>CM066166.1:41025153-41372653 GCA_033629205.1 Lithocarpus polystachyus | reverse complement strand
GATTTTTATATGCCTTAATTTTTTCCTAGGCTGCCCTTTCGGGTTTTCAACCTAGCAGGCTCACTCACTCTTTCTTTCTTTTTTCTCTCCTTTTGCATAGATCACCCTTTCGAGTTTTCAACCTACCTTTTTTTTTTTTTTGTTGCTCTAATTTTTGCCTAGACCTTTCGAGTTTTTAGCCTAGCGAGCTCCTCTTTTTTATTTTTTGCAAAAGCCTAGGAAGGAAAATAACATAATTTACAACCACTTCAGATGTGGTGCTTTCAGACTACCACCTTAGATGTGGTATTTCTTCAATTGATCCATGTTGGTTGGCTTAGTGAAAGGGTTTTGCATCTAAATCGATCAACACTACTCCCCAGAGTATAGCTGCTTGATAATGTATAGGCCTGCCCAATTTTGCTTGAACTTCCCGTTTGCATCTTGAATCGGGGCTCAGATTTCTTTCAACACTAAATCCCCCAACTTCAAATCTCTAGATCTTACTTTCTTGTCAAAAGCTTTCCTAAGCCTCCTTTGGTAACCTTGAATATGACACAAGGCCTTAAGTCTCTTTTCCTCCAGCATGCATAACTAGTCATATCTACTTTGTAACCAATCTGCTTCAGGGATTTCACTTTCCAATACTGTCATTAATGAGCGGACACCCATTTCAACGGGAAGGACTACTTCCATCCCATATACCAATAGCAACTAGTATGAATTCATGGCCATTAGATGTTGTTGGGTGAATCTTCCCAATAATGTCTATCCCCCATGTAGAGAATGGCCAGGGCGATGTCATGGTATGTAATGGCATGGGTGGCATGTGCTTCAGATCTCCATGGACTTGGCATTGATGGCATTTTCGAACATGAGCCGCTCAGTCGGCTTCCATAGTAGTCCAGTAATAGACCTGTCTCATTATCTTCCTTGACAGCATGTGTGCATTCATATGTGGCCCATAACTTGACTCATGAACCTCTTCAACTATTTGTTATGCTTCCTTAGTGGTTACACAAAGGAGATGAATTCCATCATATGATCTTTTGTATAGTCTTTCACCATAAATAATGTAATTACTAGACAACCTTCGGATGGTTAATTGGTCGTTCTTGTTTGTAGACTTCGGGTATGTGCCATCCTTTAGGTATTGTAGGATGTCTGGATACCATTCACCTTCTTCATTCTTTTCCTCATCCCCTTCTATTATCATGCAATAGGCTGGTTCTTCTTTCTATTCCATCACTATTGGTCTGGCTTCATCTTCTTTTGGCCCATCCATCATGGATTCCATAATTGCTAAAGCATCTACTATTTGATTTTGCATCCTTAGCACATATTGATATTGGATCTTGCTGAATTTTAATGCCCACTTCTGAAGACATTCATGATAAGGCATCAGCCTTTCTTCTTTGATATTCCATTTATTCTGAATTTTAGGAGATTATCAAAGCTGAGTCACCATACACCTCCAACTCTTTCACCCCAAGGCCTAAGGTTACTAGTAACCCCATGATGCAAGCTTTATATTAAGTTGCATTATTGGTGGCAGGAAATTTGAGTCTACTAGAAAATGGAATGTGTATCCCTTTCGGAGAAATTAAGAGAACTCCAATTCCACTTCCGTTTTGATTTGTTGCTCCGTCAAAGTACATCTTCAATGATTCCACTTCAATCCCCATGATGTCTTTATCCGGAAAGTCTCCTTGAATTTCTTCAGCTTCTTCTGGTGAACAATGGGCTAGATGATCAGCAATTGCTCTCCCCTTTACAAATTTCTGAGTCACATATTTAATATCAAATTTTGATAGAAGCAACACCCATTTAGTTATCTTCCCATCTTGCACTAGTTTTTCCATTAAGTACTTCAAAAGATCCATTCTTGCAATCAACAAGACCTTGTAAGCCAGCATATAATGCCTGAGTTTACGGGTTGCCCATACAAGTGCTACGCAAGTCTTCTCTAACGGTGAATATTTTTCTTCATAAGGCAACATCTTCTTGCTGATGTAGTAGATTGCATTCTCCTTTCTAGTCTCCTCAAGGTATTGAGCAAGTAAAGGCCCCATTGTTGTATCAGTAGTGGTAAGATACAACAACAATGGCTTTTCGGATACCAATGGGACAAATATTGGAGGCTTCATCAGATAATTCTTGATCTTTTCGAAGGCTTCTTGGCATTGTTCATTCGATACTATAGGGACCACTTTCTTAATCTATCGGATGATTGGTTCACATGTCATGGTAAGCTGAGCTATGAACCTGCTGATGTACTGTATCCTCTCTAGAAATCCTTGAATCTCCTGTTCATTTTTTGGAGGCTTCATCTCTACTATTGCCTTATTTTGTTTGGATCAACTTTAATTCCCCTCTGGCTTACAATAAACCCTAACAGCTTTCTGGATGTAACCTCGAAAGTGCACTTCTTCGGATTCAACCGCAACTTGTAGAACCGGATCCTTTTAAAGAACTTTTGTAAAGCTGTCATACATCCTTCACGGTCTTTGGACTTGACTATCATACCATCAACATAAACCTCTACTTCTTTCTGGATCAAGTCATGCAACAAAGTGGTAGCCGTATGTTGGTAAGTAGCACCAGCATTTTGAAGGCCAAATGGCATAACCTTGTAACAATATGTCCCCTATAGAGTAAAAAAGGAGTTTTCTCCATATCTTCTAAAGACATCTTAATCTAATTATACACTGAAAATCCATCCATAAATGTTAGCAAAGCATGACCTACTGTGTTGTCAACAAGGATATCAATGTGAGGCAAAGGAAAGTCATCTTTTGGGCTGGCCTTATGCAGATCTCGAAAGTCTACACACATTCTGACCTTCCCATCTTTCTTTGATACCGAAACCACATTAGCTAACCATTCTGGATAGTTGACCAACATCAGAAATCCTGCATTGTACTATTTCTCAACTGCTTCCTTGATCTTAAGAGTCCACACTGGCTTCATCCTTCTCAACTTCTACTTGACCGGCTTCATGGTTGGACCTGTTGGAATACAGTACTGTACTATATGTAGGGAAAATACATGTTCGTATTACATATAAAACATACGCAACGAAAAATTAACGGATCTACTTCATTCGCAATTGATAACATGCACTATGAAAGTTTCAGAATTTAAGAACAAGAAAGCGTGCCTCGGTGCGGTAAAATTCAAAACCAAAGATTAGAAGTTCTTGGGAAGACTTTTAATCTTCACTCCAATTCCACTTAATGCCCAAGATGTGTGGTCTCTCAATCAGTTTCCAAGGAGAGAACAAGGGAGTGTCCAACACTCACATACAAACTATTTCATTCCTTGTGTAATCTTGATGAAAAACACTTCTGAAAGGACTTATCCAAAGAACCTTATGAAATTCTGTATATTTCTCTCCTTATATACAATTGATTATCTAATTGGGCTAGCCTTTTGGGCCATTCCAATTGGACTCTAGTGTGTGGCTTGGAGTGGGACCAAAAGGGAACAAATAAGACTCTAGCTCCAATGGACCTTGGGGCTTTTCTGTCAACTCTTGACAACTCCAAAGTTAGCATTAATTATATTCAATACCATTATATGAATATAATTGCACTCTAGGCCTTATTAATAAATTATATCCCAATACTTTATTATACATGCAACCCCTTCATTAAAATATTCGTAGTAATACAAAGTCGTGAATATAGACTGCCACTTTGAAGATTACTACATCTTAATCCTTGAGTACCCGGTTTAATCCTTAATGTTATTCATCATATATTTATGAAATCCAATTTCATAAATATATACTTTAGTAACTCCTTACTAAAGTGGTTGGGCTCAACACTCTGAATAACCAAACCTATTAAACTTATCTCAAGAGAATATTTTATATCTCCATTAAGAGATTATGAATTCTATCTTGAGAATATATTTTCCATTGCCCAACATACTGAGGTTTTGACCATAACTTATAGATCTCACTCTTGATATATCAAAGCAACCGGCATCTCATGATCAGGTCCATTATCCTCTCAGGATTTAGAGTTGATGTAAATAGAAGTCGTGAGATTTATTATTCATTTGACAGCCGTTAGGAGATTAATAAATCTCACAGCGGTCCAGTTCAATATGTCTTAACTCTTAAAACATATCAACATACCAACTAAAAATCTCTATTTCCATGATCAAGACAAATCATCTTAGTTGATATGTTATAGTCTTCACAAATGAAATGCCCAATTTCATCACCGACTACAAACTATAACTTTGAGTTTACAAATAACTTGTGATTTATATCTTCTGTGACTAAATCATATAAATCACATACTATGCATCTCATGGACTAAGATAATGTCCCATTAGTTCATATATAAATAGTCTCATATAATTAAACAATTTAATTATTTATGACATGCCAATAAATTGGATTTTAGGACATAAACCCCAACACTATACCTGTATCAATCATAGGCATGTCTTCGTACGACCACGCAAAGACCTCTTTGAACTCTATCGGCAGGGGGATTCTAGCATTTTGCCCTTATTTTTTTAAAAATTTAGCAATCTGTCCCTGTTTTAAAACTATTTATGTCCATGCCCCTGTTTTGAAACTCGGTTTTCTCAAAATCTAGTTTCAATGTAAAACTCGACTTGTAGAAAATCGAGTATAGGGCGATCAAACTTAAAAATTAAAAAAAAAAATTAAGAAAAGCTTGCATGGAACTCGAGTTCATAAAGCTCAAGTTCCATTTAAAATGCCACTATAAGACTCCCTGAACGCAGCTATAGGTATGGGGCGATCAAACTTAAATAAAAAATAAAAAATAAATAAAAAACTTGCATGGAACTCAAGTTCATAGAGCTCGAGTTCCATTTAAAACGCCACTATTGGACTCTTTAAATGCAGCTATAAGTATAGGGCGATCAAACTTAAATAAAAAATAAATAAAAAACTTGCATGGAACTCAAGTTCATGGGGCTCAAGTTCCATTTAAAATGCCACTATAGGACTCCCAGAACGCAGCTATAAGAATGAGGCGATCAAACTTAAAAAAAAAAAAAAAAAAAAAAAAAAAAAAAAAAAAACTTGCATGAAACGCCACTATAAGACTCCCTAAACGCAGTTATAGGTATGGAACTCCAGCTCTATGAACTCAAGTTCCACAATTTTTTTTTTTAAGTTTCATTTGGTATAACTCGATTTTAAACCAATTAAGTTTTTGATTGAAACTCGATTTTATTAAAATCGAGTTTCAAAACAGTGGCACGAACCTAAATAGTTTCAAATCAGGGACATATTGCTAAATTTTTTTAAAAATAAGGGCAAAATGCAAGAATTCCCTTATTAGTAGTTCCACTAATGTATCTTTCTCAGAAGCGGTTAGAGTATTACCCACTTGTATCATTTTGGGTTCATTATTAGTTCCAAGATTAATGGGTTGGGTCTCTTCTTTTATGGGTTCTAGGTGTCCATGTTATAATTCCTTATTATTAAGAATTTCTTTACCAATTTCAAAAATAAAAACATTCAAAGCTAACAAATAAGCAGAATCAGAGATCATATTATAAGGAAAAGAGTTCTCAATTGACTTAACAAACTCAATAGACTTAATAGACTTAACTAAATTAGACTCAACTGGAAAACTTTCACAAACAGACTTAGCAGAATAGAAATACTAGCAGAAATAAACTCAATAGGGACAGAAACAATGTTCTTAGCAGGGGTGACTGGCTTGATGGTCTTGATCTTCTTGGTAAGAGTGACTGACTTGATGATCTTGATCTTCTTAACGGAGTCCTTCATGGGGTGGGTAGTTCCCTCCCATGCCCAGTTCTTTAACTCATTTGTGGCTTCAACGATGGCAGGTGGCTCCCAGTAAGTTCCTTCTTCCCTCAACATCAGTATTGTGAGATCTTCATACATATAATCTGTGGCTTCCTCGTCAATCTCCATGTCTATGGGCTTGTCGGTCACAAAAGCATCTAGGCACTCTATGCTATCCATCCACTCATCAAACAAATCTTGCTTCCCTTTGTTGCCCAAGTAGGTGTTTTGAGGGAGATTTTCTGATTCGCCTCCTTCCATCCTCTCATTATTACATTCAGCACTCTCTAGTGTCATGATTCTGAGACTGTGGACCATCAATTTTTGGTCTAGAGAGGCCAACCTAGCATCTATATCATTTTATTCTTTGGTATGTGGGGTCGGTGTGCCAGGTTTTGAATCATAGTAAAACACCAATTCCAAAATCTCTCTTCCATACTTGTCATATCAAGGACCAGGCCTTGAGCTAACATTAGTAATACAGCTCCAATCTGAAAGATGCCCATAGGGGTAATCATCATAGTCTGCATCATTGGGTTGTCCAATCTCCTCTCTTGCATCTTCAAATACATTTATCAGCTTGTATTGGTCACTATCAGTGTCACTCCACCTGTTAGCTTCAGCATCATCTTCAATATCTTCATCATAGTAGTCCACATCATCGTCGTATTCTTCATAGTAAAAATCTGCGTCTTCATCTTCTCAATCACTAGTGGGTTCACCCCAATCATTGCCACTGTATTGGCTATCATAGTCTTCACTGTTGTTGCTCTCACTGTCGTTATTGTTGTCATCATCATCATGTCCACTATCACTGCTGCTGCTGTCATTATTGCTATAACTCTTGTCATCACTTCCTTTATCATCATCACTAGGGCTGCTCCCCCTTCCTC
Source organism: Lithocarpus polystachyus (assembly GCA_033629205.1). Lineage (NCBI taxonomy): Eukaryota > Viridiplantae > Streptophyta > Magnoliopsida > Fagales > Fagaceae > Lithocarpus > Lithocarpus polystachyus. The sequence continues at coordinate 41,365,972 of CM066166.1, read as the reverse complement.
ATCTTCATCATTGGTTCTTAGTTCATATGGGCTCTTCAATGCATGTTGGCAAGCCTCCCAATGTTCCTCTTATTCTATATTGCAAATAGCATCTCCAAGGAGTGTAGTCGTTCCATCGGGGTCCATATGATCAGCCCAATCAGTAAGGACCCAAGTTGCATCTTCCTTCTTCAATTCTAGAATCTTGTTGTTGTAATCAAGTAGTATTTCGAACCCCGGCACCATTGTCCTTGTCACAGGATCAAATCTCGGTTCAGGGAACCCCCAATAGCATTGACAAACTTCCCATTCAATGTAGGAGTATAGGGCTTCAGAGGTTCTGGAGGACAAGGATGTCTCTTTGCTTTAGCTTTGGCTCGAGCCATCTTTCTCACTTCCATCTCTAACAAGTCATCATCAGTACACTTATAGCCTAGCCCAAAAGGTGGTGTGGCAATAGGAATCATTAGGACTTGAACAGTAGGCTTCTTCATAGTTCTTCCCAAGTTTATCCCTGGAAGGTAATTCATTCTTCTCATCATTGCTACCACATTGTTGTTGCTGTAGGGAGCAAAGTCCATTGGGATCTTCTCTACTTCTTCTTCTCTCCTTACAAAGCTAGGCTTCTCAATCTTAAAGCCATCCAATGTCAATGGCTCTTTCTCTGAATCAATACCAAAGATAGGCTTAGGCACTGTCAAGGTATCACCATATATGGTCACAATAGCTCCTTCATGTGGAAACTGAACATTTTGGTAGAGGGAGGGAGGTACGGCCTCTGTGTTATGGATCCATGGTCGCCCAAGGAGAATATTGAAGCATAAGGCTATGTTAAGGACTTAAAAGTCCACCTTCTAGACCATTGGTCCTATAGTGAGCTCTAATGTTATGGTTCCCAAGACCTCTCTTCAACTATTGTCGTATGCCTTTATATGCTGATCGGTAGGCACAAAGTCTTTAATGCTTATACCCAAGCAACTTGCTATCTTTAAAGGACACACATTTAATGCACTTCCATCATCTATCAACACCATCGGTATCCTCTTCCCCTTGGCATCTACAATGATGTGCAACGGGTCATTGTGGTGCTTCCCCTTCTTGGTCATATCCTTCTCAGAATAGGAAATGGTGAGCTCCCTATTTATGGACCCAATCATAGCATTCAAATCTTGGGAAGTTGTGGTTGAGAAGGTCTACCAGGTTTTTATGGTGTTTATATGAGGCCATGAGTAAACCCTACAAGGTTGACTTGTGTCTTCTGTAGTTGCTTGAGGACAGCATCTTCTTCAGCAGGTGTTTGTTAAGTGGATCTATTCAAGGCTTCTACCGGGTCTTCTATCTCCAAATGTGGGGGTTTGAAGTGTCTCCCTCCATTTAAAGTTGTTTGGTTACTGAATTGGGGTTCAAAATGTCTCCCCTTTGTTGTGGGTGTTTGGCTATTTGATTAGGGTTTGAAGTGTCTCTCCCTATTTATGGATGTTAAGTAATTTCTGGGTTCCGATACTTCTTCATTCCATATATCATACCCTACAGTGGTGGTAGATGTCCTATCCATTAATTCTTCCCATGTCATCATAAAACATTCAAAGTCATATATCAGGTCAGATGGGTCTTCCTTACTTTCCTCTTCGGTCATCAGGCAATTAATCCTTGGTCCTTTCCCAAAATTGTAATTGGGCAAGGGATTATTAGTGATGCTAGGCCGTATAGGTGGCGCAATCACCTTATTGTCTATTAGGTCCTGAATTGCATGACGAAGACCAAAACAATTGTCAGTATCATGGCCATGGCCTTAGTGGTAAACACATCTCTTATTAACATCAAACTTTAGGGGCAAGGGTTTGGAATTGTTGGGGTTTATACCCTAAAATCCAATTTATTGTTATGTCAAAAATAATTAAATAGTTTAATTATATGAGACTATCTATAAATGAACTAATAGGACATTATCTTAGTCCATGAGATGCATAGTATGTGATTTATGTGAAAAGTCACAGAAGATATAAATTACAAGTTCTTTGAAAACTCAAAATTTTAGTTCATAGTTTGTGATGAAATTGGACATCTCATCTGCGAAGACTATAATATATCAACTAAGATGATTTGTCTTGATCATGCAAGTGGAGACTTCAAGTTGACATGTTGATTTGTTTTAAGAGTTAAGACCTATTGGAATGGACTGCTGTGAGATTTATTATTCTTCTAACGACTGTCAAATGAATAATAAATCTTACAACTTCTATTTACATCAACTCTAAATCCTGAGAGAATAATAGATCTGATCATGAGGTGTTGGTTGCTTTGATATATCAGGATTGAGATCTATAAGTAACGATCAAAACCTCAGTATGTTGAGCAGCTGCATTTAGTAATGATGGAATTCACAATCTCTTAATGGATATAAAATATATTCCTTTGAGATAAGTTTCATCGGTTTGGTTATTCAGAGTGTTAGGCCCAACCACTTTAGGAAGGTGCTACTAAAGTATATGCTTATGGAATTGGATTTCTTAATATATGATGAATAACGTAAAGGATTAAACTAGGTACTCAAGGATTAAGATGTAGTAATATTTAAAGTGGCAGTCTACATTCATGACTTTGTAGTACTAGGAATATTTTAATGAAGGGGTTGCATGTATAATAAAGTCTTGGGATATAATTTATTAATAAGGCCTAGAGTGCAATTATATTCGTATAGTGGTATCGAATATAATTAATTGTAACTTTGGACTTGTCAAGAGTTGACAGAAAAGCCCAAGGCCCATTGGAGCTAGAGTCTTATTTGTTCCCTTTTGGTCCCACTCCAAGCCACATACTAGAATCCAATTGGAATGGCCCAAAAGGCTAGCCCAATTAGATAATCAGTTATATATAAGGAGAGAAACATATAGATTTTCATGAGGGTTTTTCATAAGGTTTTGATTAAGATCACATAAGAACATGAAATGGTTTGTATGTGTATGTTGAACACACTCTTATTCTCTCCTTGGAAACTGATTGAGAGACCACACTTCTTGGGTGTTAAGTGGAATTGGAGTGAAGATTAAAAGTGTTCCCAAGTACTTCTAGTCTTCTTTTTTGAATTTCACCACACCAAGGTACGCTTTCTTGTTCTTAGATTCTGAAAATTACATAGTACATGTTATCAATTGCGAATGAAGTAGAACCGTACATTTTCCGCTGTGTATGTTTTATATGCGATACAAACATGTATTTTTCCAACAATTGATATCAGAGCAGTCTTTAATTTCAAATCTGTATAACATGTTTTTGTGATTTTTGGAATTAGAGATAATAGTTTCATATTGTTAGATGATTATGCATTTAATTTTCTGTATGGTTGTTGAAACTATGGTTTGATAAAAACTAATATTGATGTTATGATGTGGTTTGAATTTGATTTTGAGTACGTTAAATTGAACTTTAAGGCTATAGCATTAATGGAATTCAGTTTTGATATCAATCTTTGTCTATCATGTTCATATATGGTTGTTCATGAAAATCCATTGAAAATTGTCTACAACTACTCTTTCAAAACTGAAACACGCGTTTTTCGCGGGTTACCTTCTCGTAAAGTTACTCACGAAAAATGCCTCTAAAGCAGAAAATTTTTTGCGAGTAAGCTTTACTCGCGAAACTGTCACAAGACAGTCGCAAACGTTTCTGTCTGAATTTTGTGTTTTCACTATTTTACCTTAACCCACTTTTGCTGGAAGAGCTTAGTCGTGAGTTTCTCGCGAAAATGCCTCTGAAGTTTGGTTTGAATTTTTTTCTAAGTGTTTTCAAATGTATAAAGAGCAAGGCTATGTGTGATGAGATTACACATGGTTCTAACTAAAAGACCTAATGAGATCAACAATATTAGTTAAATAGAACCCTTAGTCCTAAATAGTTTGGGACTTGTTTTTTAAGAAACATTCTAATGAGATTGGAATTGTTGTATGATTGAAAGTCCTTAATTTATTTTAATTAGAAGTTTTAATGAGATTAAAGCTTAATTAAAAGGTATATAGTTTCTAATGAGATTAGAATTCTTAATCAAATAAGTTAATGATAGAGTTCTATATAACTAATTTTTGATTCATTAGTGTTTAAGGAATGCTAAATAGTTTAGGACTTCCATTTTAGTTAATGATTCTAATAAGATTATAATCTTAATAAGTGCAAGGTTATCAGTTGTGATGAGATCACAATTATTTAAAGAAAAACCCCAATAATGAGTGGGAGTGCTGAAATAACCCTTTTGTTAAGTTTATTGTAATGTGAATAGATACCTTATCTTGACTTCGAGTCTTGCATTCCATGCGGAGGGTATTTACTTCACGGATTACAAGGTTAAACTTCTTTGTGATTGCGCGAATGTTCGTTACGCTATTGTGACGTGACTTAGTAACATCACATTAAATTTAAACAATTAAACACATTTGATGTGTAGGGTTAAAATTGTGATTAGATCACAATGGATTCATGACAATCCACTTGTTTTAAAATTTCTAGTGGGAGAGAGATACAAGGGTTGGATCTCACGGCCTCCATTGTCGGTTTATAGTGGTGTGGGGTAAACATCTCGTCTTAGCCTCGAGCCTTGCGTTCCATGCGGAGGATGTTTATTTCGTGGTATGATTGAACTTCCTGGTTTATAGTAGTGTGGGCAAGCACCTCGTCTTGGCCTCAAGCCTTGCGTTCCATGCGGAGCGTGTTTTGCATCATGGTACTACAAAATTAAACAAGGGTAGAATTATGTGGCTACACATGGTTCTAGGCAATGGTGTACACTAAACTAAGTTTGATAGTATTCTCTATGCTGAGTTCTTGCTATTATTACTTAGAGGCTAAAGGAAAAGCGGCAAACTATTTTTTTTTTTTTTTTTTTGTAAGAGTTACCATGATAACATTATTAATTAGAATATTTCTCGCCTGATCATAGTGGTTGGTATTCACTCTATGCTGAGGAATATTAATTTTGGGATTAGGTTGTTGTTGCACCTAGTATAGTATGGTTTTCGGGTTCCATATTATATGGTTATGGATGCAAAATATAATGTCCCTGTAATTATGTTCATAGTCTCAAAATAAAGTTGTCATAAATTTTTGTTCTCTAGCTACTATTTTAAATGAATCACATTAACTAAGAAATAATTTTGGACATGGTGCTTAAAGGAGCTGAAGTACATAAATATGTTTCGATTCAGCATTATCATAATTTCCTATGCATGATGTATTGATGGAAGATAGCTTATGATATGATCATAGTTTCCATTGAAATGCTGAAATGTTGCATTGGCTTCTATCTCAATTGTGCTACTGCATGAGATGCAAGAGTTAGTACTAGACTTAGACTTTATATTAAGTCAAAATGAGAAGTTTGATATAAGTCATATTTAGTGCCAAGAAAAGTTAAAGGAGTTCCAATTCTGTATCATTTTATGAAAATATTTTATTTTTAAAAAAATGAATTGGAATTCTTGGATGTCGAGATTAAATGTTAATTACATATGGATATGATCCATAAGTCCTTCTTAGAATCATTTGATCAATTCAATTTGTTTTTGAAAATAAATTTTTTTTTTTTATTATCTGTATTGATCAGTGAGTTCTATGCAATGGAAAACATCCTAAAAGCTAAGGCTAGGATTAATATGATTTAATTCAAATTCTTAGCCTGAACCGAAAGGTAAGGGTGGTAAGAAAATGAATTATAATACCAAACAGCTGGACAAGGAAGTTGCCCAAGTAGTTGCCAAAAGGAAATTAGACTCATAAGTATAACCAAAAGAAAAGTGGTTCCGTTTTGGTAAAGCTAAGCATTGTCCATGATTATTTTCTAGATGGAAATTCACATGTTTTACTTTTTAAAGAGAAAGTTTACATCCTTTGGCATTGCATGTTTTGGCACTTATCTAGATTTTATTAATCTAAATGGTATACAAGATTGGTGAAAGATGAGCTTTTAAAACCATTATTTTGTTAAATTCCCAATTTATGAATTCTATTTAGAGGATAATATGATCTAGGACTCCTTTGTTGTAAAGGAATATAGTATCAATGACTTCTTTAAGTCAGTGCATACATGAAGGAGGAGTAAGACTCTTTTAGAAACAGTAAAGTACATGATTAGTATTTCCATTTTCTTATTTCTTTTGGAGATATACTCTAATAATTACTATACATTTTCTAAAGTTGATTTCAAAAGTTTGTTCCTAAGACATTTGCAAATTAGGGATTGGGTGAAAACCTAGTATATGATACCTCCACTTTTAGAGATGTCCAGCACTTATGCTAGAAAGAAAGTCTAACAAATTGAAATCAAAAGATAGAAAAATGTGTGTTTATGATGGGTATCCAAAAAGAGTTGCAAAAGATTGTTTTGGTAGTCATAAAGAATACAAGATGTTTGTAAAGTACAAATACAAAGTTCTTCATGATGACTATGTGAATAATCTTAAGGCTAAACATAGAATTGTTCTAGAAGAAAGATGTCAGAATTTGTTGAAAGACAACTATAAAATACGTTTAGAAATGAGATTGTTGTATTAGATACACCACACGACATTATTCTGTACATAGCTAGTACACCGGTACAATATCGTAGTGGAAGGATTATCAATTATCAAATAAATTCATACTTTTGGAATAAACTTTTGAAGTCATTCCACAAGGATACGAATTTGATCCTCCGTCCTACATAAAGGCATTAAATGATATGAATATGGATTACTAGATCAAGGTTATGTAAATAGAATTAGATTCTATTTAAAGTCTAGAACTTGTAGATGTGCCTAGTGGCATTAAGCCTATTGTTCTCAAATAGGTCTACAAGAAAATGAGATTGATAGATTTGAAGGTGCAAACCTTCAAAGTCAAGACTAGCGGTGAAAAGATTTATTCAAAAAGAAATGGTTCAATTATGAAAAGATTTTTTCACCAACAGTCAAGTTTGACTCTATCTAGATTCTCTTAATTATTATGTTTGATTTGGTTGAAATATGGCAAAGGATATTAAAAAAGCTTCTTTTAATAGCAATCTTGAGGAAGACATCTGTAAGATGTAACTAGACTTGAACATAGCAAAGAAACAATAGTGTTTAGTATGCAAGTTGCTTAAATTCCATTTAAGGATTAAAGCAAGCATTTGAATCATAAAATATCATCTTTGATCAATCAATCAAATTGTTTGATTTTGATCAAGTATCAAAAGGCCTTATGTATGTAAAAGCTATATTGAATAATAAATTTCTTAATATATGTTGATGACATTCTAATCATTTAGAATGATGTAAAGTTATTGTCATCAATAGAGTTTTTGTTGTCTAATCCAGTTTGATATAAAATACTTGGGAAAGACTAGTCACATCCCCTAAGAATTAAACTTTGTTAAAATTTAAAAATTAGGATGTTAGGTCTATCTCAAACTGCTTAAATAGATTAGATTCTAGCCAAGTATATCATGTAATACTTCAAGAAAGGATTCTTTCTTTTTAAGTTTGAAGTTCTTTTATATAGGATTATAGTCCTAGGACATATAAAAGGAAGAGCATATTAAGACAGTTCCATATTCTATATCAATAGGAAGTCTTTATGTTATGCTATATACCAGGCTAAATATCTATTTTGTAGTGGGCATGGTAAGCAAATATCAATTGAATCAAAGATCACTTAATTTAGTGGGAGTAAAGCATATACTCAAATATCTTAGGAGAATTAGGGATTATAAGCTTGTCCCAAAAGTGAGGTTTTGATAGTTACTATACAAATACTGACTTGTAGTTTGATTTTGATTCATGAAGTTGGACTTTGAGATATGTGTTCATCCTAGGTGATGAAGATACACATTTAAGTGTCAATAATATCTCATTAGAGAGATATGAATACATGAAAAGTAGTAGTAGAAAAGATAATTTATGCAATAAATCTAGCTGAAACTTGTTTCCAAACATTGCCTTAAAGTGACTATGAATTACTCTAAAAGGAGATAAGTGTCGAATATATGGTAAATTGTCTTTGAGGGCAAGTGGGAGATTGCTGGGGTTTTTGCCCTAAAATCCAATTTATTGGCATGTAAATAATTAAATAGTTTATTTATATGAGACTATCTATAAATGAACTAATGTGACATTATCTTATTCCATGAGATGCATAATATGTGATTTATGTGAAAAGTCACAGAAAATATAAATCACAAGTTCTTTGTAAACTCAGAATTTTAGTTCATAGTCAGTGATGAAATTGGACATTTCATCTGCGAAGACTATAATATATCAACTAAGATGATTTGTCTTGATCATGGAAGTGGAGACTTCTAGTTGATATGTTTTAAGAGTTAAGACATATTGTACTGGACCGCTGTGAGATTTATCATTCTCCTAACGAATGTTAAATGAATAATAAATCTCACGACTTCTATTTACATCAAATCTAAATCTTGAGAGAATAATAACCTGATCATGAGGTGTAGGTTACTTTGATATATCAGAAGTGAGATCTATAAGTAATGATCAAAACCTCAGTATGCTGGGCAGCCGCATATAGTGTTGCTAGAACATATATTCTCAAGATGAAATTCATAATCTCTTAACGGAGCTATAAAATATTCCCTTGAGATAAGTTTAATGGGTTTCATTATTCAAAGTGTTGGGCCCAACCACTTTAGTAAGGTGTTACTAAAGTATATATTTATAGAATTGGATTTCATAAATATATGATGAATAACGTAAAAGACTAAATCGGGTACTCAAGGATTAAGATGTAGTCATTTTCAAAGTGGCAATCTATATTCATGACTTTGTATTATAACGAATATTTTAATGAAGCGGTTGATGTATAATAAAATCTTGGGATATAATTTATTAATAAGGCCTAGAATGCAATTATATTCATATAGTGATATTAAATATAATTAATGTTAACTTTGGACATGCCAAGAGTTGACAGAAAAGCCCAAGGCCCATTGGAGCTAGAGTCTTATTTGTTCCCTTTTGGTCCCACTCCAAGCCACATACTAGAGCCCAATTGGAATGGCCCAAGAGTTGATCAAAATCAAACAATTTGATTAGAATGTATGTGGTCCTATGTCAACGGATGTACTAGAGCCCAAGAGTTGCTTGAATTAGTCCATACGGATGTATGTGGTCCTATGTCAACCTAAGCAAAAGGAGGTTATGAGTATTTCATCACTTTTACTGATGATTACTCAAGATATGGTTGTTTACCTAATGAAACAGAAGTCTGAAGCCTTTGAAAAGTTCAAAGAGTATAGGGCTAAAGTTGAGAATCAATTGGGTAAACACATAAAAACTATTCGATTTGATCGTGGTGGCAAATACCTTCTTAGGGATTTCAAGGATTACTTGACCGAAAATGGGATTGTATCCCAATTGACTGCACCTGGAACTCCCCAACAAAATGGTGTAGAAGAAAGAAGGAATAGGACTCTTTCAAAAATGGTTAGGTCCATGATAAGTTACTCAACTTTAATGATTTCTTTTTGGGTTTATGCCTTAAATACAGCAATACATCTTTTGAATTTAGTTCCATCAAAATCTGTTCCCAAAACACCCATGGAATTGTGGAGTGGGTGGAAACCTAGTATGAAATATCTCCACATTTGGAGTTGTCTAGCACATGTTTTAAAAGGGAAGCCTAATAAATTGGAACCAAAATTAGAAGTGTGTTTGCTTGTAGGTTATCCAAAAGAAACTAGGGGTTATTTATTCTATAGTTGTAAGGATAACAAAGTTTTTGTTAGTACAAATGCTAAATTCTTGGAAAATGACTATATTAATAATTTTACTCCTAGAAGTAGAGTTGTTTTTGCTGAAATGAATGAATCTGTAAATAAAAAACCAATGGATAAAATTAAGGATGATGTGGCTGTATTAGATACACCACAAGATACTACTCATGAGATGTCTAGCACATAGGTGCCTCGTCGTAGTGGGAGGATTGTTAAGCCACCTATAAGATTTATAGGTCTTGGAGAGACTTATGAAGCTATCTCAGAGGAGGCCGAAACTAATACTTACACTTATGAAGAAGCAATGAATGATACAGATGCATATCATTGGATCAATGCTATGAAATCTAAATTAGATTCCATGTATTCCAATCAAGTTTGGGATCTTGTAAAAGCGCCTAACGGCATTAAACTTGTTGGTTGCAAATGGGTTTATAAGAGGAAGAGAGGGATAGATGGAAAGGTTGAAACCTTTAAAGCAGGGCTAGTGGGGAAAGGGTATACTCAAAAAGAAGGTATTGATTATGAAGAAACCTTTTCACCAGTAGCAATGCTAAAATCTATCAGAATTCTCCTATCCATTGCTGCTCATTATGACTATGAGATTTGGCAAATGGATGTCAAGACTGCATTTCTTATTGACAATCATGAAGAGAAAATCTATATGATGCAACCGGAAGGTTTCATAGCAAAGAAGCAAGAGCATATGGTATGCAAGTTGAAAAGTTCCATTTATGGACTTGAGCAAGCATCTAGGTCATGGAACATCAGATTTGATCAAGTAATCAAGTCATTTGGTTTTGAACAAAATCTTGATGAACCATGTGTGTACAAAAGACATCAAGATAAATTAGTAATGTTCCTAGTGCTTTATGTTGATGATATTCTACTTATTAGAAATGATGCAGGGGTAATGTCATTAGTAAAGATTTGGTTGTTGAGCCAATTTGATATGAAGGACTTGAGTGAGGCTAACTTTATTCTAGGAATCAAACTCTGGCAAGATCGCTAGAATAAGATGTTAGGCTTATCACAAGCTGGGTATATAGATAAGGTTCTAGAACAGTTTAGCATCCAAAACTCTAAGAAAGGATTACTTCATTTTAGACATGGAGTCCCTCTGTCTAATGACCAAAGGCCTAAGACTCAAGAGGAAGAAAATATAATGAGACAAGTTCTTTATGCTTCTGTAGTAGGAAGTCTCATGTATGCCATGCTTTGTACAAGACCAGACATCTGTTATTCAGTTGGCATGGTCAGCCGATATCAATCAAATCTAGGACCAAAACATTGGCAAGCCGTAAAGCATATTCTCAAGTATTTACAGAGAATGAGAGATAATATGCTTGTTTACCATAGTTAGGATTTGATTCCCATTGGCTATACAGATTTAGACTCTCAATCAGATTTAGATCATAGAAAGTCCATTTCAGGATGTGTATTCACCTTGAGAGGTGGAGCCATAAGTTGGAGGAGTGTAAAGCAATCTTGTATTGCAGACTCTACCATGGAAGCTGAGTACGTTGCTGCTTGTGAAGCAACAAAGGAAGCTGTATAGCTCAAGAAATTCCTTTCTGACCTTGGTGTAGTAATAATGGAGCAAGTTTCAATCACATTGTTTTGTGACAATAGTGGAGCAGTTGCACAATCCAAAGATCCAAGGAATCACAAGAAAGGAAAACACATAGAAAGAGAGTACCATATCATTCGAGACATTGTTACTCGTGGAGATGTGGTGTTAGCAAAGATTGAAAGTGCAAATAATCTAGTAGATCCCTTTACCAAAGCCTTGCCTCAAAGGACTTTCGAGTCACATTTGGAGGGAATGGGAGTTAGATTAGTGCACAATAGTCTTTAGGGCAAGTGAGAGATTGTTGGGATTAGTGCCTTTAAATCCTATTGTATGATACTATGTATGGCATTATGTATGACATGATATATGACTTAATATTGTAATTAATAAAGTTGTTTTATTATTATCTAAAATAATAGTAACATGAATATTCGGATATTATCATATAGTCCACGAGATGCATAGTTTGTGATTTATGTGAAAAGTCACAGAAGATATAAATCACAAGTTCTTTATAAACTCAAAATTTTAGTTCGTAGTCGGTGATGAAATTGGGCATTTCATCTGCAAAGACTATAACATGTCAACTAAGATGATTTGTCTTGAACATGGGAGTGGTGACTGCTAGTTGATATGTTGATATGTTGATATGTTTTAAAAGTTAAGACATATTGAACTGGACTGCTATGAGATTTATTATTCTCCTAATGACTATCAAAAGAATAATAAATCTCACGACTTATATTTACATGAATTCTTAATCCTGAGAGAATAATGGACCTGATCATGAAGTGTAGGTTGCTTTGATATATTAAGAGTGAGATCTAAATTAATGGTCAAAACCTCAGTATATTAGGCAGCCATATTTAGTGTTGATGAAACATATATTCTCAAAATGGAACTCATAGTCTCTTAGTGGAGATACAAAATATTCTCATAAGATAAGTTTAATGGGTTTTTTATTCAGAATGTTGGGTCTAACAACTTTAGTAAATAGTTACTAAAGTATATATTTATGAAATTGGATTTCATAAATATATGATGAATAACTTAAAGGATTAAACCGGGTTCTTAAGGATTAAGATGTAGTAATTTACAAAGTGGCAGTCTACATTCATGACTTTGTATTACTACGAATATTTTATGAATGGGTTGCATATACAATAAAGTCTTGGGATATAATTTAATAATAAGGCCTACAGTGCAATTATATTTATATAGTGGTATTAAATATAATTAATGGTAACTTTGGACTTGTCAAGAGTTGACAGAAAAGCCCAAGGCCCATTGGAGCTAGTGTTTTATTTGTTCCCTTTTGGTCCCACTCCAAGCCACATACTAAAGCCCAATTGGAAAAGCCCAAAAGGCTAGCCCAATTAGATAATCAGTTATTAGGAGAGACATCTTCATGAAATGATATGTATGTGAGTGTAGGACACCCTCATTCTCTCTAGAACATTAACATATAACTGATTGAGAGACCACACTTCTTGTACACAAGTGGAATTGGAGTGAAGATTAAAAGTGTTCCTCAGTACTTCTGATCTTTGTTTTGAAATTTATTGCACCAAGGTACACTCTCTTGATTCTATATTCTAAAACTTACATAGTGCATGTTATCAATTGCGAATGAAGTAGATCCGTTAATTTTTCGCTGTGTATGTTTTGTATGCGATACAAACATGTTTTTCCATCAACTTCTTGGGCATTAAGTGGAATTGGAGTGAAGATTAAAAGTGTTCCCAAGTACTTCTAGTCTTTTGTTTTGAATTTCACCGCACCAAGGTATGCTTTTTTGTTCTCAAATTCTGAAACTTACATAGTACATGTTATCAATTGCGAATGAAGTAGATCTGTTAATTTTCTACTGTGTATGCTTTTATGCGATACAAACATGTATTTTTCCAACAAGAATTGGCCTTAGTGCCAAAGGTTTCAGTAACCCTTTTGCTTTTAGCTTGTCAAACACTTGGTTTATACGCATTTACAACTCATGAAATTCCCTCCTAAGTCTAGGTCCTTATGATACTTGCACAGGTGTAATGGGTGCAATCAGTTGATAAGGATCATTTTTATGGATATTAGAAATTTTTGCAGCCCTAGAATTAGATCCTACATTCTTTTTAATCCTCGGTGGGTCATCATTCTTTATAGTGCCATTGTTTATTACACCCTCAATTTGGGTTCCAGTAGCAATCAAAGCTTTAAAACTGGGAAAGTATTGTGTAAACAAGTACTTATGGTATACAGGAAATAAATTCTTTACAACCATAGCCAACTGCTCTTCTTCACTTGGCCTATTCATCATTTGTGCTGCCTTGGCTCTCGACTTGATAATGAAAGTAGAGAAGGATTCTTTTGGCTCTTACTTGGTGGTCCCAAGATCTCTCCTTGTTATGTCCACTTCTATATTGTACTTTTATTGCTTGTGAAACTCTCAGTAGATGTCCTCCTAACTTCTTGCTCTAGCATCATCCAGGTTGAGGAACCACCTAAGAGCAGCTCCAGTCAGAGTGTTTTCGAACATTTGAGCAAGTACTTCTTCAGTCGCACCTAGGGGCTGCATAGCCCTCATATACACCTTTAGATGGGACTTTGGGCAACCGGTCCCGTCAAACTTGTCCAAGGTCAACATCTTGAACTTAGAAGGCAGTCTCACATCAGGGAAAAATGAGAGGGAATCGTAGTCCATAAGGTCTTCCATCTTACGAGCCCTTATAACTCCTCCATTTTGCTCATTCTTTCATTGATCATTTTCTCACTTTCCATGGTTAGAGGATTATGGTCATCCTTGTTCTCCTCCTTGTTACTCTTCAGATTCTAAAACTGTTGCACCATACGATTCATGTCTTCTCTCAACTAGATTTGACTAGCTACCATGGTGTTGAGTAGCTCTTGAGTATTCATGGATTCCTCGGTGTTTGGATGTTCTCCCTCTTCTGCCATAGTGTTGGGAGCTTCAAACTTCTTATGGCTTGAACTGTCTTGTAGGTCTAAGATGGAATTGTGATGTTGCAGTAGCAGAGTTTCTTCTATGATTAAGGGCTTTAGTACCGTAATGGGAGTGACGAGCTTGGAACTAGAGCTACTGGCTTAAATTTCGGGCTTAGGTTCTCTTTGTAGCCTTCCTTCAGATCTTGACCAAATTTTCCCCTAATGACAGGCTTGGTTGGGTTAATCAAAGCTAAGTCCCCATCCACATCAATCAATCAACCAAACAAACACACACAATATGCAATGCAATTTTAACCAGGACCGACCTAAAGGTAGGTTCTAAGTCATTACATTGTAGGGTGGGTTTGTTGTTTCATTGTTTCCCATAGCTAGGACGTTACAGCTCCCAACTTGTAATGTAATGAACATTGTGTTGGTTACAGTCAACAGGAAATGATGATCCAGTGACTTTAGGCTATAAGTTGGTGAGCTCACAACTAGGTACCCAAATCTAATGAAGACTAGTAATCCATGGTTACTACCACCACAAGTTGTTGAAAGGGGTGCATACATATTGTTTGGATGGCACACGCTATAACAGTTAGGGAAAGCTTTTAACAAACAATACATACAACAAAATATCATACAACATCTCTACAAACATAAATAAACAAACAAACAATTATATCATACAAGACTATAAAAACAAGGGTACACATTTGGTCACTTAAGTCTAATACGAAGCTTAGCCCTCGACATCCCAAGTGGAGTCGCCACTGTGAGAGACTGCCAAAGTCACCACTGTCAGAGTGCTTTTTAGGGCACCTCTCTTTTTGGGTAAGTGATGTGGAGTCGCCAGTTATTATTTATACAAAAAAAAATAAGAAAAACTAAATATATAAATACATGACTAAACTTTTCCATTTCATTGATTGAGTAAAAAAAAATACACATTTGATAAATTGAAAATTACATGGCTTTAGGTCCTAATTACAAACTACCAAATAATTACATGGCTTTTGTCCTAGTTACAAACTACCAAATAATAAAGCAAAGATAAGACCTAGATCTACCTATCCAAAGACACTAAATTCGAAGGCAAGGTTACGGAATGGGAAGATGTTAGGCACCCATTCCGCCCAGACAGAGTCTAGTCTTCTAGGCTCTTGTGACCAATGTTATCCTTTATGCATTCTATGAATGATATATTGTACATATAAAAAAAAAAAACTAAATCACACAAGTTTATTTATGAATGCATCCTCTTCTTTGTTAAAATAAATTCAGATTTGTGTCGTAAAAAAAATGAGTTTGGTTTAGGAAATCAAATCTGTTTTTTGAGAACTGGAAAAAAAAAAAAAAAAAAAAAAAGTGGTTTTGATTTGTAAAAGATCAGATCTGTTTTATGATTAAAAAAAATCAGATTTGTAAAAAAAAAATAGATCTATTTTTATATGAGTAAAAAATAAGAAAAAGATTTATTAAGAAGAGGATTTCATTCATGAAATAAATTTAAGCTATGTGTACTAAATAAACACAACAAACACAACCATTCATGATCCTTTTTTACTTCAAAATCTGCTATATTAAAAAAATCATATCTACATCTAATGAAAACGTAGATCAGTTTTTAATTTGAAAAAAAAAAAGAGATCTGCATCTAATGAAGATGCAGATCAGCTTTTAACTAAGGAAAATTTAGATCTACATCTAGAGAAGATGCAAATCCATTTTTGATTTAAGAAAAATTCAAATTTGCATCTAATGAAGATGCGAATCCATTTTTATTTTGAGAAAAAGTCAGATCTAAAGGGAAATTACATGTTTGTATCGCATACAAAACATACGCAGCGGAAAATAGACGGATCTACTTCTTTTGCAATTGTTAACATGCACTATGTAAGTTTCAAAATATAAGAACAAGAGAGTGTACCTTGGTATGATGAATTTCAAAACCGAATGAAGAAAAGCACTTGGAAACACCTTTAATCTTCACTCTAATTCCACTTGATGCCCAAGATGTGTGGTCTCTCAATCAATTCTATGTTTTCTAGAAAGAATATGAAAGAGTGTCTCTCTTCCTTATTTCATATATTATATGAACATACAAATCATTTCATTCTATATAAAATTCTGTATGTTTCTCTCCACATAACTGATTATCTAATTGGACTAGCATTTTGGGCATTCCCAATTGGGCTTTAGTGTGTGGCTTGGAGTGGGACCAAAAGGGAACAAATAAGACACTAGGTCCAATGGGCCTTGGGCTTTTCTATCAACTCTTGACAAGTCCAAAGTTACCATTAATTATATTTAATACCACTATATAAATATAATTGCACTCTAGGCTTTATTAATAAATTATATCCCAAGACTCTATTATACATGCAACCCCTTCATAAAATATTCGTAGTAATACAAAGTCATAAATATAGACTGCCACTTTGTAAATTACTACATCTTAATCCTTGAGTACTCAGTTTAATCCTTTTAAGCTATTCATCATATATTTATGAAATCCAATTTCATAAATATATACTTTAGTCTTACAAAAGTGGTTAGGCCTAACTCTCTAAATAACTGAACCCATTAAACTTATCTCAAGGGAATATTTTATATCTCCGTTAAGAGACTATGAATTCCATCTTGAGAATATATGTTTCATCAACACTAAATGTGGCTACCCAATACGCAGCGGAAAATAAACGGATCTACTTCATTCGCAATTGATAACATTCACTATGTAAGTTTCAGAATATAAGAACAAGAGAGTGTACCTTGATGCGGTGAATTTCAAAACCGAATGAAGAAGTACTCGGGAATACTTTCAATCTTCACTCCAATTCCACTCGATGCCCAAGATGTGTGGTCTCTCAATCAGTTCTATGTTTCTAGAGAGAATATGAAAGAGTGTCTCTCTTCCTTATTTTCATTACCATAATTATACATACAAACCATTTCATACAATATAAAATTCTGTATGTTTCTCTCCACATAACTGATTATCTAATTGGGCTAGCCTTTTGGGCCTTCCCAATTGGGCTTTAGTGTGTGGCTTAGAGTGGGACCAAAAGGGAACAAATAAGACACTAGCTCCAATGGGCCTTGGGCTTTTCTGTCAACTCTTGACAAGTCCAAAGTTACCATTAATTATATTTAATACCACTATATAAATATAATTGCACTCTAGGCCTCATTAATAAATTATATCCCAAGACTTTATCATACATGCAACCCCTTCATAAAATATTCGTAGTAACACAAAGTCATAAATATAGACTGCCACTTTGTGAATTACTACATCTTAATCTTTGAGTACCCGGTTTAATCCTTATGAGTTATTCACTATATATTTATGAAATCCAATTTCATAAATATATACTTTAGTCTTACTAAAGTGGTTAGGCCTAACTCTCTGAATAACTGTACCCATTAAACTTATCTCAAGGGAATATTTTATATCTCCGTTAAGAGACTATGAATTCCATCTTGAGAATATATGTTCCATCAACACTAAATGTGGCTGCCCAACATACTGAGGTTTTGACCGTTACTTTAGATCTCACTCCTGATATATCAAAGCAACCTACATTTCATGATCAGGTCCATTATTCTCTCAGGATTAAGAGTTCATGTGAATACAAGTCGTGAGATTTATTATTCAATTGACAGTCGTTAGGAGAATAATAAATCTCACAGCGGTCCAGTTCAATATGTCTTAACTCTTAAAACATATCAACATATTAACTAGAAGTCACCACTTCCATGATCAAGACAAATCATCGTAGTTAATATGTTATAGTCTTCGCAGATGAAATGCCCAATTTCATCACCGACTACGAACCAAAATTCTGAGTTTACAAAGAACTTGTGATCTATATCTTCTGTGACTAAATCACATAAATCACATACTATGCATCTCATGGACTATTTGATAATGTCCGAATATTCATGTTACCATTATTTTAGATAAGAATAAAACAACTTTATTAAACATAATATTAAGTCATACATCATTTCTCAAATAATGTCATACATAATATTATACATAGCATCATACAATAAGATTTAAGGGCACATATCCTAACACCAACATACTGAGGTTTTGACCGTTATTTTAGATCACACTCCAGATATATCAAAGCAACCTACATTTCATGATCAGGTTCATTATTCTCTCAGGATTAAGAGTTCATGTGAATACAAGTCGTGAGATTTATTATTCAATTGACAGTCGTTAGGAGAATAATAAATCTCAAGGCAGTCCAGTTCAATATGTCTTAACTCTTAAAACATATCAACATATCAACTAGAAGTCACCACTTCCATAATCAAGGCAAATCATCGTAGTTAATATATTATAGTCTTCACAGATGAAATGCCCAATTTCATCACCGACTACGAACCAAAATTTTGAGTTTACAAAGAACTTATGATCTATATCTTCTGTGACTAAATCACATAAATCACATACTATGCATCTCATGGACTATTTGATAATGTCCGAATATTCACGTTACCATTATTTTAGACAAGAATAAAGCAACTTTACTAAACACAATATTAAGTCATACATCATTTAAAACATAATGTCATACATAATATCATACATGGCATATTACAATAGAATTTACGAGCACTTATCCCAACAATCTCCCACTTGCCCTAAAGACTATTGTGCACTAATCTAACTCCCATTCCCTCCAAATGTGACTCGAAGGTCCTTTGAGGAAAGGCTTTGGTAAAGGGATCTGCTATATTATTTGCACTTTCAATCTTTGCTACCACCACATCCCCACGAGCAACAATGTCTCGAATGATGTGGTACTTTCTCTCAATGTGCTTTCCTTTCTTGTGATTCCTTGGATCTTTGGATTGTACAACCACTCCACTATTGTCGCAAAACAATGTGATAGGAACTTGCTCCATTCTCATTACACCAAGATCAGAAACGAATTTCTTGAGCCAAACAGCTTCTTTTGCTGCTTCACATGCAGCAACATATTCAGATTCCATGGTGGAGTCCGCAATACAAGATTGCTTTACACTCCTCCAACTTATGGCTCCACCTCCCAAGGTGAATACACATCCTGACGTGGACTTTCTGAAATCTAGATCCGATTGAAAGTCTGAATCTGTATAGCCAATGGGAATCAAATCCTCACAACGGTAAACAAGCATATAATCTCTCGTCATCCGTAGATACTTGAGAATATGCTTTACAGCTTGCCAATGTTGTGGTCCTGGATTTGATTGATACCGGCTGACCATGCCAACTGAAAAACAGATATTTAGTCTAGTACAAAGCGTGGCATACATGAGACTTCCTACTGCAGAAGCATAAGGTACTTGTCTCATCATATCTTCTTCCTCTTGAGTCTTAGGCCTTTGGTCATTAGACAGAGGAACTCCACGTCTGAAAGGAAGTAATCCTTTCTTGGAGTTTTGCATGCTAAACCGTTCTAGAACCTTATCTATATATCCAGCTTGCGATAAGCCTAACATCTTATTCTTGCGATCTTGCCAAAGCTTGATCCCTAGAATAAAGTTAGCCTCACCCAAGTCCTTCATATCAAATTGGCTTGACAACCAAACCTTTACTGATGACATGACCCGTACATCATTTCCAATGAATAGAATATCATCAACATAAAGCACTAGGAACATTACTACTTTGTCTTGATGTCTTTTGTACACACATGGTTCATCAAGATTTTGTTCAAAACCAAATGATTTGATTACTTGATCAAATCTGATGTTCCATGATCTAGATGCTTACTTAAGTCCATAAATGGACCTATTCAACTTGCATACCATATGCTCTTGCTTCTTTGCTATGAAACTTTCTAGTTGCCTCATATAGATTTCCTCTTCAAGATTGCCATTAAGAGATGCAATCTTGACATCCATTTGCCAAATCTCATAATCATAATGAGCAGCAATGGATAAGAGAATTCTGATAGATTTAAGCATTGCTACTGGTGAAAAGGTTTCTTCATAATCAATACCCTCTTTTTGAGTATACCCTTTTGCCACTAGCCTTACTTTAAAGGTTTCAAACTTTCCATCTATCCCTCTCTTCCTCTTGTAAACCCATTTACAACCAACAACTTTAATGCCGTTAGGCGCCTTTACAAGATCCCAAACTTGATTGGAATACATGGAATTTAATTCAGATTTCATAGCTTGAACCCAATGATGTGCATCTATATCATTCATTGCTTCTTCATAAGTGTAAGGATCAGTTTCGGCCTCCTCTGTGATAGCTTCATAAGTCTCTCCAAGACCTATGAATCTTATAGGTGGCCTAACATTCCTCCCACTACGACGAGACACCTGTGTACTAGACATCTCATGAGTAGTATCTTGTGGTGTATCCAATATAGCCACATCATCCCTAGTTTCAACCGTTGGTTTTTCAATTATAGGTTCATTCATTTCAGCCAAGACAACTCTACTTATAGGAGTAAAATTATTCATATAGTCATTTTCCAAGAATTTAGCATTTGTACTAACAAAAACTTTGTTATCTTTACGACTATAGAATAAATAACTCCTAGTTTCTTTTGGATAACCCACAAGCAAACATACTTCTGATTTTGGTTCCAACTTGTCAGGCTTCCCTTTTAACACATGTGCTGGACAACCCCAAATGTGGAGATATTTCATACTAGGCTTACGCCCACTCCACAATTCCATGGGTGTTTTGGGAACAGATTTTGATGGAACTAAGTTCAAAAGATGAATTGCTGTAACCCTAAAAAGAAATCGGTAAAATTGAGTAACTCATCATGGACCTAACCATTTCTAAAAGAAGCCTATTCCTTCTTTCTACTACACCATTTTGTTGGGGAGTTCCAGGTGCAGTCAATTAGGATACAATCCCATTTTGAGTTAAGTAATCCTTGAAATCCTTAAGAAGGTATTCGCCACCACGATCAGATCGAATGGCCTTTATGCGTTTACCCAATTGATTCTCAACTTTAGCCCTAAACTCTTTGAACTTTTCAAAGGTTTCGGACTTCCGCCTCATTAGGTACACATAACCATATCTTGAGTAATCATCGGTGAAAGTGATGAAGTACTCAGAACCTCCTTTTGCTTGGGTTGACATAGGACCACAAACATCCGTATGAACTAATTCTAGCAACTCTTGGGCTCTTCTACCTTTTGCATTAAAAGGTCATTTGGTCATTTTGCCTTCCAAACAAGATTCACAAACTGGAAATTCATCAAAGTCCAATGGCTCTAAGAGACCATCTTTGATCAGTCTTTGAATTCTGTTTGGATTAATATAACCCAAACGCAAGTGCAAAAGATATGCATCATTAGTAGAAGGAAACTTTCTCTTTAATGATTTTACATGAGAGTTATTATCTAATTCAGAATTATATAATTCATGCTTATCAGGAGTTAAAATATAAAGACCATCCACAATATTGCCAGAACAGATAAATACTTTACCCTTTTTTATTACAACATTGTCTTTAAGGATAACACAATATCCACTTTTACCCAAATAAGTTGCAGAAATTAAATTCCTACGAACATTATGTACATATAGACAGTCATCTAATATTAAAATTCTTAATTCAAAACATAAATTAAACACTCCAATAGCTACAACCGGAATCCTACTCCCATCAGCCAAGGTCAGAAACAACTCCCCTTCTTTAAGCTTTCTGGTCTCCTGGAACCCCTGCAAAGAATTGCAGATATGATTAGTACAACCTGAATCCACACACCAGGAATCCGTGGGATGTTGTACCAAACATATTTCAAGAAGGAATGAAATTTTCATACCCTTATTGGCAATCTTGAACTTTGGACAATTCCTCTTCCAATGTCCTTTCTCACCACAATGGAAACATTTTCCTTTCAGCTTCTTTTCTTTGTCAGTAACTCCTAAGACAATTTATTTACCCTCTTGCTTAGTGAAGTCCTTCTTCTTCTTCTTCTTACCCTTGCTTTTCGACTTAGGTTGAGAAGTAGAAACTTCACCCACATTGGCTTTAACATTAGAAGTACCAAGGATGCCTTCCGCTGCTACCAACTCATTCATTAATTCAGACAAAGAATAAATCCTTTTGTTCATGTCATAATTAAGTCTGAATTTCTTGAATGATTCCGGTAATGACTAGAGTATCATATCCACTTGGGATTCTCTATCAATATCGGCACCTTAAACCTCTAATGTATTCAGATTAGAGATCATTGTAAGACAATGCTCTCTCACTGAACTACCTTTAGCCATTTTGGTATTATAAATTTGCCTCATGGTTTCTTGCCTTGCAGAACAGCCTTGCTCACCAAACATCTCCTTCAAACTTTGCATAATGTCCGAAGCTAGTTCTACATCCTGCATTTGATGCTGTAGAACATTTAAGATAGACACTAGGATGTAGCACTTGGCCATTTCATTAGATTTCTGCCAACGATCATATCGTTGTTTTTCCTCAGGAGGAGCATCTAATGAAGGAAAGCTAGGACATGGTTGAGTAAGCACATATTTGTGCTCTTCAGCTGTAAGAACTATGTCCAAATTGGATCCAGTCAGTTACTTTTCCAGTCAACATAATTGGATCCAGTCAGTTTGTTTTGATTAAGAATGGTAACAAGTGGACTAAATGATGCCATGTTCAAATCTGAAAATAATAAACATGAATATAATAAGTAAACTGGACATTATCAATTTAGCATATAAGCATATAATATGGAACCTTAATAAAACCATAATATAATATATGCAACGACAACTCAATCCCGCAATTAATATTCCTCGGAAGCGAGGTCATATCAATCACTATGATCACGCGAGAATTATTCTTATTATTAATGCTATCATGGTAACTTTTACCAAACAAAAATAATTTGCCACTTTACTTTCAACCTCTAAGTAATAATGACATAGCCCCGAAGGGAGGTTAACATTATACTTAGTCTAGTGTAAAAACAAAAAATCCAGACAGAGACTTTTGCGACTGTCTCGCGGGTATCCCGCGACTAAACACTTCCCGCGAAAACAAGTTAAGGAAAAATTGAAAACACAAAAATTAGACAGAGACTTTTGCTACTGTCTCGCGACTGTTTCACGAGTAACGCTTACCCGCGAAAAACCCGTGTTTTCAGTTTTTCCAAAACAGTTGTAAACAGTTTTCTACGTCTTTTCATGAACAAACAATTACCATATGAACATGATATGCAGAATTTGATTTCAAAACTGAAATCTATTGATCCTATAGCCTTAAAGATCAATTTAACATACTTAAATTCAAATTTAAACAACATCATAACATCAATGTCAATTTTTATCAAATCATAGTTTCAACAACCATGCAGAAAATTAAATGCATATAAAATCTTCTAACATGATGAAACTATTATCTCTAATTCCAAAACTCACAAAACATGTTATACAGATTCGAAATGAAGACCGCTCTGATAAAAATGAAGGGAAATTACATGTTTGTATAGCATATAAAACATACGCAGCGGAAAATAAACGGATCTACTTCTTTCGCAATTGTTAACATGCACTATGTAAGTTTCAGAATATAAGAACAAGAGAGTGTACCTTGGTATGATGAATTTCAAAACCAAATGAAGAAAAGCACTTGGAAACACCTTAAATCTTCACTCCAATTCCACTTGATGCCCAAGATGTGTAGTCTCTCAATCAGTTCTATGTTTTCTAGAAAGAATATGAAAGAGTGCCTCTCTTCCTTATTTCATATATTATATGAACATACAAACCATTTTATTCTATATAAAATTCTGTATGTTTCTCTCCACATAACTGATTATCTAATTGGGCTAGCCTTTTGAGCCTTCCCAATTAGGCTTTAGTGTGTGGCTTGGAGTGGGCCCAAAAGGGAACAAATAAGACACTAGCTCCAATGGGCCTTGGGCTTTTCTATCAACTCTTGACAAGTCCAGAGTTACCATTAATTATATTTAATACCACTATATAAATATAATTGCACTCTAGGCCTTATTAATAAATTATATCCCAAGACTCTATTATACATGCAACTCCTTCATAAAATATTCGTAGTAATACAAAGTCATAAATATAGACTGCCACTTTATAAATTACTACATCTTAATCCTTGAGTACCCAGTTTAATCCTTTTAAGTTATTCATCATATATTTATGAAATTCAATTTCATAAATATATACTTTAGTCTTACTAAAGTGGTTAGGCCTAACTCTCTGAATAACTAAACCCATTAAACTTATCTCAAGGGAATATTTTATATCTCCGTTAAGAGACTATGAATTCCATCTTGAGAATATATGTTCCATCAACACTAAATGTGGTTGCCCAACATACTAAGGTTTTGACCGTTACTTTAGATTTCACTCTTGATATATCAAAGCAACCTACATTTCATGATCAGGTCCATTATTCTCTCAGGATTAAGAGCTCATATGAATACAAGTCGTGAGATTTATTATTCAATTGACAGTCGTTAGGAGAATAATAAATCTCACAGCGGTCCAGTTCAATTTGCCTTAACTCTTAAAACATATCAACATATCAACTAGAAATCACCACTTCCAGGATCAAGACAAATCATCGTAGTTAATATGTTATAGTCTTCGCAGATGAAATGCCCAATTTCATCACCGACTACGAACCAAAATTTTGAGTTTACAAAGAACTTGTGATCTATATCTTCTGTGACTAAATCACATAAATCACATACTATGCATCTCATGGACTATTTGATAATGTCCGAATATTCACGTTACCATTATTTTAGACAAGAATAAAGCAACTTTATTAAACACAATATTAAGTCATACATCATTTAACACATAATGTCATACATAATATCATACGTGGCATATTACAATAGGATTTACGAGCACTTATCCCTACAAGATCTGCATCTAATGAAGATGCAAATCCGTTTTATTTTGGGAAAAATTCAGATCTGCATCTAATGAAGGTATAGATCCGTTTTTATTTTTAGAAAAAATCAGATCTGCATCTAATGAAGATGCAAATCCGTTTTTAATTGAGAAAAAGAAGTTATAACATGCAGATTTTTGAAACTAAGAAATAGATCATAACAATAATAAAAAGAATCAAGAACATGTTTCAACAAAATAAATCAACAATTCATGATATGAATATTTGAAATAACTAAACTAAATATATATATATATATATATATAAACATGCATCATCACAACAAGAGCAATATAAGAAAAACAGGGTTAATAAGAAACAACTTTTTGCATGGAGCACTCTTCTTCTTGAGAGGATATTTTAGGGTTCAAAGAAATTTATGCAATTATCTTTGAAACCTAAAAACCCTAACTTGAGAGAATGTTAGAAGGGGGATCAGAAATATGAGAAATTTAAGGGTGTGAGAAAGCATCTCTCAGAGAGTGTAAAAAATTGTGCTGAATTTTGAGATCCAGTCTCTATTTATAGAGGTTGGAATGCTTAAAAAATAACCAACGATAAGTAGAATGCGAATCGGGATGCGTCTTTCTGCAAAAATGTCGAAAATGATGTGACTTATCATCACCCAAAGGACGTTGGGCCAAAGCCCTTAAAGGTGCCATTCGGCACTTTTGGAGTGCCGAATGGTACTCTTGGGTGCTAATCACACTTTCGTGTTCAGGTGCATTTTGGACTCCTTTTTTAGGTTTTCTTGAGCCGGGCCTTGCACTTAGACGTGTTTTCAATTCGTATTCTTAGAGCTTTATCTCTTTTCTGGATAATTCAAGTCTTTTTAGCAACAATTATCTTGTAGATGAATACTCTAAAATAAATCTTGACAAAGTTCAGATTATCCATAATTTTATTTTTATCCAATTATTCCCTTTATTCCTATGCAAGCAATCCTATTTTAGACACTAATTATTAACCAATTACAAAATTATTTAAGTAACTTTAATTTTTTAACCAATCAGAATTAATTTAAATTAATCATGCATGGTCGACTCTACTTAGGCTGTGTTTGTTTTGGCTTCAAACAGTTTTCAGAAATGCTTTTACACCCATGTGTGTGTTTGGGTGGGACTGAAAATTTGGTCAAACGGAATTCTATTTCCGTGTGGATCGTAAAATTGGGGCTTTGAGCTGTAAAATGAATTCAGGTTTCATTACTTGTAAAATTGGGGCTTTGGTCACACGCACACTCTTTCACATTCCTCTCCAACCGAGCTCCATTTTCTCTTCAAATGAATTACACCCCATTTTCCGGACTCACAGACGCACAGAGAGAGAGCGAGAGAGAGAGAGAGAAAGAGCAAGAAGAGGGAGAAGAGAGAGTGGGTCTAATCTGAAGCCCAGATCGCGCCGATCGTCCCTCCGATCGTCCCGTCTAGTTCGTGCTGCCAAGATCGTCCCGTCGAGTTCACGCCGTGAAGACCGCCGTGAAGATCGCATCTCTTCCTCCTCCCTCTCAGTTTTGATTTTTGTTTTGATCACCGTGAAGATTGCCGTCAAGATCGCATCAAGTTCGCGCCGCCGATCTCACCGTCCGCCACTCGCCTATCTGCTTTCTCTCTTTGATCTCTGATTGTTTTTTGTTGTCGTGGTGGTGTGGGTAGTGGTGTTTTGGTGGTTTTTGTTGTTGTGGTGGTGTGGGTGCTGCTGTGTGGGTGGCGGTGGATTACAAAAGGTTAAGAAAATGTGAAAAATTTGTGGCTGTTGGTGGATTTTTTGATATAAAGTTTGTTTGGAAACTTAGAAAGTAACTGAGAAAATGTGAAAATTTTGTGGGAAATAGTATTTTCAGAATATTACCAAACACTGAAAATTATTTTTCAGACTATTTTCCATTGCACACCCAAACGCCTGGAATTTAATTTCCTTACGGGAATTTATTTTCCCCTGCATTCATTTTACACTCGGAATTCAGATTACATCGAACCAAACACAGCCGTAGACACAATGCATGCTAACCGTGCAAACTTAATCATGCGATATCTTTTGATCCGATGGTCCAATTTGAAAACCGGACATACCGTCGCAACCATTAGAATCTCAAGATCATTTTTATGATATGAAATAAATGAATTAATGCATGTAATGCCATCATGATTTTTGGGGTACATAGATGGTCATTCTAGTCATCTTCCTTGATTAAATCATGGGTGCAAAATCGAGTGCCTACAAGGAAACCCCTTATTGATCGAATGCATGATGGGCCACCTCAGAGACACATGTATCAATCACAGTACTCCTGATGTCCCTCTCAATGTCCAAGACTTGTCTCCCAAGCAGTGGCAAAGTCACTTACCTACGGGTCCCAGTGCCACGTTGGCGCAGTTCTTATCCTCTAGTTAGCTGATAATATCACAGCTGTGAAAAGGTTCAAAATAGAAAATGATGACTTGATACCTATCCTTGTACTCAGCCATATTCCTCAGAGTATAAGAAGAACATGTAGTTGTGCTATTAGGGCAAGAACTCAAGTAGATATTTTGAGAAGAGAGTAGAGAGTTGGTAGGAAAGATAGACAACCTGGTTATAAGAAATTGGTCTCTTTTTACACATAATACAAGCAGAGCCGAGCAAGAATGTTACCTTCTTGCTCAAACCATGGTTTTTTATCCCTTCTTTAGGGTTTTCCACGTACATCTTGTGTTTCTTTAGAAATCAGTTTCTTCTTGTTGTTTAAATGTCCATCTTTTTCATGTCCTATCATCACTTCTTTTTCTTGTTTGAGTATCATGTCAAAGCTAGCATCTTTTCAAGCTTTTTCATGTAGATGTACTATTAGATAACTTATCTCACTTCTCTATATAAGCTAAAATCTAACTTGCACGTACATAAGGTAAAGATTTTTTTTTCTTAAACGGGATGCGTTGTTTAGCTCTAATCCCAAATGTTGTGAACCAATATAAACTATTCAATGTAGAAGATAGTGTAGTCAATTCGAGATGACTAATCTCATGAACTTAGAGAGAAAATAGACTTTTTGGAGTTAATTTTCTGCTTATTTCTCATTAATATGATAGGAGTTGATTGGGACTAGCTAGTTGGTTTAGTTGGGTGAATAGCATAATGGCTAAGAGAGTTAGTTTCTAAGCTGGAGTTAGTTACTGAATTGAAGTGTTAAGCTGGAAGGAAGAGTTAGTTAGCAGTTAGTAGTTGGTTGTATTGTTGATAACAAAATGCGAATGGAAGAACGTATATAAGGAACTATGATTGTATTGTATAATTATCTTTGGAAAGTAATAACACATTGTATTCTTCTCTCTAAGTTCTTCTTCTTATTCCACTACTCTACTCTTCTCTTAATCTCTGGAGGTCGAGTTTCCCTCAAAAAAACTATCAAATTGTTCATCTCCTAATAAGAACTTAACATAATGAATTCAACATACATAAATAGCTAACAATGAGATAATCTCATCAACAAATCCTAAAACATAGGAATCAATCCTATTCTAAAACATATGAATTAATTTGAATACAAATAAATTACAATACTAATCTATCTAGGATTCCTTATTCTATCGCTACAATAAATTCAAATAATCTATTCAACACTTGGTTCTTAACATTCCATTCCCCTTCAAGAAGAATCTTGTCCTCAAGCTTCTGAAGTATAGAAATTGATGTTTACTCACACCATATCCTTCTCCCCCAATTGGACAAAACTTGAACTCGAATTTTAAAGTCTTGAAGGATAAGAATTTGAATATTTGATACTTGTGCCAATTCTTCAACCACTTTTGTGAGCACCAGGAACATAAATGCATTGCTTCTCACATCCTTGAACTCATTAGAAATGACAAAGTCAATGTGTGGGATTGAGGTTGACTTATTCGAAATCACAAGAAGATCCCTTTGATTTATCTTTTCAACTTCATTGATCATCTGATCATTAAAGACAATTTTTGTAGCAAGTTTAGTTGGTTGCAACACCTTTGGTGGGTTTTGGATATCCTGCATGTGATTTATGGGCTCTTCGATCTTAATTTGACTCTTATGTGGGAGACTCCATTAGTGCTTCATTGATTGGTGCTCGAAAACAATTTCATAGGGCGCATATGAACTCCACCCAATCAGTGCATAATCATGTTACCTCCAAGGTTTGAAACCATTCCCCTGCCTCTCCTTTCAAGAAAGGAGTGGCAATGAAAACCATGTAGTGTTCTGAGGTGTTCTGGAGAACAAAGAATTCATTGACATTGAGAATCCACCAAAAGGGATCTCCACCGTTGAATCTCGGTAACTCCATGAATCGTCTCTCTAATACCAAATGTTGTGAGCCAGGATAAATTACTGAATGTAAAAGATAGTTAGTCAATTTAAGATAACCAATCTCCTGAACTTGAGAGGGGAAATAGACATTTATAGCTAATTTTCTACTGAATTCTCATTGATGCATTTAACATACACAAATAGCCAAGGTTGAGATAACCTCATCAACAAATCCTAAAACATAAGAATTAATTTGAATACAACCAAATAACAATAATAATCTACTACTAACTTATTTAGATAAAAATCTATCACTAAGCCTAAATTTAAATACTTTTAATTCAAATAACAATTTATCCAGCACATTATCTCAGGTCATAACAAAGTCTCAATATCATTTTTTTTTCTTTACTCATTTTTCCTGTCTTACGTTTCTAATGGAAATCTTTTTATCACAACTGCTTATTTCCTCATCATACAGCACAATGCATTCTATACATCATCAAGAACTTGCAACAAACAAGTTTATGTGAGACTCTAATTCTATTGTTTAGATTTAGATTTAGGCTTCACACCTCCATAAATTAGACTAACATTAGACTTTTTGTTCATATCAACTTCTTTAATGAGGAACATACATATATATATATATATATATATATATGGTTTTTCTGTGTGTGTGTGTGTGTGTCTTCTTCCCCTCTACTACCTACCATAGGTTTTTTCCTCTATTCTTCCATTCTTTTACCTACAACCTTGCAAGCATGTAATTGTTTACTCTATTTTATTTTTTCAGCAAATTTAATAGATTTTGAGGTTTTTTTTTTTTTGTCTTTTGTTTAACCTAATTTCCTTAAATTTTATCCGATATATATGCTTATAGTTTGAAAACCAATCATTAAATATGGTTAGACATGATTTTATATTATTTTATATATCATATAGGTTTTTTTCTGTTTTTGGTTTTCCTTGAAGAGTTAGGTAATGAGTATATATGAATGAGACATGTTCTTCATATCTTTTGGGTTCTTTTACCTAGTTATTGTTATGAACTTTAGTATGTAGAGGTAAGATGTTTGATTCTATTTTATGGGTTTTTGGTGTATTCTTCCCTACTACTGTCAATACCATATTTTTTCCAGCCTCGATTCACACATCAAAACAAATGCCAAAATAAAATAAAAACATAAAAAAATGTGCAAACTTACAGGTTTTAAAGTCAAAAAGGGTATAAAAATAAATACAACATGATCGGATAGTGGATCAAAGGGTCACAACATTTAAAAACCCTTTTGATAGCAATTGAGGCCAAAACCCTAACCAAGTAAGGTCAAAAAGTTGAATTTTTTATCCAACTGTCAGATCGAGTTGAATTTTAGATCGTCTTGTAGGGCATATTTTTCCCTTTGAAAAGATAGTTTATGGGCCAAAATTGGAGTTAAAATGGATGAGATATCACCAAAATACCAAAAACCCTAATAAATACTTCACTTTGTTTTTTAGGAAAATCATGTAGTTTTTGGGATAAATTCGCACAATAAACTGTACCGATTTGGCAGGAACTAGAGCGATCTAGTTAAACCAACTCGAAGAATGAGGTCTTGACTACCTCTCATAAAAAGGGCTCAATGATATCTACCCAAGATTAGAAGATACAAAATTTTCAAGGAAAACCATTACAGAATTTTTCAGCATTGCGTCATCTTCTTTCCAGATGCCATATCTCAATGACCATAGCACCAAATCCTGCAAGACAAAAACCATTGGAAATTAGACATCCAAAGCTTTCCAACATATAAAGTTTGAAGAAAACTGAGCTTGGAAAGATCTCCAAACAGCTACACGAAGAGCAGACCAGAAACCAAGAAAATGACAAAATAGTCCGATGAGATGGGTATTGGACCTTCTCCTAGACCTTATATGGGAAGTACCCTTAGGGGGATGAAATCTCATTCAATCTAGGCATCTAGGAATTTCTTTTGTTCTTATTTTACATTTATGTCATCCATTTTTATTTCAAGTAATCCCTTCTCCTTTGGTACTACCACTACCACTACTACTACTACCTAGACACCTAAATAAATAAATAAAAGATTTTCTACTCATCTCTCTTAAATATATTTTAAACATCAAATTAAAGCACAATATGGGTATGTCTCATAAGGATAGTTGATGGCTTAGAACTCCCATCTCTTTTTGATGAAGCATCCATAAGGCTTGAAAGAGATTAAAATCTATTTAAGAGAGTTAAAAAAAAAAACCTTTTTCCAATGACTCTTTACAATATTTTGACACTTTATTTTTCAGCTCTTTACTTTTAATTTCATTTAAATTTCAGCACTTTACTTTATTTGCTCTTTATTTTTCAGCACTTTATTTTACTTGTTTTTAAATACATAGCATTCTTTACATTGTTGCTCTTTATTTTTCTCAATAATGTTGCCATTAATCGAAGTTGCTTGGGTAAAACAAATCATTTACATACTTTTCTAAGGAAATACTTTTCAAAATAAGGTTTCCTTTTCCTCCCTTTTTCTAAAAAAAAAGAGAGAGAGAGAGAGAGAGAGAGAGAGAGAGAGAGTTTCTTTTAAAGAAACAAAATCTTTCAAAGAAAGAGTTCTTCTTTCAAAAAATTTTCCAAAAAAATTTCTTTTTCTAAAAATTTTTCAAAACAAAATTTTTTCTCTTTTTTCTTTTAAAAATCCAAAAATGTGTCCAAATAATGAAAAAAAAAATGTTTTCAAAATTCTTTACAACGTTGGAAAATGCTTTCAAAAAAAGGTTTGTTCTTTTCTTTCCAAACCCAAAAAATTGTTTTTTTAATATCAAAAATTTTTTTTCAAAAGTGTTTTTGTCACGTTGGAATTCCTCAATAAATAAATAAATAAATCTTTTGAACAAGCAAATGTCTCTTTAAAAGAAACTTGTCTTTGCATAAAAATCATGAGATTTTTCTTGAAGCCCAAAACCATTTTTCTTTTAAAAATAAAAAACCCATGAACCTTTTTCTTTTTAGAAATCTTTTCAAATAATACTCTCTTTCTTGAAATCATAGCATCTTTCAAAAACCCTTTTCCTAAAAAATGAAAACTTGTTTTTCCTTTGCAACCTTGCTTGTTCAAAAGGGACTTTTCTTTTTAAAAAAATGTTGAAAATTTTTTCTTAAAACTTCTCAATAAAAACATTTCTTTCAAAAAAAAGCGTATTTACTAATTTTCCTTTCAAAAATAAAATGGAATTATCGTTGTAAATTTTTTCTTACATTGTATTTTAAACTTTTCCTTAGAATGGCTTTGTTTGGAATTTGTGTCTATGGTTCAACTCTTTGAACCCATAGACACCAATCAAGCTGACATTGTACCTCCTTTTTTTTGCACTAACATTTTCTATTTGTCATCTTTTTTGCACGAGAATAAATGAAAAATTGTGGATAACAACAAGGTGCAACTCGTCTAACTCTCTCCTTCTATTTTTGTGTTGTAGTTTGTTTGTGTATAGTAATATTCACATGCTATCTATTTATTAAATATTCTACTCACATGCTTGTATGCGTCCTTATATGCTATCTACGTATATACATCACATGCCTTATTTGTAAATATTCATTGGAGTTAATATTCACATGGTATTATATGTAAATAATTACTCACATGTGTGCGTGTGTGTCTTCTATTTCTTCATTAAAAAGATATCATTTGAAATAAATTAAAATGAGGTATTATCCTTTTTTTTATAGGAAGACTGCTATTTTATTCAAAAATCAAACAGAGAAAGATACATCATGGTTAAGAGCTTGCACTAAGAAGCAAGAAGTCTCTTCCATCCATGCTATACTGTCAACAATACCTATAGCATGTTTTGCTAATAAATGGGCTGGTCTGTTACCTTGCCTAAGAATGTGTGAGAAATCAACCTAGCAAAAATCCCCACAAAATACAAGCATACCTAATATGACAGATGCCATAAAGGAGGGAGGAGAGGAATGACCACAAAGAGCATTATACATTACCAGTGAATCCCCTTTGATAATTAAATCATCGATGCCTATATCCCTTGTGAAATGAAGACCCGCCTCAACTTCCTTCGCCACCACCTCTAGAGCTCCCAAATGGCCATTTATCTTCTTGCTTAGTGCTTCTACCACTTGGCCATGTTCATCACGGATTAAGACCCCTACCCCTACTGATTTTTGTGTTTTACAGACTGCACCATCCATATCGATTTTGTATCTTGTCGACGGTGGAGGAGACCATCCCACAACTTGGACCATCGGTGACAGTTCCGATAAGCATTCACACTCCTGTATTCTGCCAAGTATTGTGAACTCCATTGAACTAGAGCCTCCCCAATCTTCTTAATACCTCCATGGAGAACTTCATTTCGATTTGACAATATTGACCATGCAATAGTGACCACCATCGCCACTTTATCCTTATCATAAGCATCCAGCAGGATCAAGTGCCACAATAAGTCAAAAAACAATTTGATGGGGGATGGTTCAAAAGAAAAGTGGAGTTTGGTACATTGCCATATCTTCTTAGTTTGTTGGCAGCTCCAAAACAGGTGACCTGAGCTCTCAGCTTCCCTTTTGCACTCCTCACACCGATCCTTGGATAGGTGTTGTGGGGTGCCTAACACCTTCCCCACACGTAACCAAACTTCCGAGTCCAAGTTCTTTGGTTTGAGATCTTTTGGTTTGCCTTAATTAATAAACCCCAAAATTTTGGTTTAGATAATCAGGCAACTTAAAATAAATTAGACACATAAGTGATCAATCACATCTAATACAAAACCAATGGTTCGTAGTGACTCCTAAAATAAAAATAAGAAAAAAAAAACTCACACGCACACACCCCACCCTAGAGGACACAGGCCCATAAGATGTTAGGATTAGTGTCCTTAAATCCTATTGTATGATGCTATGTATGATATTAAGTATGACATTATGAATGACTTAATACTGTGATTAACAAAGTTATTTTATTATTATCTAAAATAATGGTAACATAAATATATGGATATTATCATATAGTCTATGAAATGCATAATATATGATTTATGTGAAAAGTGATAGAAGATATAAATCACAAGTTCTTGTAAACTCAGAATTTTAGTTCATAGTCGGTGATGAAATTAGGTATTTCATCTGTGAAGACTATAACATATCAACTAAGATGATTTGTCTTGATCATAGAAGTGGAGACTTCTAATTGATATGTTGATATGTTTTAAGAGTTAAGACATATTGAACTGGACCGCTGTGAGATTTATTATTCTCCTAACGACCGACTTATATTTACATAAATTCTTAATCTTGAGAGAATAATGGACCTGATCATGAAGTGTAGGTTACTTTGATATATCAGAAGTGAAATCTAAAGTAACGGTCAAAACTTCAGTATGTTAGGCAACCACATTTAGTGTTGATGGAACATATATTCTTAAGATGGAATTCATTGTCTCTTAACGGAGATATAAAATATTCCCTTAAAATAAGTTTAATGGGTTCAGTTATTCAGAGAGATAGGCCTAGCCACTTTGGTAAGAAATTACTAAAGTATATATTTATGAAATTAGATTTCATAAATATATAATGAATAACTTTAAAGGATTAAACCAAGTACTCAAGGATTAAGATGTAGTAATTTACAAAGTGGCAGTCTCTATTCATGACTTTGTATTACTACGAATATTTTATGAAGGAGTTGCATGTATAATAAAATCTTAGGATATAATTTATTAATAAGGCCTAGAGTGCAATTATATTTATATATTGGTATTAAATATAATTAATGGTAACTTTGGACTTGTCAAGAGTTGACGAAAAAGCCAAAGGTCCATTGGAGCTAATGTCTTATTAGTCCCTTTTGGTCCCACTCTAGGCCACATACTAAAACCCAATTGGAAAGACTCAAAAGGCTAGCCCAATTAGATAATCAATTATAAGAAGAGAAACATACAGAATTTATTAAGTTACATGAAATGATATGTATGTGAGTGTTGGACACTCTCTCATTCTCTCTTGAACAAACACATATAACTGATTGAGAGACCACACTTCTTGGGCGTTAGTGAAATTGGAGTGAAGATTAAAAGTGTTCTCAAGAACTTTTGATCTAAGTTTTGAAATTCACTACACCAAAGTACACTTTCTTGACTCTATATTCTGAAATTTACATAGTGCATGTTATCAATTGCGAATGAAGTAGATCTGTTAATTTTCCGCTGCGTATATTTTGTATGCGATACAAACATATATTTTTCCAACATAAGAGTCACTTCGTCAAGGACCCAATGTGTGACCACCCTAATCAATATCCCTTGAGGGGAAATTTTTTAGAGGGGGCATCTAGATCTACTACCTACCGTACAATATTTTTCCTCTATTCTTCCATTCTCCTACCTACAACCTTGCAAGTATGTAATTGTTTATTCTGTTTTTTTTTTTTTTTTTTCCATCAAGTTGAATAGATTTTGTGTATTTTTTTGTTTTTGTTTTTTTTTTAACCTAATTTACTTAAGTTTTATCTGATTTATATGTTTATGGTTTGAGAATCAATCATTAAATATGGTTAGACATGATTTTATGTTATTTTGTATATCATATAGGTTTTTTTGTTTTTAGTTTTCCTTAAAGAGTTAGGTAATGAGTATATGAATGAGACATGTTCTTCATATCTTTTGGGTTCTTTTACCTATTTGTTGTTATGAACTTTAGTAATTTCTTATTACTTATAAATTTTTTTAGTTCGTAGTCAGTGATGAAAATGAGAATTTTATTTTATCTTATTATAATACATTAGTCATGATGGTCTATCTTGATTATGAAAGTGGAAACCTATGATTGATATATTAGTTAATTTGGAATATACTGAAAATTAAGCACAGGGAGTCGTTGTTGTACTAATTGTTGTAACATGAACAATTATTAAATATAAAAAGTGACATTCATTAAATAATATCTAAAATTAATTGATTTGTATACATTTTATGTTTTCAAAAACTCTTGTTATATTCTAATGTGTAACATATTGAGTTCTACAGACTGCCATGGAAGTTTGAAGAGAGAGTGTGTAACAAAATGAAGAGAAAGTGGGGAAGTCAAGTTTGAGAGCCACCCTAGGTGATGGAAAAGACAAAAGGAGGTGAAAAAACTCTGTTGGAAAATTTAGACTCCGGTTGATAGATTTAACAAGTTTTAAATCCAAGTTGTTAATTAGATTTATTATAAATAAAACTTGTTAAAACAAACAAACATCAATATCATGTCAAATTCATGCAGTGGAAAAATAAATAAGACAAGATATGATGACCTAAGAAAACCAATGAAACAAATTAGTTCACAGTAAAAAACCTGGGGAGAAACCTTCCCAAAAAGCAATTAACTATAGTAAAAATAAGTTTCAGATCTAGTACAAAATCTTTATCCCTAGACTCTACAATCCCCGTAGATGAACTTACAGCAGAAACCTTTTACTGCTTCAGAACCTCTGAACTCTTCAATATATGAACGCCACCCTTTTTGCATGGATCCCAGTATGTGACTCACCAAAGATGCACGACTCCCAGTACATGACTAACTCACCAACTTGAAGAAGATGTTGCCTGCAAAATTCTTCACTTCATCAACAATGAAGATCAAGAAGCACTTAGTTACAAAACCCTATGGCACAAAAGACATAGTAGCTTCTTTTAGAGAAAATAAGACATCGGTCACCTTTTTCATATGTTCTCCTTGTATTCTCTTGTATGACAACGTCTAAAATAAGCCTTATATATGTCTAGGGTTGTGAGAAAAGAAACACTACACAAATACATAAGCATGGGCCAAAAATCATATCTGAAAATCTGAATTTCATAATTCTTGATAGATATCTCGATAGGTAGTATCTGTCAAGCCTCATTAAACTTCGATAAATAGCTATCTGTCGAGCAGCTATCGAGGTTTAATGAATCAGCACTTCTTCATTTGTTTCTTGGACAGATTTTACATGGCTTCAATACTAGACTTGAATTCTTGTTCCTTAAAGTCTTAAATGCATCCTAGATCTACCCAAATACAAGTAAAGTACATTTTGTCAAAAGATTAGCCAGTTACATAAAATATTGGCATATGTTCATAACATGAACCACATATGTCTTAACAAGCTCATAGGCGAGGAGCTCAGCCATGGAGGTTTGATTCAGAGAGAGAGATAGAATGTGCGAGAGAGAGAAATGAATATAAAATTTTTTGATAAATTGTTTAGACGGATGCAAAATGGTTTTGATTGAGTTAAAACAATTTTTTATTGAAATGTTTTTTTATTGAACCTAGTGAGAATGCTCTAAAATTCTTCAATTCTAAAATTCTAAAAAAATAAAAAATAAATAAAAAGTAGTAACTCAGTATTTGTGTCATCAAATTATTTTTAAAGAGAAATGATATGTTCACAACATTTTTACAATACTTTTACAACAAATCTTAAGTGGAATGGTTGTTAATGGTTGTTATGAATGGGCAAAAAAGTAATTTAAATTGTAAATTCAAATTAGAATGAATAACAACTTCTCACCTATAATTTG
Organism: Lithocarpus polystachyus; assembly: GCA_033629205.1. Taxonomy (NCBI): domain Eukaryota; kingdom Viridiplantae; phylum Streptophyta; class Magnoliopsida; order Fagales; family Fagaceae; genus Lithocarpus; species Lithocarpus polystachyus. Next base: position 41,328,009 of record CM066166.1, on the reverse strand, counting down.
TTGTGAAAATATTGTGAATGTAACACTTCTTATTTTTAAATGGATATCTATTTTAACAGTAAGTGTTAGGTATGAAACTTAATAGTATTTAATTTTTTTTTTTTTTTTAATTCAAGTTCAATGATTTCTGCAACCGACAACCATTTAGCCAGGAAAATTTCAAGCTCCAAGAAATTTTCATCCATTTTGACATGAAAGAGACCTTTAATCGGCCAGCCTTTAACGCCGGCCAAATATTTCAACCATTTGATGCATATGGGCGAAGCTTGTACTCAACGCTAGTCCAAAGGGACGAGTTAAAAAAAAAAAAAAAAAAAAATCCCATTCCAGTGGTCAAACTGTTTGGTATGATCCAGACGGTTATATTCAACCAGCCAAGTATCAAAGCCATGACATTGGCAATGGCAGTACCAATAAAGATGTTGTCGCTGGAGAGGTTATATTCTATGGACACAAATAACGTCACTCGAGGCTATATCTTCCCCCGATGTGAAATTGCTTAATTATTAGGCAAATTCAACTCGATTATTAGGCAAATTCAACTCGATTCGATAATGATCTGAAGTGGGTAATTATGTAATACGTAAGTACAATAAATATGAAATCCCAACTCCCATATAATTGTAGGACCAGGGCGGAGCCAAGGTAGTCAATTGTCCTCTTAACCTCACCCATGGTATTTTAATTAAAATACATGTATATTTCAATTTGTTATTATTATTATTTTTTTTTTTTGAAATGACTATTTTTTTTATAAGTATTTCAAACTATTAGGACATATGTGATTTTATGTTAGGAAAATATATCAATATTTAATGTAATTGGCTAAGTCTTTAACAAAATGCATTTTACTTGTAATTGGGTAGATCTAAGATGTGTTTAATACTTCATGGAACAAAGTTACAAGATCAAATGTTAAAGCTATGCAAATATGTATAAAAAACAAATAAAGAAGTGCTGGTTTTTAAACCTCGACAGCTAGCATCTATCGAGGTTTAAAAAGCTGCTAAAACCCAAAACTCGACAACTAGCTCAATAGATACTCTATCTATTGAGATTTATGAAAATCAGATTTTTAGTTCTGATTTCATTACAATTCATGAATATGTGTTTAGGTTTTCTTTTCTCACAACCTTAAACATATATAAGGATTGTTTTAAGGGCCATCTAGGTTACACATTTGCCCAAGTTCATGCAAATTGTGACCGGAGACAGAATTTGCCCTAGTTTATCTTTCTTCTGAAGAAGCTGTTGTGTTTGTACACCATAGGGTTTTGTGACCAAGCAACTTCATGATCTTCATCATCTAAACGAACTGAAAAACTTTGCAACCAACATTTTTCTCTAGTTGGTGATTAAGTCGCGTACTGGGATCCACTCAATTGATTAGTCACGTACTAGGAGACGTGTATTGAAAAGGAGAGATTGTCACTACAAAACATGTCTAATTGGATATTGGGATAAGGATTCAACTGTAAGTTGGTATAAGGTACTGGGATTCCTTTATGTATAACCGTTTATTTTGATAATAGTGGATTATCAGGAGTGGTAACCTTAAAATCATCCGGTGGGGTTTTTACCGTGTACATTTTCCCCACTCGTAAATAAATCACCGTGTCAACTTTATTTTTCGCTGCACTTTATTTCAGTTGGTGATTTGTTTGTGCTGCCACGTACATTACATGTTAATTTGATTAATTAATAAAATTGGCTGATTAATCAATTAATATATCACAATGGGTCAATACATTCTTGGCCTATCAAGTGGTATCAGAGCAGGCACACTCTGATTAAGTGTTAATCTTTGCTGTATGATCCATTGACCCTTGTTTATCATGGATAGAGGACAATCTCATATTATACATCCATTGTTTGATGGTACTAATTACGCATACTAGAAAGTACATATAAAAGCTTTCTTGTAGTCTCTAGATGAAAATGTGTGGCAAGCTATAGAGATTGGCTGGACCAAGCTTACAGAAGCGCCGGCCGATTGAGATGATGCTAAGATCAAGGCGACAAACTTCAACAGCAGGGCATTGAATGCTTTGTGTAAAGTTGTGATTTACAACTATATTTTATGTTAACTTTATTTCATGACAAAAAGTGTTGTAATTGCTTTAATTTATTTCCTTGTATTTTGTGGGATTTTATTGTATTGGGTTTAGTATTAAGTTGGTGAAGAATCAAGCATGAAATGAAAATCAGTGCATTTCGTGACTAGCTCATGAGAAGTTAGCGAGAAGGGTTCCCGTGAAAAAGGCATGTGAGAAGCACATGATTGGAAGCTGAAGGATCATGTCAGGCTGTCAATTTCGTAAGTATTTTGCAGGTAAGGCCTTCCCGTGAGATACCCGCGAGACTCCCTGTCTAGAGGATTTTAAAGTCTGACTTTCTTACCTTTCACACATACTATATATATCCTTATTATCCACAGAAAGTATAAGGAAGCCATTCAGAAAGAAAAACCCTAAATAAGTTCTCTACAACACACACACACACACACACCCATCTTTTAGAGAGAGAGCTACTCATCCTTAGTAAGAAATCATTCTAGCCTCTTCTCCTTCCATTTCCCATTGTCATACCTTGAAAGGAGATTTGTACCCAAACATAACCTACACCTATTCAGAATGTAGAGAGTGCTTTGGAGCTTGGGAAGCTTTGGGGATTTGCCAAAAGAAGTCGGTGAGGCTTGACGGATGCAATTGGGCATATTGTGGGATCCGGAAAGCTAGACAAGACACAAATCCGAGAAGCCTTGTTAGAGTAGGAGCTTGGAGGACTTAGGTACATTGGGTAGATTAGACTTAGAGGGTTTCTTACTATTCGTGTATCCCAACTTATTGTCTAGTGGATCGATTTACCGCTTGGAGGGCAGCGAAGAGGTTTTTCGCCGAGTTCTTCAGTTTCCTCTTCGATAACATGTTTTGGTGTTATCTTGTGATTGCATCTCTCTTCCCTTACTCTTGTGCTTTACTTTTATTGTTTGTTATTCATGTTTATGTACTAGACTAGTTATCAGTTTATTGCGCTTCATTTACCCTTGTTCCGCACTTAGATAAGTTAGAGTAAAAGCAATCTAGCCGTATTTTTTAATTGGGGGTCTAAACAAGCTCTTGTGTTTCATATAAATTTGAGCTTTCGCTTTGTTCAATGTGGTCACTAATGAGGAGTTCAAGAAGATATCTTCCACTAAAACTACAAAGGAAGCATGGACCATCCTCCAGACAACCTATGAAAGAACCAAGGCTATCAAGAATTCAAAACTTCAGAGGCTCACTACAAGCTTTGAAAAGATCAAGATGGAGGAGGATGAGTCATTTGATGAGTTCTATGTCAAACTCAAGGACATAGTGAACTCGACTTTTAATCTTGGGGAAACCATTCCTGAACTCAGCTTTCATCCCTCTCAAACCCATGAAAAACCCACTTAACACCACTACACTACCATCCCTCCCTTCATTTCTCTCCATTTCAACAATTAAAATAACCCTTTAAGCATCATATTTCAAGATATACATTTTGGTTATAGATAAAATGGGAGACAACAATTAGGTTAGTATTATGCCTATTAATGAAAAAACAATGTTTGGAATTCTTTTAGTATTCGAGCAGAGATTGGCAAATATTGGTGGCTGATACCCATGTGTTAGGAAGAGTAACTGAACTAGGTGGTTTTTTTTTTTTTAATGGGTTTAAGAGGAATGAAGTGGAAGAGTGATGGGTTTCGATGGTGACTAGAGGCTTTAATGGCTTTGCCGGAATCTTGATAGTGGCTGCTGGAAAAGGTGGTGGTAGGGCAATGAGAATCTGATGGGTTTTTTTCCTTTTTATATATTTTATGTAATTAAAATAATAAAAGGCATAAATTTAGCATTTGATTAAATAAGTAAACACGTGACATGATTTTATTTGTAAAACATAAAGGGAAGCAGAAAGAATGAGACAGAAAAGATTTGGACTCGCTATATATACACACCACACACAAATAAATTTTGGGGGGGGGGGGGGGGGGGGGAAACGTTAAGAGTGAAGAATTGAAGGTGCTCTCAGATGATAGAGACAAGCCTTAGTGTAGACACGGCAAAATGGTTCAATATTTAGCGACCCGACCTAAATCGAAGGATGCAATCAAATTGAACGATGAATGATTAAGGCTTTTTTTTTTCTTGAATAACGCTATAAGTAAAAAAATTTTGATATCAAATGACAAAATACATACCAAGATAATCTAATTGCAGTAAAGTAAAAAACATGTATTTGAAATTATAGACATGTATGGTAATCATTGATAAGTATGAAAAGAGTGAATCCGAAGTATATCAATGAAATTGGCATAAATTATGGATGATTATGCCTGTTTTTTAACAGTCTATAGCCAAAATAATATATGATATTTCCTTAAGTATGTGTTACTTAATAATGACATGATATTTACCAAAAAAATAAACAACATAATATTCATAAAAGATAACATGCTTTTTATAATTATATATAAAATAAACCATGTATAAATAAGTAAACAATCAAACTTTGATGTATATTCTAAAATTAAAATAAAATGTCAACCATAGTGCATCTAAAATTGAACAACTATTAGAATATTTTTCAAGATATTAAATTATGAAATTAATTTTCAAGATTGCAAAACAAGTTAATATACACACACAAAATAAGTTAATTTAAATATAATTACGTATAAAATTTTTTTTACAAGTACAGTTTTTTTTTTTTTTTTTTTTTTTTGGCAACTTAAGGTGTTTATGTGAACACTAAATGCCGGACGTAAAGCCGCCCCACAGTGACGTCATCATATTTAATCTGTATGTTTGCAAGATTTTGAAATTTGAATCCAACTTGAGGGTGCAGGTCTCAATCATAGCAGCCATCACCTGTATCTCACCTACTGAATGACCAACCTACTCGTGATTGAAGCTCCATCAAAAGCGACTGACAAGTGACAACCCACTTCTATTTAGGGGAAAAAAACTTAGAGACTCCGGAAGTAATGCTCCTTTCTCCCGCATAAAAGATGGATTTTATGTGTGGGTTTTATTACGAGGTCTACTCTTCATGTGAGAGGAAGAAGCATTGCTCTCAAAGCATATAAGAATTACCATCTATTTAAATGTTTTGAAGACCTAATTCTACAGCAAACGTCACGTCAAGCGCTGTCCTAACGGAGATCGAGGTTGAGTGTAATATCTAAAGTATTGCACCTGATGTAATTACTGTCAATGTTTAAGATAGATAGTTACAAAATGCAACTTTCAATCTTTATCATTGATTACAAAAAAGTTAAGAAAAGTAAAAAGTAAAAGTTTAAAAAACGAAATATGAAAAAAATTTGTAAGAAAGAGAGAAGGGTGAATTTTACCTGGTGTATTGCACTGAATCCTAATCCCACTATCAGCAATGAGCTTTGCTAAAGTACCGTATTTGTTTTAAAAAAATTACTTGGGTGTTCAGAACTTTCTAATTGTATCTATACTTTTTATCCCTATATTTTAGACTCATTATTATTGTAGTCCCTAGTTTTCTATTTTTCGACTTTTAGTTCCTAAAATGAAAAGTGTGTTCCATTTTAGTCTTTACTGTTATCTCACTAACGGAAATTATTTACATAGTAGACGGAGTGTATTGTAGGCACACTAAATACTGACGTGGTTATTAAAATAATATTTTACAATTTTGTATTTAACATTTTAAAAATTCCATGTCAACATTTAAATAAATAAAAAAATCACATAAAATTTTTATTTTTTTTGAATTTATAAATTTTAAAAAAAATAATAAAATAAGATAATTCAATTAATTTTTTTTTATTCCTTTCATTTCTTTTTTTTTTTTTTTGGAAGAACGTTCTTTGTGTTCTTCCCCATTATATGATTTATATTGTTAATGTTATTAAACAAAATAACATTTTATTAAGCATTTTCTCTCACAATCACACGCTAAAAAGAAAAACTTCAACCCCCAAAACTTCCGTCTCAAACAGGTCCCCCACAACCTTTCACATAATAGTTCCATTGAAAAAAAAGTCAAACACAAGGAGCTAAGCTAAAAAAAATCCCAGAATTGAAGCAAACCTGCATAGCAAGAGCATCCAATATCTGCTCGAATTGTAACAAAAGGAGGTGAACCGGTCCCGATGTTTCCACCAACACCAGTTTCAGTAACAGGGTATTTGTCTAGGTTGCACGGACACGCCATTTTTGGCGTCGTGTCGGTGTCGGACACGTGTCGGACACCGGAACGGGTACGACTCGCCGGATTCCGATGTCCGGCGAGTGTCTCTTTTTTTTTTTTTTTTTTTTTTTTTTTTTTTTTTTTTTTTTTTTTTTTTTTTTTTTTTTTTTTTCGCTTCTCCGACACGGCGCCAACACGGCTCCGACACGTCCGACACGCCAGCAGTGGAAAAAAAAAAGAAAAAAAAAGAGAGAAAATCACAGTTTTTGACACCCACAGGAGCTAGATCGGGCCGCCGCCGCTGCCGCTGCCCTCTGTCCCTCGCTGGAGCTAGATCGGGCTGATCGGCGAGCTCCATAAACGTCGACGCCGTGCCCTGGCCGGCTGTCCCTTCCGATCTCTCTCTCTCTCTCTCTCGGCGTGGACAACAAGTCCGATCGCCCTCTGTCCCTCGCCGGAGCTAGATCGGGCCGATCGGCGAGCTCCATAGACGTCGACGTCGGCGCCGTGCCCTGGCCGGCTGTCCCTTCCGATCTCTCTCTCTCTCTCTCTCAGCGTGGACAAGAGGTCCGATCTCGTCTTTTTTTTTTTTTTTTTTGTTCTTTCAGATATTGGTTTTGGTCATTTTGGACCTTTTGGTGAATGGGTGGTGTACTGTTATTTATTTATACGAGGAAAAGCATTTTTTTTTTTTTAATCCCATTCTCACAGTCTTGATGTCTTAGTATACTGTTACGGTATTTCTTTACTCAACTTTTTATTTTGTCTTATAAATTATAATGTTTGTTATGAATTTAGTGATTTTTATTTGTGTGTCCTGCTATAATTTTATTTTTTTATTTAAGTTAAATATTGTAGGTGATTTTACTAAAATGGATAATAAAAATGAAAAATCAGCTGAGTTAGTTGCTCCTCTATAGAAATATGTTACTAATATTAAAAAATATACCTAAATATAAAATTTAATTAATTATTTAACCGCCGTGTCTCCGCCGTGTCGTGTCCTTATTTTTCAAAAATTGCCGTATCCCTGTGTCAGTGTCCATGTCGTGTCCGTGTCCGTGTCCATGTCCGTGCAACTTAGGTATTTGTAAGGGATGCCCATCTGGTCAAGCTCAGCTCTAATAAGCTTACCGGTCTCAAATTCATCAAACCTAAAGTTCTGTGTTCTCATGTATCTTCCTCCTAATACCCACCATCCAATAAAAACTCTTTGGTCTTTTAGCCAATATAAGGAAGTTGACTGGAATTTGAGGCAACACTTCAGGCTAAAATAGAGCTCTGAAGAAATTAGTAGAGACAAGGAATGCATGGAAAATGAAAGTCGAAGAGAGCCATTGGGAGAAACCATTAGTTCTGTAAAGAAAAACATTTTAATTTTAGGTGTGTTTGGTTGGAGGTAGAATAGGGTGAATAGGAAATAATGGAGAGAAAATAGGAGAAAAAAAATGAGTTTGTGTGTTGTTTGGTAAGGAGGGGGGAAAGAAAATTTTTGAATAAGACCCAAGCATTTTTCACCTGTGCCCACACAAAATTTCTCTCCAAAATGGAGAGAAAACAAGCATGAAAGGCTTGTTGTTTGTGCAATTACCATATTGCCCCAAATTAAGTTTCACTTACACTCCTCCGGCACGTGAAACACATCTGATATCTCCCTCCTGATTGCTTCTCTTTTGTTTCTTCTGCACAGCCACAACCACGTGAAACAATCGAAGTATCAAACAACATGTGTAGCTCTAGTTTTATTCTTTCTTTGCAAGTTCTTTTTTCTTTTTTTGTTTTTTTTGAGCCACTAATATATCATATATAATATATTATATTACATATAATAATAAAGAAAAATAATATAATGAGTAAAAATAATAATAATAAATATATTACATCATATACAATATTATTTTATTAATTTCAATTATTAATAGTTAATATTTTTCCTATAAAAAAAAAATAGTTAATATTTTCTTCTTCTTTAATGAGTGCAAAAAAATTATATTTTACATATCATGCACTAAGAACATATTAGTACATTTATATAAAGTACATTTTTTATCCTCTTATTTTTCTCCACAACCAAACAAAAAAGATTTATATCCCTCCTCCTTTCCATCTCTCAAACCAAACGCACATCGAGGGAAAACTAAATTTTTTTAATACTCCCTTTTCTATCCTCCTACCATTTTCTATCCTTCCACTTTTCCATCCTCCCAACAAAACAGACTCTTTGGATTTGAGATTTATAATGGTGCTTTCTTTCTTTCTCTGACCTACCCACTCTCTTTATTTCTCTATTTTGCTCGAAATCAGACCCGAATGTCTCAAACTCCTCCTCTCTCAGATCGGTCTCTCTCTTAGATTGGTGTCTCTCTCAAATCGGTGGGTCTCTTTCAATCAGATGGTGATTGTTGGGTTTTAATCTCAATGGGCTTTGGTGTTTTAGATTTGAGATGTTTTGGTGTTTTGGTGATGGCTGGGTTTTGGTCTCAATGAGTTTTGATGTTTGGTTGCTAAGAAAATGCAAGAAAAGAAACAAAAATTTTAATTTTAATTTTAATTTTATGGCTGCCAAACATGTTAAAATTTGAAGAAGAACATGTTCTTCATGTTCTTCCAACAAGATAATGAAAAGAAAAATAAAACTAAAAATATTTTATTTTATTTTTTTGTTTTTTTTAAATAGTTTAGATTTTTTTTTTATCTGATGTAGCATTTTTTTAAATTAAAATGCTGACATGACATTTTTAAAATGCTAAATATAATTTTTTTTAATATTATTTTAATGGCCACATCAGCATTTAGTGTGCCAACAGTGCACTCCATCTGCCAATTAAGCAATTTTCATTAGTGAGTTAACAGTAAAAACTAAAATAGAACGCGTTTTTCATTTTATGAATTTAAAGCGGTAAAATAGAAAAGTATGGACCAAAATAGAAATGAGACCAAAATATATGGACTGAAAGTGCGTTTCCGCCAAAATTTTTAACCTAAAACCCATGAATCCTAAGACTTTAAAAACCACTAAATCAAGAATTTTTGACATATTCTCACTCAAAGCCACATAAACCTTGCTACAATTGTTTTGTCCCAAATCATCACTCTAACACCCGTATGACCTTGACTCTTGACACATAAACCATCACTTTTATGTGGCTTCCTAAAAATAATAAATAGTATAAGTATTGATCTAAGGTCAAATGTCATAAAATAATACCTAACATTTTCGAATAACACATACAAGAATAAAACAATTCTTTCAATATTTTATGATTTATCAGGACATCATGCATTTTCACTCAACATTATTTACTTTCATTCAATGAAAAACAATTTCAAACAGGACATAATATCAAAGTTATCAATAATCCTGAAAGGTGAACATGATCATAATTATTATTTACAAAAATGAATACACAAAATGCATGATCATGAGCACTTGACTAGTTAATCAAGAAATATTAAATTCGGGGTATAATCATGTGTCAGATGGGTGAAACTTGGAGGAATTTATTATTATTATTATTATTATTATTATTATTATTATTATTATTATTATTATTATTATTATTATTATTTTCTTGCTGACTGTAGACATATTAAAGTGCTAAGGCTTGTCCAAATCGTTCATGCTTCAAGGAGTTGATTAAATACATATAATTCGAGTGATGGTTTAGCATTTTTGTTAAATAATATTTCAAAAATAGATTTCTGTTATTGAATTGTTCCTAATGCAAAAGAATATATATATATATATATATATATTTAAAAAAAAAAAAAAAACAAGATAGAAATTCTACTTTAGAGTAATCTAAATGTATATGTGTGTTAAACTCCCTCTTGAAGACTTGAACCCCGACTCTTACCCCCCACACTCCACAAGCAGTTATACTTGTGGAGTGACCATTGCACTAAGGATGTGCACGGATTAATGCAAAAAAATTAACTATATTATTATGGAAAGAATTTCCTTGCAATTAATGCTCATGCATGCATGTACGATTTGCTTAATTACATAATAATATCTAATGATGCAAAGAAAATTAACAGGCTAAATGCTCCAAACTTCAATGGGCTGGTGGTTGCTTGGAAGACCTGAAAAGAAAGACACAAGATCAAAGGTGACCGGGGTGATCTGGCTAAGAACCCTCCAATGCTCAAGTTAGTTTTTCTCTTTGGAAATCAAGAATTCCAACTTTAGGAGTAGTGGAAACTTACTTTCATTTGATATGGATGAGTCATTATATAGTGAGCTTTGGAGTAATTACCTGTTTAGTAACTTCCTCAATGTATATGGAAGTTAAAAGATTCAGACTTAACTTCCACAACTACTATAGAAGTTAGAAGGTTCAATCTTATCTTTTACAACCGCTATTAGAAGTTAACAACTTAGTGGGAAGTTACAATGATGAATAAGGATTTTTCTTATGCTTCTGAATAGTAAAATGTGGTCCAAATCATAAGCTTTTGTATGTAAATACATTTTGAAAATTTTCCAAGTGTTGAGAGGTTGTCCAGCTTCTCCCTGGTGGACGACCTACATACCTATAGACGACTTTCTCACGGTGGATTGGCCTTCCTATGTTGAGTTAACCTTCTTGGTCCTGGACAACTCTATGGATGAATTGGAGATGGTCTGATTTTTGGTTCACCATCTTCTATAAGGACATATGTTAGGTTCTAAGAATTAGGAACTAATGTATTAGAACTTCAATTTGTAATGTTGGTAAACCATGATCAAAACATTCTTTAAGTTGTGTGTTAGACTTGCTCAAAGTATGGCTTTTTATGTAAAGTTGGAATCGAGTTGACTGCAGAATTACTGTGCACTTTCTGCCTGACTCGATCAATCGAGAATTAGACTCGATCGATCGAAAATCGTGCAGAACATTTTTCTGCAGAATTTTTCCAACTCAGCCCTAGCCCATTTAATGTATAGGGTTTTATGTTTTGCCCTAGGTATATAAGGGAAAACCCTAGCCATGTTTTTTGAGTTCTGAATGCTGTGTTTGTGAATCTATTTGTTAGATCTAGAGGTGTTTACCTTCACATACACTTAGGGTTTCCAAACTCAAGATTCATGTCAAGAGATTGGTATATCATAAAGTTGCAGAATCAAAAGAGTTTCAAGATATACAAGCAGGTGTTGCTTGTGCTTTGCTGAAGAATTCAAGAAAAGAAGGAGTCCGTGGATCTCGGAACTGTCACGTGGTCGTAGTAGTAAGTTTCCTACAAGCAGGTAGCAATAGGATGTTAGTGGTCTAAGTCTTATTGTGTAAACTTCGATTCTTTCATAGTGAATTCATTTTACCTTGAGGATGGCTAGGTTAAATCCTCCCCAGGTTTTTTACCGGTTTGGTTTTCCTAGGTCATCATATCATGTGTTCTTTATTTTTCCGCACTTATACATGATTTGATATATTTGTGTTAACCTAGATTTGTTTAAATTACCTAAGTTAATCACTTAGCTAATTCTCTAGGTTAATCTGTTGGGTTTAAGGGATCTAAACGAACTTACAAGTGGTATCAGAGCGGGTAGCTTTTGTTTTTGATCCTTTGATCTTTGAGCTGATCCTTGACCCCTGTTGTCATGGAACACAGACACTCTCTTGTTGTTCCACCTCATTTTGATGGGAACAATTATACTTATTGGAAAGTAAGGATGAAAGCATTCCTGAAATCTATTGATGAGAGAATCTGGAACTCCGTTGAGTACGGATGGGAGAAGCCCACTACTCCTATAAGTGAGTGGCAAACTTCTCAAAAGGAGGCAGTTGCTTTCAATAGCAAAGCTATGAATGCTATTTTCAATGCTGTCTCTATAGAGGAATTTAAGAGAATCTCTAATGTTGAGGTTGCTCATACTGCTTGGAATATCCTCCAGACTGTGCATGAAGGAACAAAGGCAGTTAAAATAAATAAATTTCAGCAATTAACTACTAGATTTGAAAGCATTAGAATGAATGATGATGAATCTTTTGATGAGTTCTATGCTAAACTGAATGATATTGTTAATTCTGCATATAATTTGGGTGAAATCTATGATCAACCTAAAATTGTTAGGAAGATTCTTAGATCTTTAACTGAGGATTTTAGACCCAAAGTGACTGTCATCACTGAAAGCAAGGATGTGGACTCCATCCCTGTTGATGAACTTGTAGGATCTCTTCAATCCTATGAGTTGGACCTACCCAAGACAAACAAATCCAAATCAATGGCTCTTAAGTCTATTGATGATGTTGAGGATGATAGATTTGATGATGAACTCTCTGCTACAGAGATTGCCTATCTTGCCAAGAACTTTAGAAACTTTCTTAGGAACAATAACAGAAGGGCAAGAGGCAAGAACACTGCTGAACCTAGAAATTTTAGGAGGAATGATCTCACTAAGGTTAAGAACACTGAAAAACCTAAAGAGAAAGTAGGTCAACCTTCTAATAATTCTTTGGGACAACAATGTTATGGATGTCAAGGGTATAGTCATATGAAATCTGAATGTCCTACATACTTGAAATCTAAGGGTAAGGCTATGGCTGTAACCCTTAGTGATAATGAAGTTTCTGACAATGAATCCGCTAGTGATGAGGATGGAAACTTCATTGCTTTCACTGCTACTACTGTAGTTAATGAAAGTGTGTCTGTTGAAGAGAACCCTTTTGATGGAGAACTCTTTGAAGATGCAGATTTACAGGAAGCCTATAATAAACTTTGCAAAGTTGCTATAAAGGATGCCATGAATGTTGATTTAGGCTTAAAGAAAATTGCATCCCTTGAACTTGATAAGAAAATTTTACTTGTGAAATTGTTTGATGCAAATGAGCTTTTGAATAATGTGAAAACTGAGAACATGCTTTTACTTGATAAAGTTAAATGTTTGGAACTTGAATTATCTGTTGTTAGAGAACAAACTAATAGGTCTGCAAACTCCAAACTTGATCACATATTGAGTGTTCAAAACTCGCCCTCTGACAAGACTGGCTTAGGTTTTGTGGAAAGCATCTCTGTGCTTGAATCTCATTCCACAAAACTTTGTTCCCTCTTCTGAACCTCCTAAGAGTGAGATTGTCAAACCTTTGGTGAGTGAACCTGTCAAATCTGTAGATATTACTCCACTTAGAAAGATTAGGGTTGATCTTCAAACTTCTCATTCTAGAGCTTCTACTTCTTCTAAGGGCAAGTTGCTTGATAAGCTTGCATGGGTTTGTCATTTTTGTGAAAAGTCTGGACACATTCGTCCAAATTGTTTTAAGTTGCAAGCTGCAAAGCGAGCAAATAAACTTAAAGTACCTGTGCCTCAAGCACAAGATCCTATGGTACTTATTGGTGAATTGGTAAAGGCGTTAAACCTTTATTCCAATCCTGGAGTTGCTCAGAATTCTAATGTAAATCATAACTCCAATGCAAGAGTTGCATCTAAAAAGTTTTGGATGCAAAAGGCTCGACCTAATTGAGTCTGTCTGACATAGTACTTGTGCTTCATTGCTCTATCTTTTGTGACCTTTGTTTCTAGGATTTGCATTGCATAACATTCATGCATGTCATTCTAGGATGTTTATTTCTTTTATATAAAAAAAAATTTGCAAATTGTGTTTTTGCTATTTTTTTTCTTGAACTTGAAGACAAGGTTGGTCAATCAAATTTTGCATAACATGTTTATGTATCCTGTTTAGCTTGGATGAGCTTATTTTATTGCACTTTACTAGCTGAAATTTCTGTTGTGCATGTTGTGTGGGAAGATGCTATATTTGTTGATCACATGATCTTGATCTTGAAGTCTTATGTCTTTGATTGTCGGACTTGAACTTATTGAGAAAGGCATAAATAACCATCTCACCACTGTTTACTAGCCAATCATAAACACCTTAGTGCATATCGTAAGATTTTGTGCTCGAGAAGTGGCACATGCACAAAAAGAACATAAGGTGTAGCCTCTAAATAAAATTGGTGTGTACATTATTGGGCTATAATAATTTCACAATTCATAAAATTGGTGTGTACATTATCCCGGCTATATTATTAAGTTTCTAATCAGTTAAATTGAATATTAATTTTGAGGCAAATCAAGAAACTTACATGATTGTAAGCTTTTATTCTAGGAGATGTGAGAGTTATATGATGTAACTCTTTAGGTGATAGTCTCTTTTAAATTCATGTGATGGATTTTGTAGAAATTGTGATTGATTACTATGTGCATATCACCTCACATGTCTCTCAAACTTATGCTAGCTGCACACACTACACAAGTTATTCTTTGCTAAACTGTGTACATGTTATTGTGTGTTTTTTTTTTTTTTTTTTTTTCTGACCAACCAAGTTTGAATATTTCTGAAAATTGATGCAGAACATGTTTGCTTGTTTAAATAGTTGAAGGATATTAAGAGAAAATCTTGCTTTGAGAGATCTGGGTTAAAAACATGAGTTTTTGGAAAACATTTCATCTCATACTCACGCATTCTATTCATAAAATCTAATGCTTTGAGGAGGTTTTGAACTAATATGTTTCATTTTTCAAAAATTCACTTTTTTCCAGAATTTCGATCGATCGAGTCTGTTTTTCGATCGGTCGAAATTGTTTTTAAAATCTCAGAAAAGTCTCTGTGTGTTTCAATCGGTCCTCGATTGGTATTGGATCAATCGAAGGATTTTCGACCGATCGAATGTAATTTTCGATCGATCGAAAATCGGGCTGAGTGTTTTTTAAAAAGGATTTTTCTCACATGATTCTTCACTTTTTCAAAAACTTTTCAACTCCTTTTTCACTCTACCAACCAGTCAAGCCTACTTTTGCTGATTTTTGTCGTTTTCCTCTGTTCTTTTTGCATCAATCCTCTCTCCCAAGGCCGGTAAGACTCTTTTGCCCTTTCTTTTGTTTTTATTTTCAAGTTTCATGCATTTTTGGGTTATTTTCGGCATTTAGAGTTTTGGTGATTTTGGAATTGTTTTTGTGTGTTTCTCTCTCAAATTAATCATGGGTTTTTGTGGGGACACTATATACAAGCACTACAAGTGGTTTAATTTGATTACTTTGGTGTTTTGTGGTCAATTTGAAAATCTAGGGCTTGAAATTGATGAATTTGGAGATTTTGTTCAAATTGATTTAAATTGATGAAATTGACTTGTTAGATTTAATTTGATCATTATATTGAGTTATATAACTGTTGTGTTGATCAATTTATCCATTAATTGTGTTTTGAAAAATTGGGTTTTTCAAAATTGGGTATTTTTAATTTAAAACTCATGCTCAAGTCAATTTTATTAATTTGGATTATATTTGAACTTGTCACTGCATTTGTTCATGCATCATTTGCATATTTTGTTCATGCATCATATAGATTGTTTTTTTCTATATTTTATGCTGTGCTAACTTGCAGTCTACCCTTGGTTTATTGTTTTTGCTCTTCTCTTTTTGTGTCTCTCTTTTCTGTTCTTAGCACCACGCCTAGGAAAACTAGAGCCCATAGGACTTCTGACCCTTCACCTTCATTTGATAGTGATCGGTTTCCTAGTAAGAAGAACCAAGAGACCTATGAGACCCTTAATCTTAGGCGTCATATTTGGGCTGAGCGTAGGGTCATTCTAGATGAGGTTGATCCTGAGGTGAGACGTAACTTTGAGCGTCGGGGTTGGTTATCTTTGCTAGATTTTGAGCATCCTCCTCCTACTACCTTGATTAGAGAGTTCTATTCGAACCTCTCTATCCACATCTATGATACCAACACCTTGGTTAAGGTTTGGTTACGAGGTGTAGAGTATCGCATTACCCCTTCGGTAGTGTCTGATGCTCTTGGGGTGCCTGTTGTTGATCATCCCGTCTTTCCTTATAAGGAGTCTTCACCTCTTGATGATGTTATGTCATACATCACTGGGTCTTCTATCCAATGGGGTTCTGATCCTCGGATCACATCTGCTGAGCTTTCCGAGCTTCATTACCTTTTCTTTAGGATAGCGTGTCATTCCTTGTGGCCTATTTCTTATCTTCATACTATTCCTATTGAGCGGTGTGTCTTTTTGTATGCACTTGTTACTGATGCCCCTATCAGTTTTCCTCATTTGTTCCTTCGTTCTTTGAATGAGGTACATAGGTCTAGTTCTATGGCTCATGCTTTGTTATTTCCTGTTTTTATTCATAGGATTCTCCTTTATTTAGGTTTAAGTGATTTTCCTGCTTCTGAGCCCGTGCACGTTATTGCTCCTATAGGTGCTACCTTTTTGAGGCAAAGGGCGGCTTAACTTCGAGCTAGCTCTAAGCGTCCTAGGGTAGAGCCTTCTAGTGTCACTCCACCTCCTTCTTCTTCTACAGATGTTCCTGCAGCTGAGACGTCTGCTGATGCTGCTGCTGCTAATGATGCTCCTCCACCTTCTCCTTCGAATGTTTCTGATATTCGTCGGACTCTGGACACTGTCATGGCCGTTCAGGTAGCTCATGGTCAGCTTCTGGTGGATGTCCTTGATGAGCTTCGAGCTTTGAGAGCGGATTTGGCGAGTTTTCGTCGTTCTCCTCCGCCACCTCCTTTTGATGATGAGTGAGTGCCCTTTGGAAATTCGTCACAAAAAAGGGGAGTGCATTATATTGAGGAGTTCATATCTTGTAGAGGAGATTTTTGTTTTAGGGGGAGTTTTGTACCTTACTGTGACACTGTTGAGCTTGTGGAGTTATTAGATTGTATCTAGATGCTTCACTTTGTATTTACATTTTTTGGCTCTTGTTAGGAAGATATTTTTTTGAGATACATTTTTATGTATATGTTTCTTGTTTCACTATGCTACTTTGCTTATTGATTTATATTTATGATGTTATTCATGAGATATGTCTTTATTTTGTGTCATGTGATATCAAGAAGTTTTTTATATTCCTTGTATTTTCCACACATGCGTTTATGTGTTTGTTAGGTGTTACAGGAATATACTGGTTGATTCAGTCGTGCTGCTGTTCACTTTGCAACTGTTAGATAGTAGTTAGGTTGAATTGTTTAGTGGCTTTTTAATTTTGTAATGGGCTGTTTCAATTTGTAAACTTTGAACTTTTTGATTAGTCTGTGTTTTGTCACGGATTGCCAAAGAGGGAGTTTGTTAGGTTCTAAGAATTAGGAACTAATGTATTAGAACTTCAATTTGTAATGTTGGCAAACCATGATCAAAACATTCTTTAAGTTGTGTGTTAGACTTGCTCAAAGTATGGCTTTTTATGTAAAGTTGGAATCGAGTTGACTGCAGAATTACTATGCACTTTCTGCCTGACTCGATCGATCGAGAATTAGACTCGATCGATCGAAAATCGTGCAAAACATTTTTCTGCAGAATTTTTCTAACTCAGCCCTAGCCCATTTAATGTATAGGGTTTTATGTTTTGCCCTAGATATATAAGGGAAAACCCTAGCCACGTTTTTTGAGTTCTGAATGCTGTGTTTGTGAAGAGATTGGTAAATCATACAGTTGCAGAATCAAAAGAGCTTCAAGATATACAAGCAGGTGTTGCTTGTGCTTTGCTGAAGAATTCAAGGAAAGAAGGAGTCCGTGGATCTCAGAGCTGTCACGTGGTCATGGTAGTAAGTTTCCTACAGGCAGGTAGCAATAGGATGTTAGTGTTCTAAGTCTTATTGTGTAAACTTCGATTCTTTCATAGTGAATTCGTTTTACCTTGAGGATAGCTAGGTTAAATCCTCCCCAGGTTTTTTACCGGTTTGGTTTTCCTGGGTCATCATATCATGTGTTCTTTATTTTTCCGCACTTATACATGATTTGATATATTTGTGTTAACCTAGATTTATTTAAATTACCTAAGTTAATCACTTGGCTAATTCTCTAGGTTAATCTGTTGGGTTTAAGGGGTCTAAATGAACTTACAACATATTTAGCTGATCTGATCCTTGGCATTCTGGCCTTATCCTTTTCTTCTAGAAGCCTTCCATCTTTCAGGTAGGTGACTATTAGGGTCATCCAACTTTCTTCACCTTCTATCTGTTGTACCTCTGGAAGATCTATACTAGGCATGTATTGGACTTCATCTGACTCATCCATTGATCCATCTGCTGATGCTTTCTTCGCTAAGGCGTCTGCTTCCATGTTTTCTTCCCTTGAGACTTAAATGAAACTAGCTTCTTTAAATTTCTTAACAAGGCGTCTCACCTTATTAAGATATTTTTCATCCGTTCTTCTTTAGCTTTACACGTTCCATTTACTTGACCTATAACCAGCTAAGAGTCTCCCTAGACGACTATTGAATCAGTCTCTAAAGACTTTGCCAATTCTAGCCTTTTAAGAAGGGCTTCATACTCAACTTCATTATTAGTTGTTTGATACTACAGACGAACCTTATACTTCAACTTATCTCTTTCTAGAGATTGTAACACAACTCCTATTCCTCCTGCATATAGTGTAGACGACCCATCCACATGGACTACCCATGTTTTAACGTCTTCCACCCCATCTGAACTACTATGACTTAGAGTGAATTGTGGCAATGAAATCTTCTGTGCTTAAGCTTTTATTGCATTTCTTGGTTGGTACCTGATGTCAAACTTCTAAGCTCAACGGCCCATTGGATTAGTCGTCCTGTGGTTTCTAACTTGTTCATTCCCTTCTTGAGCGGATGATCTATTATGACATCGATGATCAATTCCTGGCATGTCTTCATGACTCCATGCAAAAACATCTATACTCTTCCTTAAGAACTGGACGAGGTCTTGCTTCGTCTTTTCCTCCATACTTGTTCCAATTCTAGTAAATTCCTCGAGATTACCCTCTTCCAGAGGGATGTCTTCCAGTACTTCAATGGGCTCTACAACAACACTTCTCTCCTCTATACTCATTGTCTGCACATGCTCGTCCATAGCCAACATGGCTAGGTAGCACTCTTAACAGCCAACTGATCTCCTTGTACTTGCCCTATCCTATACTCCGTTGGAAATTTGACTAATAGGTGATTTGTAGATGTTACTACATTCCAACTATTTAAAGTCGGCCTCCCAATAATGGCGTTATAGGAAGACAAACAATCCACCACAAGACAATTTACTTCCTTGGTTATCTGTTGTGGATATGCTCCCACCACTACAGGTAGTGTAATAGTATCCACAGGTTGCACTTTCATTCCTCCAAATCCTACCAAGGGCGAATTTACTAAACGAAGTTGATCTCATCTAAGTCTCATTTGTTGGAAGGCTAGGTAATATAAGATATCTGTCAAACTCTCATTGTCTACCAACACCCTTCCTGTCATATAATTTGTAATCAGTAAAGTAATGACGATCGCATCGTCATGTTGGTGATGGACCCTTCCAGTGTCCTCATCTATATGTTGGGAAATCATCATGTTTGTATCGCATACAAAACATACGCAGCGGAAAATAAACGGATCTACTTCATTCGCAATCGATAACATGTACTATGTAGGTTTCAGAATACAAGAACAAGAGAGTGTACCTTGATGCGGTGAAATTCAAAACCGAATGAAGATGTACTCGGGAAGACTTTCAATCTTCACTCCAATTCCACTTGATGCCCAAGATGTGTGGTCTCTCAATCAGTTCTATGTATCTAGAGAGAATATGAAAGAGTGTCTCCCTTCCTTATTTTTATTACCTTACACATACAAACCATTTCATTCAATATAAAATTCTGTATGTTTCTCTCCACATAACTGATTATCTAATTGGGCTAGTCTTTTGGGCCTTCCCAATTGGGCTTTAGTGTGTGGCTTGGAGTGGGACCAAAAGGGAACAAATAAGACACTAGCTCCAATGGGCCTTGGGAATTATATTTAATATCACTATATAAATATAATTGCACTCTAAGCCTCATTAATAAATTATATCCCAAGACTCTATTATACATGCAACCCCTTCATAAAATATTCGTAGTAATACAAAGTCATGAATATAGACTGCCACTTTGTTAATTACTACATTTTAATCCTTGAGTACCCGGTTTAATCCTTTTGTGTTATTCACCATATATTTATGAAATTCAATTTCATAAATATATACTTTAGTCTTACTAAAGTGGTTAGGTCTAACTCTCTGAATAACTGTACCCATTAAACTTATCTCAAGGGAATATTTTATATCTCTGTTAAGAAACTATGAATTCTATCTTGAGAATATATGTTCCATCAACACTAAATGTGGCTGCCCAACATACTGAGGTTTTGACCGTTACTTTAGATCTCACTCCTGATATATCAAAGCAACCTACATTTCATGATCAGGTCCATTATTCTCTCAGGATTAAGAGTTCATGTGAATACAAGTCGTGAGATTTATTATTCAATTGACAGTCGTTAGGAGAATAATAAATCTCACAGCGGTCCAGTTCGATATGTCTTAACTCTTAAAACATATCAACATATTAACTAGAAGTCACCACTTCCATGATCAAGACAAATCATCGTAGTTAATATGTTATAGTCTTCGCAGATGAAATGCCCAATTTCATCACCGACTACGAACCAAAATTCTGAGTTTACAAAGAACTTGTGATCTATATCTTCTGTGACTAAATCACATAAATCACATACTATGCATCTCATGGACTATTTGATAATGTCCGAATATTCATGTTACCATTATTTTAGATAAGAAGAAAACAACTTTATTAAACACAATATTAAGTCATACATCATTACGCACATAATTTCATACATAATATCATATATGGCATCATACAATAGGATTTAAGGGCACATATCCTAACAATCTCCCACTTGCCCTAAAGACTATTGTGCACTAATCTAACTCCGATTCCATCCAAATGTGACTCGAAAGTCCTTTGAGGCAAGACTTTGGTAAAGGGATCTGCTAGATTATTTGCACTTTCAATCTTTGCCACCACCACATCTCCACGAGCAACAATGTCTCGAATGATGTGGTACTTCCTTTCAATGTGCTTTCCGTTCTTGTGATTCCTTGGATCTTTGGATTGTGCAGCCGCTCCACTATTGTCACAAAACAATGTAATAGGAACTTGCTCCATTCTCACTACACCAAGATCAGAAAAGAATTTCTTGAGCCAAACAGCTTCCTTTGCCGCCTCACAAGCAGCAACATATTCAGCTTCCATGGTGGAGTCCGCAATATAAGATTGCTTAACACTCCTCCAACTTATGGCTCCACCTCCCAAGGTGAATACACATCCTGACGTGGACTTTCTGAAATCTAGATCTGATTGAAAGTCTGAATCTGTATAGCCAATGGGAATCAAATCCTCACAACGGTAAACAAGCATATAATCTCTCGTTCTCCGTAGATACTTGAGAATATGCTTTACAGCTTGCCAATGTTGTGGTCCTGGATTTGATTGATATCGGCTGACCATGCCAACTGAAAAACAGATATTCGGTCTAGTACAAAGCATGGCATACATGAGACTTCCTACTGCAGAAGCATAAGGAACTTGTCTCATCATATCTACTTCCTCTTGAGTCTTAGGCCTTTGGTCATCAGACAGAGGAACTTCATATCTGAAAGGAAGTAATCCTTTCTTGGAGTTTTGCATGCTAAACCGTTCTAGAACCTTATCTATATATCCAGCTTGTGATAAGCCTAACATCTTATTCTTACGATCTCGCCAAAGCTTGATCCCTAGAATAAAGTTAGCCTCACCCAAGTCCTTCATATCAAATTGGCTTGACAACCAAACCTTTACGGACGACATGACCCCTACATCATTTCCAATGAGTAGAATATCATCAACATAAAGCACTAGGAACATTACTACTTTGTCTTGATGTCTTTTGTACACACATGGTTCATCAAGATTTTGTTCAAAACCAAATGATTTGATTGCTTGATCAAATCTGATGTTCCATGACCTAGATGCTTGCTTAAGCCCATAAATGGACCTATTCAACTTGCATACCATATGCTCTTGGTTCTTTGCTATGAAACCTTCTAGTTGCTTCATATAAATTTCCTCTTCAAGATTGCCATTAAGAAATGCAGTCTTGACATCCATTTGCCAAATCTCATAATCATAATGAGCAGCAATGGATAAGAGAATTCTGATAGATTTAAGCATTGCTACTGGTGAAAAGGTTTCCTCATAATCAATACCTTCTTTTTGAGTATACCCTTTTGCCACTAGCCTTGCTTTAAAGGTTTCAACCTTTCCATCTATCCCTCTCTTCCTCTTGTAAACCCATTTGCAACCAACAGGTTTACTGCTGTTAGGCGCCTTTACAAGATCCCAAACTTGATTGGAATACATGGAATCTAATTCTGATTTCATAGCTTGGACCCAATGATGTGCATCTATATCATTCATTGCTTCTTCATAAGTGTAAGGATCAGTTTCGGCCTCCTCTAAGATAGCCTCATAAGTCTCTCCAAGACCTATGAATCTTATAGGTGGCCTAACATTCCTCCCACTACGACGAGGCAACTGTGTACTAGACATCTCATGAGTAGTATCTTGTGGTGTATCCAATACAGCCACATCATCCCTAGTTTCAACCATTGGTTGTTCAATTACAGGTTCATTCATTTCAACCAAGACAACTCTACTTCTAGGAGTAAAATTATTCATATAGTCATTTTCCAATAATTTAGCATTTGTACTAACAAAAACTTTGTTATCTTTATGACTATAGAATAATAACCCCTAGTTTCTTTTGGATAACCCACAAGCAAACATACTTCTGATTTTGGTTCCAACTTATCAGACTTCCCTTTTAACACATGTGCAAGACAACCCCAAATGTGGAGATATTTCATACTAGGCTTACGCCCACTCCACAATTCCATGGGTGTTTTGGGAACAGATTTTGATGGAACTAAATTCAAAAGATGTATCGTTGTATCTAAGGCATAACCCCAAAAAGAAATAGGTAAAGTTGAGTAACTCATCATGGACCTAACCATTTCTAAAAGAGTCCTATTCCTTCTTTCTGCTACACCATTTTGTTGGGGAGTTCCAGGTGCAGTCAATTGGGATACAATCCCATTTGAGTTAAGTAATCCTTGAAATCCCCAAGAAGGTATTCGCCACCACGATCAGATCGAATGGCCTTTATGTGTTTACCCAATTGATTCTCAACTTCAGCCCTAAACGCTTTTAATTTTTCAAAGGCTTCAGACTTCCGTCTCATTAGGTACACATAACCAAATCTAGAGTAATCATCGGTGAAAGTGATGAAGTACTCATAACCTCCTTTTGCTTGGGTTGACATAGGACCACAAACATCCGTATGAACTAATTCTAGCAACTCTTGGGCTCTTCTACCTTTTGCATTAAAAGGTCGTTTGGTCATTTTGCCTTCCAAACAAGATTCACAAACTGGAAATTCATCAAAGTCCAATGGCTCTAAGAGACCATCTTTGATCAGTCTTTGAATTCTGTTTGAATTAATATGACCCAAACGCAAGTGCCAAAGATATGCATCATTAGTAGAAAGAAACTTTCTCTTTAATGATTTTACATGAGAGTTATTATCTAATTCAGAATTATATAATTCATGCTTATCAGGAGTTAAAATATAAAGACCATCCACAATATTGCCAGAACAGATAAATGTTTTATCCTTCTTTATTACAACATTGTCTTTCAGGATAACACAATATCCATTTTTACCTAAATAAGTTGCAGAAATTAAATTCCTACGAACATTAGGTACAAATAAACAGTCTTCCAATATTAAAACCCTAGTTTCAAAGCATAAATTAAACACTCCAATAGCTACAACTGGAATCCTACTCCCATCAGCCAAGGTCAGAAACAACTCTCCTTCTTTAAGTCTTTTGGTCTCCTGGAACCCCTGCAAAGAATTACAGATATGATTAGTACAACCTAAATCCACACACCAGGAATCCGTGGGATTTTGTACCAAACATATTTCAAGAAGGAATGAAATTTTCATACCCTTATTGGCAGCCTTGAACTTTGGACAATTCCTCTTCCAATGTCCTTTCTCACCACAATGGAAACATTTTCCTTTCTGCTTCTTTCCTTTGTCGGCAACCCCTAAGACAATTTGTTTACCTTCCTGCTTAGTGAAATCCTTCTTCTTCTTCTTCTTACCCTTGCCTTTCGACTTAGGTTGAGAAGTAGAAGCTTCACCCACATAGGCTTCACCCACATAGGCTTCAACATTAGAAGTACCAAGGATGCCTTCCGCCGCTACCAACTCATTCATTAATTCAGACAAAGAATAAATCTTTTTGTTCATGTTATAGTTAAGTCTGAATTCCTTGAATGACTCCGGTAGTGACTGGAGTATCATATCCACTTGGGATTCTCCATCAATGTCGGCACCCAAAACTTCTAAAGTATTCAGATTAGAGATCATTGTAAGACAATGCTCTCTCACTGAACTACCTTCAGCCATTTTGGTATTATAAATTTGTCTCATGGTTTCTTGCCTTGCAGAACGGCCTTGCTCACCAAACATCTCCTTCAGACTTTGCATAATGTCCGAAGCTAGTTCTACATCCTGCATTTGATGCTGTAGAACATTTGAGATGGACGCTAGGATGTAGCACTTGGCCATTTCATTAGATTTCTGCCAACGATCATACCGTTGTTTTTCCTCAGGAGGAGCATCTAATGAAGGAAAGCTAGGACATGGTTGAGTAAGCACATATTTGTGCTCTTCAGCTGTGAGAACTATGTCCAAGTTTCTTTTCCAGTCAACATAATTGGATCCAGTCAGTTTGTTTTGATTAAGAATGCTAACAAGTGGGCTAAATGATGCCATGTTCAAATCTGAAAATAATAAACATGAATATAATAAGTAAACTGGACATTATCAATTTAGCATATAAACATATAATATGGAACCTTCATAAAACCATAATATAATATA
Source organism: Lithocarpus polystachyus (assembly GCA_033629205.1). NCBI lineage: Eukaryota > Viridiplantae > Streptophyta > Magnoliopsida > Fagales > Fagaceae > Lithocarpus > Lithocarpus polystachyus. Next base: position 41,303,030 of record CM066166.1, on the reverse strand, counting down.
TGCAACGACAACCCAATCCCACAATTAATATTCCTCGGTAGCGAGGTCATACCAATCACTATGATTAAGCAAGGATTATCCTCATTATTAATGCTATCATGGTAACTCTTACCAAACAAAAATAATGTGCCACTTATTCTTTAGCCTCTAAGTGATAATGACATAGCTCCGTAGGGAGGTTAACATCATACTTAGTCTAGTGTACACCATTGTCTAGAATCAATGTGAGTCACCAAGTAACTCCACGGTAGCGTGGTCGCTCTCAATGTAAACACACACTTCATCTATCATTAAGAAGTTCAACCTGTAGTACCATGAATTAAACACCCTCCGTAGGGAGCAAGGCATATACGCCAAGGCGAGGTGATTAATCACACTACTATAAACCGACAATGGAGGCCGTGAGATCCAACCCTTGAATCTCTCTCCCACTAGATGTTTTAAAATAAAGGTTTTTATCTTTAAACATGCATAAACTAATTATACACAACCTTGCACTTAGAAAAAATTTAGATTTTCTTTCTTTCGATCGATCGAATGTGCCCCTCGATCGATCAAAAAAATTAAACAATTCGACTTAAACCTTCTGTCTGATTCGATTGTTACTCGATCGCCTCTCAATCGAAATTCAAATTCGATCGATCGACTAGCAATCGAATTTTAATTGATTTACAAGGATAAGTCTCTGTTTCACTCGATCGATCGAAAGTAAATTTCGATCGATCGAAACTCGTAAAACTCGAATTCCAGAAATTCTTCTAAGGCAGTTTTCAACCGTTTTGCATGAAGAAACAACCATCATACGAAAATGATTGACAGAAATTGATATCAAAACTGAAATCTATTGATGCTATAGCCTTAAAGATCAATTTAACATTCTTAAATTCATATTTAAACAACATCATAACATCAATATCAGTTTATATCAAACCATAGTTTCAACAACCATGCAGAAAATTAAATGAATAATCCTCTATCAACTTGAAACTATTATTTTGAATTCCAAAATGAACAAAACATGTTATACAGATTCGAAATGAAAACCTGGCTCTGATACCAATGTTGGGAAATCATCATGTTTGTATCGCATACAAAACATACGCAGTGGAAAATAAACGGATCTACTTCATTCGCAATCGATAACATGTACTATGTAGGTTTCAGAATACAAGAACAAAAGAGTGTACCTTGATGCGGTGAAATTCAAAACCGAATGAAGATGTACTCGGGAAGACTTTCAATCTTCACTCCAATTCCACTTGATGCCCAAGATGTGTGGTCTCTCAATCAGTTCTATGTATCTAGAGAGAATATGAAAGAGTGTCTCCCTTCCTTATTTTTATTACCTTACACATACAAACCATTTCATTCAATATAAAATTATGTATGTTTCTCTCCACATAACTGATTATCTAATTGGGCTAGCCTTTTGGGCCTTCCCAATTGGGCTTTAGTGTGTGGCTTGGAGTGGGACCAAAAGGGAACAAATAAGACACTAGCTCCAATGGGCCTTGGGAATTATATTTAATACCACTATATAAATATAATTGCACTCTAGGCCTCATTAATAAATTATATCCCAAGACTCTATTATACATGCAACCCCTTCATAAAATATTCGTAGTAATACAAAGTCATGAATATAGACTGCCACTTTGTTAATTACTACATCTTAATCCTTGAGTACCCGGTTTAATCCTTTTGTGTTATTCACCATATATTTATGAAATCCAATTTCATAAATATATACTTTAGTCTTACTAAAGTGGTTAGGCCTAACTCTCTGAATAACTGTACCCATTAAACTTATCTCAAGGGAATATTTTATATCTCCGTTAAGAGACTATGAATTCCATCTTGAGAATATATGTTCCATCAACACTAAATGTGGCTGCCCAACATACTGAGGTTTTGACCGTTACTTTAGATCTCACTCCTGATATATCAAAGCAACCTACATTTCATGATCAGGTCCATTATTCTCTCAGGATTAAGAGTTCATGTGAATACAAGTCGTGAGATTTATTATTCAATTGACAGTCGTTAGGAGAATAATAAATCTCACAGCGGTCCAGTTCAATATGTCTTAACTCTTAAAACATATCAACATATTAACTAGAAGTCACCACTTCTATGATCAAGACAAATCATCGTAGTTAATATGTTATAGTCTTCGCAGATGAAATGCCCAATTTCATCACCGACTACAAACCAAAATTCTGAGTTTACAAAGAACTTGTGATCTATATCTTCTGTGACTAAATCACATACTATGCATCTCATGGACTATTTGATAATGTCCGAATATTCATGTTACCATTATTTTAGATAAGAAGAAAACAACTTTATTAAACACAATATTAAGTCATACATCATTACGCACATAATGTCATACATAATATCATACATGGCATCATACAATAGGATTTAAGGGCACATATCCTAACACTATAAATGTAATGGCTTGCTCGTCTACCCCCCTCATCCTTGGTGGTCGTCTAGAGAGTTGGACGTTCTGTACCACCTTCAAGTATGTCTTCCTTGATTTGGAAGATTGCCCTGTTGAAGTACCATCTATAATAACTCTTATTTCTCCCAGTGGGGGTTATGATGGCTTTTCTACCTTTCCTTTCAGCTTCTCGTCTTTATGATCCTGTCCAAAAAAATGTCTTAACTTCCCTTGTCTGATAAGATTCTCTATTTGCTGCTTCAAATCATAGCACTCGTTCGTGTCATGCCCATGATCTCTATGGAAGCGACAATACTTGTTCTTATTGCACTTATTGGGATCTCCCTTCATCTTTTCTGGCCACTTCAAGGATAGGTCATCCTTAATTTGCATAAGCACCTGATCAAGTGGCGTGTTCAGGGGCGTGTAATGTTGACTCCTTCTTAAAGACGATCCTACCTTCCTGTTATCTCGATCTTTCTTCTCTCCCATTCGGGCTTTCTTTGGACGAGGGCCTTGTTCAGGATGGCGTGGGAGGTCTACTTCCATTTGTTCTGCTTTCTTCATCATCTTGACGATAATTGCATCTTCTGCATTCATGGAGCTTAATGCTGAATGGACGAGTTCAGCCATGGTCTGTAGCTCTTGATCATAGAGTTTGTGAATGAACAAATCAAAGCTAACTCCATTGTGGAAGGTTGCCAATAACAACTTGTCATCAATCTTATCTACCATCAAGGCTTCCCTATTAAAGCGAGTGGTGAAGGACCACAAGCTCTCATTTTATCCTTGTTCTATATTCAACAGGCTGGACGAGGAGTGTTTATGTCTTTGTCCTCCGATAAAGTTTTTGATGAACAACTTACTTAACTCTTCAAAAGAACCAACAATGTTCAAAGGTATCTTGCTAAACCACACTTGTGCTGGCTCCTTTAAGGTGGTAGGAAAAGCCCTACACATTATCTCATCAGGAACTCCTTGAAGGTGCATTGTGGTCTTGAAGGTCACAATGTGGTCACATGGGTCGCGTGTTCCATCATACGAATCCAAGGAAGGCATCTTGAACTTGGAAGGTAAGGGATGACTATTGATGGAAGCTATGAAAGGGGAATCACTTTGATGAACTAAATCATCTACGTGATTCGTCCTTCGCATATTCTCCTGCATCTCGTCCATGACTCTCTTCATTTGATCCATCTCCCTCTCCAAGTGTGGCACCCTTCGTGAAGCAGTACCCCTTAAATGGTTCTCACACTCAACATTTTTTCCTTCTTTAACTTCTTGACTTTGAGCCTACCTTTCCACATACCTTTCATTACGTTGTCTTCTTTGGTTGATCTCTCAAGTCAACTCCTAATTCTGACGGGTTAACTCTGCCATGGCGACTGCCATAGATTGTATTTGCTGAACGGAAGGCGATTGCATAACAGGTGCTGACTGGTGAGCATGGTTAGGATGGCTAGAAGCGTTCCCACTCTCCTGATGGCCTGGACTAGTGGCCATTGACCTTGTCCAGACCATATAGCCTTTTGTTAGAGAAAGATAAATTGCAAATCACAAATTTACTCTTTCCCACGTACAGTGCCAACTGATGATGCAAAGAAAATCAGTAGGCTGAATACTCCAAACTTCAATGGGACGGTGGTTGCTTGGAAGAACTGAAAAGAAAGACACAAGATCAAAGGTGACTGGGGTGATCCATCCAAGAACCCTCCAATGCTCAAGTTAGTTTTCTCTCTAGAAATCAAGAATTCCAACTTTAGGAGTAGTAGAAACTTACTTTCATTTTATGTGAATGAGTCCTTATATAGTGAGCTTTGGAGTGGTTACCTGTTTAGTAACTTCCTCAACGTGTATGGAAGTTAAAAATTCAAACTTAACTTCTTCCACAACTGCTATAGAAGTTAGAAGGTTCAATCTTATCTTTTACAACCGGTATTAGAAGTTAAGAATTTAGTGGGAAGTTACAACGATGAATAAGGATTTTGCTCATACTTCTGAATAGTAGAATGTGGTCCGAATCATAAGCTTTTGTATGTAAATATATTTTGAAAATTTTCCAAGTGTTGAGAGGTCGTCTAGCTGCTTCCCCGATGGACGACCTTCAAACCCATAGACGACACTCATACTCATGGACAACCTTGTCACGGTGGATTGGCCTTCCTATGTTGAGTTAACCTTCTTGGTCCTGGACGACTCTATGGATGAATTAGAGATGGTTTGATTTTTGGTTCACCATCAATATCTATAATATAATATAAATAATAATGTCCATAGCTACTCTGCGTGATTTTAGGAAAGATGCTTCTACACTACATGCATGATTAATTTGGTCGTGATGGATACAAACGTATTAGGATTAATTTGGTTTGGTCGTGATGGATACAAACGTATTAGGATTAATGGTCAAATACATTTCGAACAAAATCATATATTATATTATATATGTTTAAAAAAAAATTATGTATGCTTTACACGTTTGAAGTAACATCCGTTAGAATTAAAACAATTTACGCGCAAGTATTACATATCTCAAATATGCCCCTTCCGTCAACATCCTTTACAATTTTTCCATTAACTCATCCATAATGACATCATTTTGAACATAAATATTTTTTTTTTTACGATATTTCTAAATGAGTTAACAGCAAAAATGTGATGGACCACAAAGTAGAGGGACATAACTGTTTTGTTGATGACGCACGAAAATCGCCAGTGAGTTGATGGCTCTTGATCGCATCGATGGGTTCCTAAAGAAAAAGAAAACAAGAACTGAACAGAAGGTACCGATGGGGCACCAGCCAAAGACCCTTCGAAAGTTAAGTCAGTGAATGAGAAATCTCAAAGAACTTTATAATGAGAGAGTTAGGGATTTTCTACGTACCTGGGAAAGGAGGAGGCCTGATGCTTATATAATGATGTGGAGGAAACCTAGATCCCGGGAATACAGGGATTTTCCTTATAAGGAGAGGGTGGAGTTAATGCCATCAAGATCTTGAGGATACTCTCTATTTTGGGAAGGTGAAAATCATGTGGTAAGGTCTTTGTGCATGGTGTGCAAGATGTCTCCATATAAGAATATATGTGTAGAGTATGTAAGGCCACGTATGACCCATCGGTATGCTTCTCCGTCTGTCAGGGTCATCTGTCATCCTGGTAGGGAGATGTACCCATCAACTTCACATGGATCTGTTCGTGTAGTCGTCGGCCTCTTGTTGGTGCAAGGTACAAGGTCTTCGACGAATTCTTTTGAAACCAACGGTTCCTTTGGGGCCGACGGTTCTCTTGAGGCCGTCGGTCTTTTATCGAAATGATACCCTTGTTGTGGTAGGCTCTGTTATTTAAGAATCATGATCTTATTACAAAAATACCCTTATCAGTTGCCCCCTACTCCGCAATTCCGTCAGCTATGCCTAACAGGTCTTGGAGTAATAAGGATTTTCTATGGGCATTTAATTGCACCTTTAATGAGGTAGGTAGCCTTTCTAATGAATGCTAAGTGACACGTGGCACTTCTTGATTGGCCTCGTTTCTAATCAGAACCGTTGCTTTGTATATTACGCTCCTTCATCCTATAAATAGTTCATTTTCCTTAGTTTTCACTTTTTACTTTATTTTCATCTCTTCAGAGCTGTAATCCTAAGCTGTTCCGTCACTATTTTCGTGTCCATCCTTCGTTTTGACTAGCGAGCAACCGTCGACTCCCTTCTATATAAGTTTTCTTTTCTTTTCTTCAATTATTTTTTTTTAGCTGGTCATCGTTTTTAGAGACCCGTCACACAAATAGGTTATTTGAATATATCCGTTGCTTATAGGTGAATAGATGTCAGGTGATATAGAAGCGATGAGTGAATAGTCGTCATCAGTCCGTGAGGGTGTAGGCTATGACAAAGTTGATCCGTCGAGACATGAGCCCATGGAGGATTTGACATGGTTCCCAAAAAGGGAGCTGTCAGCCCATTCTCTTGCTAAGGAGGAAGACGAAGAGGATGAGGAGGAAGGAGAAGAGGAAATTGAGGAAGAGGAAGAGGGTGAGGATGAAGAAAAAGGTTACAGCGATGAGGGAGAAGGTAATGGAGAAGGTGACGAGGCTGTAGGTGAAGTAGAAGGTGGTGGTCATAGACCCTTCATCCTTCCCTTGATATGGACGGTGAATGAATTCTACCCAACCATGTCCTTGAAGGTTTTCAACAACCTTCACAACCATTATCAAATTCCCAAACACATCCCCCTGAGGTTGCCAAAGAAGTTTGAGAAGTGCTACTTTGGTAGGACAGCAGACGTCGGCATGTATGATGCCATGTTTACCGCTGGTTTGAGGCTGCCACTAACAAAGCTACACCATCAGCTTGCTAATTATTTAGGCTTATCTGTTAGCCAGATTATATTGAATAAGTGGAGGATCTTCATCGGAGCTGAAGTGATATGTGGCCGATGAGTGGTGGCAACCATCGCCTCACCCTTGACAAGTTCTTCTACTATTATAGGCCTCAACAGATATACTAGTCGAAGGATATTTATCATTTTCTGGCAAGAAAATCGTTGTTTAGGTTGGTGTCAAACATGCCTAACTCCAATAGGAATTAGAAAAATAGTTATTTCTTTGTATAGGGGACGGATTGGGTATGTAAACCCGAAGAGTGGGATATCATGCCTGATAGGTTTGATAACACTTGGGGTGTTCTAAATGAGTCTGGTGAGTCTTCGGTGTTCGTTTTCTTTTTATCCCGTCAGTTTTGATTATGTAACTGACCTATTACTTTTGATTTTTTTTTTTTCAGTCCAAGCCCGTCCAGAAATAAGTGAAGAACAGGAGAGTTTTCTCAAGCGAGTCTAGTTAATTCCGCTCAAGCAGAGAAAGTGGAAGGATTTGGTCATGCTTGACACCCTCCACTCTTTCTGTGGTGGTCCAGAGCCAACGGACTCAATGATTAGACATTTTTGTTCGTCAATGTAAGTTCCCTCTTGTCCATCTGCTTTTCTTTTTGATAGTTTATTCTAGCCCATCCATTTTCCTTATATCTTTCGCTATTGCTCTTCAAAGATGGATGTAGGAAGGTAGATTGCCATGATAAAGAAGTCGGTTGCTGCTCGCCTTAAGCAGCTAGGAGAGGCATCGGCCTTTAAAGTGACGCTTCCTTCTAAAGCTACCCCTAAGAGGAAGGGCATGGACAAAGATGACTATTTTACCAAGAAGGTGACGGGTCATTCTGTTGGGGCCAATTAGGAGGATCAACCGCAAAAATCTCCCTCACCTCCCCGTTATGGTGCCAGCAAAGGCCTTATGTCTGCCCATGGTCCCATCGTCTCTAGTTCCATCCAGAGGCTGGTAAGCCACAAGGATTATGCCGTCGAGATGGTTAGCTCGATCATTAAGGACATGGACCTGGATGAATGTGGTGAGCATGCTACTAAGGACCTGGGGGTTTCTGGCCTTTTTGACCTTGCAAGGGTAAGTATCCATCGAGTTTACTTTTCATTTCTTTTTTTTCCCCCTATTATAACTATCGTCTTCTTGTAGGCAATGGTAAGGATGAAGGCCCTTTAGGCTAGATGCGAGGCTAAGGAAAGGGTGGTCCGTCGCCAACGTACCCATTTGGAGTACAAAGCATACTAGCTGAAACAATACACGGAAGCTGCTCATATTCTCAACATTGACTTGATGGGGAAGAATGCTTTGCTGGAGAAGGCTACCCGTCGTTGTGAAGATTTGGCCAAGGCGAATACTAACATGACGACAGAGCTAGCTGCCCTTCGCAATCAGATGGAGCAAGCTAAGGCGAACGTTGTGGCCGGAGTTCTAACCTCCCAACCATACTATGACGAGTGCGGGGACTTCTATGGCAACGGCTTCAATGACTACCTTAAGCAGATTGTTGCCCTCTACCCCAACCTAGATTTATCTCAAGTGGTAATTGACGACATTATTGCATCGACGCCTAGTGGTGCGGATGCTACTATCAATGAAGCTGACAGTAAGGTCCACTTGGTTGAGGAAGAAGCAAATGAGCCTGCTGATGTCGAGGCCGTTGGCCAAAACATTCTTATTGGCTAACCCATTCCTGACGGTTCATCTGCCCCTGAAGGCCTCGTCCGCCTTCAAAGACCAATCTTCTCCTGATGCTCCTCTGACTTAGCTTTTTTTATTTTTTACTTTAATATTTTGTAAGAATAATTTTGAGAAAATGGAGGGCCCTATTTTGGGCCTTACATATAAATGTTTAACCCCATCGAGTTTTTCTGGGCTTTTATTATATTTATCACTTTTTTCATTTATTGCTTTTATTTATTGCTTGTTATTATCGTTTTATATGCCTACTGTGATTATGGGTATACCCTTATCCGTTGTGAGGACTTGACTACGCCTATGTGATTGCATACCCATGGGCATTATCTTTTACATCCGTCCGCCTTGTAGGTAATATTGTTTGTTCGCTCCTTAGGACTTAGAATAATTTAGGCCTATGGGTAAGACTTAATAATTTTTTGGACCTAGGCACCCGTCAATGTCCCTAACAACCGATTCACTCTGTAGGTAGGATTTAGGGTTTTTGCAACCAAAAATACCCATTGGTATCCTTGGTCGTCCATCCACCCTGTGGGTAGAACTTAGGGTGTTTTTTGTGACCAAATTCCTATCGGTATCCTTGGTCATCTGTCCATCCCGTAGGTAGGACTTAGGTTTTTTACGACTAGGCACCCATCAGTATCCTTGGTCATCCGTCTACCCAGTAGGTAAGACTTAGGTTTTTTGCGACCAAGTACCTAAAGGTATCCTTGGTCATCCGTCCACCCAGTAGGTAGGACTTGGGTTTCTTTTTTGTGACCAAGTACCTGTCGGTATCCTTGGTCATTCGTCCAACCCATAGGTAGGACTTAGTTTTTTTTGCAACAAGGTACTAATTAGTATCCTTGGTCATCCATCCACCTAGTATGTAGGACTTAGATTTTTTGTTAACAATCTCGTAAAATGTAGATCCTTAAAAGGTAGATCCTTAAAAGTACAAATAATGTAGAAAAATGTAGATAACGTGTCTGATAATCCTCAAGAGTTTTATTTCAATAATCGAAAGACTTAATTTCATTCAAAGAAAAGAAAAGCAATAACATAGTTCGTAGTCGTCCACTACTATTATTATCTCCGTAGATGCTCAGTGTTCCACGGGTGGTGAAGTCTTTGTCCGTTGAGGGTCTCTAGGTGGTAGGTCCCCTTTCAATGTCAATCGACGATTCTGTAGGGTCCTTCCTAATTAGGGCCTAACTTGCCCTGTCTGAGGTCTTTGGTGGTTGTTGTCACCTTCCTTAGGACTAGGTCCCCGACCTGAAAGTGTCAAGGTTTGATCTTGGTATTGTAGTGCTTTGCCATTAGGTCCTGATAACACGTGATCTGTTGCTCAGCTATCATCCTAATTTCATCCAGAAAATCCAATTGTAGGTGCAATCCCTCTTCATTCCTTCCTTCAGCATTGTGGACCACCCTGTAGCTGGTTAATCCAATTTCTGGTAGGATGATGGCTTCACTTCCAAATGCAAGGCAGAAGGGTGTTTCGCCTGTAGGCATGCAAGTTGTTGTTTGATATGCCCATAACACACTTGGTAGTTCGTCCGACCATATCCCCTTTGCCCCCTTGAGCCGAGTCTTGATCATCTTGAGCAAGGATCGGTTTGTAATCTCAACCTGACCATTGCCTTGTAGGTGGGCAGGCGATGAATAGTGGTTTTTGACTCCCAGCTATTGGCAGAAGTTTCTAAATTTGTCATTGTCAAATTGCTTCCCATTATCTGAGACGAAAACTCTAGGGATACCGAAGCGGCAAATGTAGCTTTTCCAGACGATGCCTTGGACATTCTTCTTTGTGATAGTGGCCAAGGGTTCTGCTTCGACCCATTTAGTGACGTAGTCAATCCCTACGAACTTGAGTTGCCGTATTGCCATGAGGAAGGATCCCATTATATCAAGACCCCAATGAGCAAATGGCCAGGAAGCGCTCATTGGGGTCAGTTATTCCGACATCTACCGTATGATGTTGCTAAAGCATTGGCATTTGTCGCATGCCTTCATATAGGACTAGGTATCCTTCTGCATCGTGGGCCAATAGTACCCTGCTCGTATAAGCTTATGAACTAACGAGTGTGCTGCCGAATGGTTTCTGTATATTCTCTCATGAACTTCCCTCATGACGTAATCTGCTTCGTTAAGGACCAGGCATTTTAGGTACAGATGAGAGAAACCCCTTTTATAAAAGACATCCCCACTTAGTACTAAATGTGACGACCGCACCTTTAGCCTACGAGAAGCATTGTGGTCTTCCGGAAGCATCCCTTCCTTGAGGTAAGAGATGATTGGCGTAGATTAGTCAGCTCCACTGGGAATCACCTGTACAACTATTTTGTTAATGGCAAGGGAGTATTGGATAAAGGATAGTACTTAACTGGTGATGACCATGTGCTCCGCGGATGCAGCCTTGGCTAGATGGTCAGCTTGCTCATTCTCTTCCTTCGGGATCTGCACAAATCTAGTCAAAAGCCTCTGGCTTGCCCTTTCTTTGACCATGCTTAGATATTCCTTCATCCATCCCCCTTTGGCTTCGTAGTCTCCATTGATATGCCCGATGATGACTTGCCTACATATGACTATTAACGAGGCCCCTGCTGCTTTTGCCAAGTCGAGACCTGAAAGGACCACTTCATACTCGACTTCATTGTTGGTCGTTGGGAACTGGAGACGAATCATACATTCTACTAAATCTCCTTCTTGCGACAGCAGGACAACCTCTACTCCTTCAGCGCGTTGGTTGGATGAACGGTCCGTCCATATTATCCATGTCACTAGTCCTTCGTCCTCATTGTCTTTTCCTATAAATTCAATGATGAAGTCAGCCAAGGCCTCAGCCTTGATCAAGGTTCTTGGTCGATACAGTATGTCAAACTCACCAAGCTCTATCGGCCATAAAACCAATTGTCTAGCGGCCTCTATATTGTTCATTGCCTTTCATAATGGCTTGTCTGTCTGGACCACTATGGTATGCGCTTGGAAGTATGGCCTGAGTTTTCGGGCAACCGTGACAAGGGCAAAGACCAGCTTTTCCATGGAGGAATATCTTTCCTCTGCCCCCCAGAGCGCTCGGCTGGTGTAGTAGATGGGTAGCTGTATGTGATCTTCTTCTAGAATGAGTGCTAAGCTGACGGCCGTTAGGGATACAGCCAAGTAAAGGGAAAGCTCTTCACCGGGTTTGGATAGACTGAGTAGCGATGGGGATGCAAGGTACACCTTCAGTTCCTCGAAGGCCTTTTGGCATTCGTCAGTCCACTCGAAGGCCTTCTTTACTGTTTTGAAGAACGGTAAGCACTTATCCGTCACTCTGGAGACGAACCTGTTGAGAGCTGCAATCCTACAATTCGAGCTTTTCACTTCCTTGATGTTCTTTGGAGGCGTCATCTCCACTATGGCCCAAATCTTGTTGGGGTTGGCCTCCACACCTCGCTGTGACACCATAAAGCCTAGAAACTTTCCCGATGATACCCCGAACACGCATTTGCTAGGTTTTAGTTTCGATCCTCCTTCATGCTCTTCACAAGCATATCTTCTACATATACCTTGATGTTCCGCCCAATATGCTGGATTAACATTTTGTTCACAAGTCTTGGTATGTCACCCCTGCGTTCTTCAATTCAAATGGCATGACCTTGTAACAAAAGAGCCCTTGGCTCATGACGAATGAGGTCTTCCCCTGGTATGCTTCGTTCAACCTAATTTGGTTGTACCTGGAAAAAGCGTCCATAAAACCTAACAGCTAGTGTCCAGCCATCGAGTCTAAGAGGAGGTCGATATGAGGGAGAGAGTAACTATCCTTCGGGATAGCTTTGTTTAGGTCAGTAAAGTCCACGCACATCCTCCACTTGCCATTCGCCTTTTTGACCATCACCATGTTGGCCAACCATTCAAGGTAGTACACCTCCCTAATGAAGTCTGCTTCTAGCAGCTTACGGACTTCTTCTTGTTGAAAAAACATAGTTTGTATCGCATACAAAACATACGCAGCGAAAAATTAATGGATCTACTTCATTCACAATTGATAACATGTATTATGTAAATTTCAGAATTTAAAAACAAGAAAGCTACACCTTGGTGCGGTGAAATTCAAAACAAAAGATTAGAATTACTTGTGAACACTTTTAATCTTCACTCCAATTCCACTTATGCCCAAGAAGTATGGTCTCTCAATCAGTTTATACGTATGTGTTCAAGGGAGAATAAGAGAGTGGCTTACACTCACATACACGCCATTTTCATTCTATTACAAAATTCTGTATGTTTCTCTACTTATATATAACTGATTATCTAATTGGACTACCCTTTTGGGCCATTCCAATTGGGCTTTAGTATGTGGCTTGGAATGGGACCAAAAGGGACAAATAAGACACTAGCTCTAATGGGTTTTGAGCTTTTCTATCAACTCTTGACAAGCCCAAGATTACCATTAATCATATTTAATACTACTATACAAATATAATTGCACTCTAGGCGTTATTAATAAATTATATCCCAAGACTTTATTGTACATTCAACCCCTTCATTAAAATATTTGTAGTAATACAAAGTCATGAATATTGACTGCCACTTTGAAGATTACTACATCTTAATCATTGAGTATCCGGTTTAATCCTTTAAGTTATTCATCATATATTTATGAAATCCAATTTCATAAATATATACTTTAGTAACTCCTTACTAAAGTGGTTAGTCCTAACACTCTGAATAACCAAATCCATTAAACTTATCTCAAAGGAATATTTTATATCTCCATTAAGAGATTATAAATTCCATCTTGAGAATATGTGTTCCTTCAACACTAAATGTAACTGCCCAACATACTGAGGTTTTGATCATAACTTTAGATCTCACTTCTAATATATCAAAGCAACCTACACTTCATGATCAAGTTTATTATTCTCTCAGAATTAAGAGTTGATGTAAATACAAGTCGTGAGATTTATTATTCATTTGACAGTCGTTAGTAGAATAATAAATCTCACAGCGGCCCAGTTCAATATGTCTTAACACTTAAAACATATCAACTAGAAGTCTCCACTTCCATGATCAAGACAAATCATCTTAGTTGATATGTTATAATCTTCGCAGATGAAATGCCTAATTTCATCATCAACTACGAACTAAAATTCTGAGTTTACAAAAAACTTATGATTTATATCTTCTGTCACTAAATCACATAAATCACATACTATGCATCTCATGGACTATATGATAATGTCCAAATATTCATGTTACCATTATTTTAGATAATAATAAAAAAAAACTTTATTAATCACAAAATAATGTCATACATAATGTCATACATAGCATTATACAATATGATTTAAGGGGCACATATCCTAACACTTCTACTATGGCTTTGTCCCTTTCTTGGGTGAAGACTCTCTTCTTCTATCGGACGAGAGGGAAGGACGGGCATATATTGAGCATGTAGACTATGAAATTTGGATTAATCCCCGACATGTCCTCATGGCTCCAAGTGAAGACGTCTTTATTATTCTTCAGGAAGAGGGCAAGCTCTTGGCGGACTGAAGGATCGACTTGCGTGCCAACATGGGTGATCCGTCCTAGGATGTTGTCGTCTAAGGTGATCTCCTCTAGGTCTTCCGTTGGTTCTACTACGACTCATCGCTCCTCAATGCTTAATGCTTGCAAGTGGTCGTCCATTTCCAGCATGGCTATGTAGCATTCACGAGCGGCCATTAGGTCCCCACATGCTTCCTCTATCCCGTACTCCATTGGAAACTTCACTAGTAAGTGGTATGTAGACATGGCTGCTCTCCATGCGTTAAGCCTAGGTCGCCTGATGATGGCGTTGTAGGCAGAGGAGCAATCGACAACTAGGAAACTGACCTCCTTAGTAGGTATGTTCTAGTGGTTATTGGTAAGGTGATAGTCCCAACAGGGAAGACCTTGGTACCGCCAAATCTAACTAGCAGTGTGTCCGAGGGCAAGAGACGTTCTTCGTCGATCTTCATCTGTTAGAATGCAAGGTAGTAGAGGATGTCTGCTGAACTCCCATTGTCAACTAGTACCCGTCGGGTGTTGAAGTCTGCTGTCAACGGGTTGATGACCAGGGCATTGTGCATCCTTTTTTGTGAAACTAATGGCTGGGTTGTCGACCCTAGTCATTTTAGGCATTTAGCTAGAAATCTAGACACTCTGCACCATCCCTAGGTAGGTCTTCCTCGCCTTCTTAGAGGAGCCAACAATTGTACTTCCTCCTACGATCACCCTTATCTCTCCAAGTAGGGCCCTGGGTCTTTCTTCGACTCATCGGTTAGGTTCTGGGTCCCTTGGTGGGTTCTCTCCGCCCTTAACAAACTATTGTAACTTTCCTTTCATGATGAGGGCTTCAATTTGCTGCTTTAGGTCATAAAACTCGAAAGTGTCATGCCCGTGGTCTTAGTGGAAGCGGTAGTACTTGTTTCTAGGTCTTTTGTATAGGTCACCCTTCAGCTTGTCCAGCCAAGTTAACGCCACGTCTTCCCTTATATGCATGAGGACTTGATCCAACAGGGTATTCAAGGGTATGAAATTAGGATTCCTCCCAAGCGGAGGTCTTGATCTCTTATCGTCCCTTCGATCACTTGCTTGGGAAAACTTTCTTCCTTTGTCAGGACGGGGATCGTCTTGTCTCTCCCCCTTCTTTGGCTTGCCCCCACGGGTGATCATGGCGTCTTCAACATTCATGTACTTCGTGGCCTTGTATAGCATATCGGCCATTGTCTTCAGGTCGTTCTTATAGATAGAGAAGAGGAATTCTCCGGATTGCAGCCTGTTGGTGAACGCGATGACGAGAACTTTGTCGTCGACTTCATCAATCAAAAGGGCCTCTTTGTTGAAGCGTGTCATGTATGACCTCAGGCTCTCATCTTCTCGCTGCTTTATGTTCAATAGGCTTACTGAGAACCTCTTATACCTCTACCCCCCAATAAAGTGGGTGACAAAGTGCCCACTTAATTCTTTAAAGGTAGAGACGATGTTAGGGGCCAGTTTGCTGAACCATACCCTTGCTAGTCCCTTGAGTGTAGTGGGGAACACCCTACACATAATCTCATCCAGGACCCCTTGTAGGTGCATAAGGGTTTTAAATGACTCCATATGGTCGAGTGGGTCTCGTGACCCATTGTATGTTTCCACCTGTGGCATTTGAAATTTGGCAAGGGAAAGAAGTCACCTACGCTGTGAAAGGTGAGTCTGTCCACTAAACTAACTCGTCCAGGTTGGTGGATACCTGTCCCCTCATGGCATTCATCATCATGTCCATCTTTTCCTTCATTATCTGCATGTCCTAGACCATATGCATTGCACTGATTTCCAATTCAAACAGGCGGTTAGTGTCCTCGAATTCGTCACGCCTACTAGGGACGTTGCTTTCCTATTGGTCTTCCCTTTCCTGTCAGTCCCCTGTCGGGAGAAGACTACCTTTCTGCCCATCGTTGTCCCATTCATCATGTTGATCTTTGGGACGTCATTCATTCCTCTGGTTTAGTTGTTACTCCAACTCCTGGTTCCATTAGGTAAGCCATTCGACTGCCGCAACCAAGATTTGCACTTGTCTCTCTAAGGCGTTGGAGGGATTCCCTGTCTCCTGGTTGATGGTTGTCATCGATCATGTCTAAACCATGTAACTCTTTGTCTTAGAAACGGTGATATGGCTAATCACTCGTTCCCATAGACAGTGCCAACTGATGATGCACAAAAATCGTTAATGAATTGATGTCTCCTGATCGCACCTATGGGTTCCTAAAGAATAAGAAAACAAGAACCGAACAAAAGGTACTGGTGGGGCACCGGCCAAAGACCCTCCGAAGGTTAAGTCAGTGAATAAGAAATCTTTAAGAACTCTATAGTGAGAGAGCTAGGGATTTTCTGTGTACTTGGGAAAGAAGGAGGCCTGTTGCTTATAGAGTAATGTGGAGGAGACCTAGATCCCAGCAATACATGGATTTTCCTTACAGGGAAAGGGTGGAGTTAATGCCATCAAGATCTTGAGGATACTCTCCTTTCTTGGAAGGTGAAAATCGTGTGGTAGGGTCTTTGTGCGTGGTACGCAAGATGTTTCCATATAAGAATATGCATACATAGGACCCATCGGTATGCTTCTCCATCTGTCAGGGTCATCCGTCGTCCTGGTAGGGAGATGTACCCGTCAACTTCACATGGATCTATCCGCGTAGCCATCGGCCTCTTGTTGGTGCAAGGTACAAGGTCTCGGACAAATTCTTTTGAGACCGACGGTTCCTTTAGGGCTGACGGTTCTCTTGAGGTTGTCGGCCTTTTATCAAAATGATACCCTTTTCTTGGTCGGCTCTGTCATTTAAGAATCATGATTTTATTACAAAAATACCCTTATTATATATATATATATATATATATATAACCGAAGCTTCTGAAGCTCTCACAATTTTCCCTGTCAATACAATATTTAAATAAAATTATCATTTTATTTAAATAAAATTATTTTTGTTTAGTCCAAACTTAATAATGAGTGAAACTCTATCTCTCTTACAAGTCCAACTTAAACTCAAACTCTTCATTATCATTTTTTTAAAACAAAATTATTTTTGTTTAATCAAAAATGAACAAGAAGTGAAACTCTATCTCTCTAACAAGTCCAACTTAAACTCAAAATCAAACGTTGATAATCTATATAAAACAAAAATTCTGATAGGACTCAAAAAAAAAAAAAAATACTCACATTGAAAATAGGACTAAAAAAAAAAAAAAGACTCACCTTAGATTAAGAAAAAGAGAGAAAGAGAGAGAGACTCCTGTTAGGACTCTCTCTCCCCTCCTCAAAGTCCTAACAATTACCACCTCAAAACCTTAAACTTAACTTCACTTTAGGATTCAAAAAAAAAAAAAAAGAGAGAGAGAGAGAGAGAGAGAGACTCAGGTAACCCAAAAAAAAAAAAGGTAGAAAAAAAAAAGAGAGAAGGACTCCTGTTATAAGCCTCTTTTCCCTCCTCAAAACCTTAGCAATTACCACATCAAAACCCTAAACTTAACTTCACTTTAGGATTTAAAAAAAAAAAAACAGAAGAAGAAGAAGAAAAAAAATACAAGCAATCTGATTCAACTTTCTTCTTTGATTAATGAATTTTATGTCGAATTTGTTTATATTTTTATTATTAATAAAATTTCAATTCAACATATGTGGATATTTGTTTATATTGTTATCAATGAATTTTATCTTTTATGGCAAATTTTTTATTTGCTTTTATATGTGCCTGAGATTTTCTTTCTATCTTATTCTTTTGTTATGTTTAGAATTGATTTTCTTTTGAGTATTTGGGTTAATCTCTATATTTATATTGACATTGTTTTCGTGGATTTGGTTTTTGGAATGAAATTTCTACTAAATTTTTTTTTATTGTACATGGCAAATGAAGTATCTCTATTTTTTTGGAGAAAAATCAAAGCTGCAACCTATGTCTTCTAGCCTAAGGAATGATAAATTTTTATTTGGTATGTTATATATAAATTTGTTGAATTTGCTTTGGTTTTGAAGTAGAATTTGGAGATTCTATAAATTTTGAAGTTTTAAGTCTTGGGGTTTTTGGTATATGTGTCTCAGTAGGTTGATCTTAATTCTTCACCTTAAATGCTTTTTATTTAGGTTCATGTGATTTTTTGTTTTCTTATTAAAAGCTATGATTTTTGGTTGATTAATTATTTTTTTGGATTAATTTCAATTAATTATTTGTTTGGATTCAACATAAAAGATAATGGAATTTTGTATTATAATTTTGATATAATTCCATGTTTTGAATTGTCTATATTGTTATTACTACAAGAAAGTCATATTGCTGTCTTCCTCATATCATGGCCTTTGTTTATATATTCGCAGTTTATATTAGTTTTGAGTGTGTGACTGTGTGTATATATAACTATTGGGAGTTTTGCTTTATTAATTTAAGAATTGTAAATTACTTTGTAAGTTTCAATAACCATGTACTTGCAACTCAATAACGTTCAATGTTAGACAACACTTCTAAACTATGGAAAAGTATAGAAGCTAAATATTTCTTCATTTTTTTTAAAAATACTAACTAGCAAAATGTTTATTTACTCATTGTTGGATTTTCTTGTTCAGAGTCAATAATTTTTTCGTGTATTGCATGGGTTAGCACAATATTTAAATAAAATTATTTTTGTTTAGTCCAAACTTAATAATGAGTGAAACTCTATCCCTCTAACAAGTCCAACTTAAACTCAAACTCAAACTCATCATTATCATTTTTTTAAAACAAAATTATTTTTCTTTAATCCAAACTTAACAAGGAGTGAAACTTATCTCTTTAACAAGTCCAACTTAAACTCAAATTCAAACATTGATAATTAAAATTTAATTTATGGCTTCTTCATCAAATTGTAACACAAATTGAAATCATACAAAAGCAAATAATACAATGATATAGTTTCTTAAATTTTTTATAAAATTATTTTAATCTACCTCATAAATAGATAGATTCCCGTGCATAGCATGGGTTAGCTACTAGTTTATAATAGTAAAAGAAATAAATTGTAAGTTTTGAAAGTCGAGTGATCAATCATAAGTAATCACAAATCTGCTAAGTAAAGTACATTTTAGCCTCTCTCTTTTTTCCCCTTAATAATTAGCATAGGTTGCTCTAAATGAAATTACTAAAGTTTTGAGAAACACGCTACTCCGATTAAAATATTAATATTAAAAGTTGTATAATTTTAAGGAATTTTTTTAATTATTTAATCATTTATTAAATTTTTCATTTTAATAATAAAAACTAGATATTACACGTCGTACTTATATTATGTGAATCAAGGTAATATTGCCTGTCATTCAACATGCTTTTGCAAAGTGATGTAATATAGATATAAATATATATATATATATATATATATATATCTCTCTCTCTCTCTCTCTCTAAGTAAAATTCTATTACAAAAACTTCAAGAAATTTAACATATTACTCAAATTAAAACTCAATTACCAAAGATTTCAAGATATTTAAAAGTATTTGTATTATAAATTATTTTAATAATGTGTAATAATTCCCATAAAAAAATGTGTAATAATTTTTTATCTTGATAAAAACTTGGTCTTATTTGATATGATTTGGCCAAATAACTTAAATCAATTTCTGCTCTATTATTTTTGCTATCTATTTCATTATATCATCTCAACAAAAAAAAAAAAAAATCTATTTCATTGTAAATTTTCATTGTGGCATAAATGTTGTGATCATAGGAAAATATTGTTGTGTGCCTCCATAAAAAATATATATATTTAACCCTTCAAAAAAAGATTATATATATATATATATATATATATATATAAACAATACTGTGTGCCTTTACGGGGTGGATGGATTGGATATTTTTCAGTCCAACTACACATGAAAAACGGGTTAGATCATGGTTCACAAATTTGAGACCTAAAAAGAAAGTAGGGATGTAATGAGTGACGTAACACCAATAATTGTAGGGATTTCGAGAATGGTGAGCACAACAACCGGCTGGTCCTCTCATATTTTTATATATATATATATATATATATATACACATACATTTTTTTTTTTTTTTTTTTTTTTTTGGCTAAACTGGTCCTCTCATACATATGATATGTGGAGTTTTCTTCTACGCATCAAAAATATAAATATTGTGACTTAGTAATCGTTGTCGTATTTAAAGCCTAGTCGGTGTAGCGTGCAGTTTGCACGTTCTGAAAGAAAGACTTTGATCCATTAAGCTTCCTTTGGTAGACTAAAAAAAAATATTATTTGTACTCCCCGGGGTTAGTAGTGGGCCTCCAGTTTTGACCCATCATTGGATTTGGATTTTCTTCATTTGTCTATTTTATGTTGAATGTTACATCTTTGTTGTTGCACCTACCAAATGTGTCCCAAGTCTCATCAATCTTGAACTAGCCACTCATGATCATCCACAGGTGAAGAAGTAACAATGAAATTGTAAGATTGTAAAAAATAAATTTTTTAATCACCAGAACATGGCCTTTTGACTTTTTTATTTTTATTTTTTATTCCATATGAGACCCATGTTCTCACTTCAACTTAAAACAGGTTAAAAACCAAACCCAAATTTGGAAAACATAAAAAAGCAATGATCGGCCAAAAGTTTGAGATTAAAATATAAGTGCTCCTTAGTTGTATGAGTCTTATGACCTTGCAAGGTAAACCAACAACCTCTTGTTTTTTTTTTTTTTTTCTTTTTTTTAGAAATACAAATACTTCATCTGAAAACACCCTGGACATTATACATCGAAGTATTGAATCCACTCAAAAAAATAATAATAATAATAATAATAAAATCTACGACCAAAATCATGGATATCCGTAGATTTTGATGACTTACTTACCCAACAATGAAAAAGGGAAGAAGAATGAGCATGAGTAGGGGTGTCCACGAATCGGTTCGGGTCGGGTTTATGCCAAACCCGCAACCAACCCGCTTACATCGGGTGGACAGTAGAACGACCTGCCGCCGACCGCAGACAACATCGGATCGAGTCGGATCAATCTCCGGTGGACAACGGTCGGGTCAGTCGGCCTCGGTACTGAGTTACAATCACTAGATCTTCGCCGGATCGAAGATCAAAATCACCACATCAAGCCCAAATTTGAGCGAAAATCACCAAATCTAAGCAAAAATCAAAGCAAAAACTACTACATTAAGCCCAACCCAAATTTAAACGAAAATCACCGGATCTAAGCAAAAATTGAGTCAGATCGGTCTCCGATAGACAACGGTCGAGTCGGTCGACCTCGGACTAAGTTATAATCACTAGATCTTCACCAAATCAAAGATCAAAATCACCACATCAAGCCTAGATTTGAGCGAAAATCACCGAATCTAAAGCAAAAATCGAAGCAAAAACCACCATATTAAGCTCAGCCCAGATTTGATCGAAAATCACCAGATCTAAGCAAAAATCGAAGCAAAAACCACCACATCAAGCTCAAATTTGAGGGAAAATTTCTTCTTTATCGCCGGATCTAAAGTAAAAATCCAAGCAAAAACACCACATTAAGTGCAGATCTGAGCAAAATCTTCATCTCACCGCCGGATCTAAGCAAGAAAACCTAGATCTTCACTAGATCTAACCAAAAACTACCAAACCTTCTCCGGAATATCGATGAATCTAAACAGATTTAGGTTACTCCGACCTTCTTTCATGGGTTTTGTCGGTTGGACCAGGTATATCAGGTTTTAAAGAAGAAAACCTGCCATCCGACCCGCCTAAAAGTCGGTTTTTGGTGGTAGAGACCCATCACCGGTGTCGGATCGATCGGTTTTCGGGTTGGCCCAAGCGATTTGGGCAAGTGGGTTGGTTTTCGAGTTCCTGTGGACTCCCCTAAGCATGGGGATAGTGACACGTTTCCAATCATGACTTAATCATGACATTGGTTGGTGAGGCTCCAAGCCCTCAAAGTTTCAGTTAGTTTTTTATTAAATTTTATTGACTAAAGTCTAAAGACTACGATTTGATTTGATTTGATTTCTCTATATTATTAGACACGATAATATATGCACCTGCATTGACCCTATTTCGTTTACATATTTGAGTGCCTAATTTGTCAAGATCTTTCATACTCATAGGTCCATAATCTTAAACACAATTTTTTTTTTAGGAAAAATTGAGCACAAGATTAAAAAGTCAGAGGCTACTTTTCTTGTTTTTTTTTTTTTTTTTTTTTTCTCCATTTTTTGGTAGGAAGATATCCATACCAATTGGTGGAGACTATTCTACCAAGATTTTTCCAAACTTGCAGGCTTAACCCCAAAAATTGAGAAATGGGTCCCTTATCATAATAGGTTATGTTTGAGGTCAGATACTCCTGCCTTCCTTCAACTTGCTTTCTTTGGCACTCCATCTGATTTTTGATTTGGACTCTTATGTTTGGGAACTACATCTAACTCAGCAATAACATGGTCAAAGTTTATAATATAGAGAGTTCAAAATATGATATTATATTTAGCCCAATCCTGAAGACAAAAACCATCTTCTGAAACTACATGAGAAACAAAAGAAAGATAATATAACTGACACTTTCCCTGTACAAAAGCCAAAATTATAAGCCTGTAGCCTGTGTCACTACTCATCCCTATACACAACCTTGTCTAACTCAGGTAAATAGAAGGACCTCCGTTTCTTTGCACCCCTTTTTTCATACTTGATCTGTAAGTTAAAGGAATCCCTTGGGCTTCATGCTGTTACCACTCTTTAGTCTCTCAATACTTGACTTGCCAGTAGATTTTTGGTGGCCAACATCTTTTGATCCCTCAACTGTCCTAGATGGGTTATTGACACATTCATAAACAATAATAGGATTGTCAAGCTCTTGATCATCTGCAGAATTACCACCACTTTTTGCAGAATCGACTTTAGACATGTTGGCTGAAGTTCCACTCCTAAAGAGCCACAGAATTTTCAGTCAGGTGCTATGTAAAACAAAAGAAACATTAAAAATACTTATGCTAGTTCATAAACCAACATTTTTGAAGAAGAATTGGGCTTCTCTTGTTTTGCTGACTCTGAGTTAGTCTTCCCTCTCCTTTTATTTGGCCTGCTTAAAATGCACAATCAAAAGACATATACAAGAGATCAAAAAGTATATGTAAACATCATACAAACTACAAGGCAATTGCCTCATCAACCATTTTGGATGAAGGAGAATAATTAATAGGGAATCTAATTACGTTTTTCATTTCATTTTAAATTACCTATCCTGTTTTCCATGGCATAAATGAATGCACAAAATGTTGTCATATAAGGTTATCAAGTAAGTAGAGTTGACCTTCGATGCCTCGGATGCACCTAAATTTTTCCCATCAAGGTATAGGCATCACCGCCTCCAGGGACAGCTCAACAATGTGAGCACAAAGCCTACCCCATAATCACCATATAAACTAGCATTTAATTAATCCACAAGTTGGATGAATTCCTATGAAATTAATTCAGTGCTTTGTGGACAAGCAAGCATAAACATGTGATATACTTCCTCGTCAACAGTGACTAGTAGATGTACAAATAAAATTCATTGTTTGTAAATGAGTTCTTTATTGCATTGTAAGAATTTACTGCAAACCTCTGGCATAATTTTCATCAGTATATAAACCTGCTCTAAAGTTTGCAATTACCTCTGTACCATTACATTGGCCACACCAGAGAAAACGAAAAAAAAATTGAAATCGTATTATAATTCATCTAAAGGATCCAACTAGCAATTTTATTCTGAAAAGTAACTAGTGCTTAATATACCAAGAAACTTTTCCCACAATAAGAGCACCTGTAGCAGTTGTGCCAAATGTGCCAAATGCCACATATTTGGCACATTTGGCACATCAAACACTCAAAAACACCTAATAGCAGATATTGTAAATGTTGTAAAAATTTGGAATTGTGTCCGTACCGTTGCAAATTTGCAACAGTACGGACACAAATGCTAAAACAAAATAATATTTTTTTATTTGGTTTTCTCTCCCCTCTCACCTCTTTAATTAGTTTTTTATGCTAAAACAAATGATAATATATTATTTTAATGTGTAGTAAATATTATTTTAATGTATAGAATTAAATTATAAAACATCTGATAAATGAGATGTTGTAAAATAATGTGGTAAAATAATAAAGTAGGTTTTTGGTGTGGCAAAATGGCATTTTTTTTGCAATATCTGCTACGGATGCTCTAATGAACCACACAGAAGAGATTTATGAAAGGTATCATCTAGGATATAAAAATTAAACGTCAGCAGTAAATTACAAATAAGATTATTCTTTTGCTTATAATTTTTAGATAACGACCAAAAGGAATCAATTTTGCAAACAAACAGTAAATTTCAATTCCGAGGCATAACTAACAAAATTTGGTTGCTATATACCCAAGTGCAAAATGAAATACTATTATGAAATGATAGGACTAATAAAATATTAATACTTACATATCAGATGAAGTATCAGCTTTTGGAAGATCAGTCTCCTGACCCTGTAAAAAAAAAATTAGCACATATTAATTTTTTTTCCCCTAAAAGTAGAGAGTAAAAGAAGAAAAAAAAAATATAAAATACATTATAGGGGAAAACACAAACTCCTTCTGGCAAAACATCATCTACAATCGGTTCCCAGCGTTCCTTTTTGAGGTTTAATATTTCTTCATCACCATCAGTGTATAACACCTGTGCATGACAGAAATTTAAGAACTAAAATATGCAGAAACAAGAAAAATGACAGTAAAAGAAAACAGGTTAGATGGTGTGTCATCACACAAAGAAAAACAGGAGAGTTTCCAAAAAAAAAAAAAAAAACGGAGAGTCAGAAAAGAGTATGGACAAAGCCCAAAGCTGAGAAAACACAGTATGGACTGTGACTTAACAGAAGAGGAGCCACATAAAGCTGGTTTATGACAGAGAATGCCGAGAACCAAGCCCAACTACTTGGGAGAGGTTATGGCAAAACCAATAAATAAATAAGAGGAACAAATTGGTATGTCAGGATTAGCGAGAACTATCACACCTGGTGCTTCTTTTTAACAGAGTCATAAGAATGAACAACACCTTCATAAAACCTGCAAAATAAAAACAATCCTATAAGATAACAATAAGGGGACTTTTAATTTGGTGCCACAAAAGTCACAGGAGAAAAAAATAAACAAAGAAATTGGCAAATGGCTCAATGACTACTGAGAATCATGTCCCAAAGGTGATCATACATTCAGCAATTGCATATTTACGATACTTAGAACAGCTTTGAAAGCCATACGTTTCAGCCAAAAAAGTGTGCTGCAGCACAGCATAATAATGTGATGTACTAAGGTAACTGAAGTTATGTTGCAAAATGAAGTAAAATATTCTATTAATAAATTTTACTACTTATCACACACTAGAAAGACAATCACTGAATGTAGCCTATGGTTTTGGTCTTGATTTGCCTACCAATCCCGTGTAGATGAATTTTATGGTTGATAGCCAAAACAAAGTTCTACAATAGCCTCATCACCAATATCTGGAAGCCTGTATACTTAAAGAGGCATTATAATTCATGATCTAACATGCCAAAAAGTTAAATGTCAACAAAAAAAAATATATATATATATATATATTTCATTGCAACCTGCAGTCTTATCCATATAATAGTACAAAACTTTATTAAGCCCTAAAATTTATTAGGTCTAAAAGTCTTTGTGGTAATGGAGTTTAGAAATATAACCAACTTGAAAAGACTAATTCAATTACAACAATAAACTAAGGCTGCATTGGTTTTGTCATAAAATCATTTATGGAAAACGTTTTCCACATTTTTTGGTGTTTGGTATAACAGAAAATTGCTAGTAAACGGAAAAATTTTCCTTAATCAACAAAAAAATCACCCCAAAATTGGGAGAGGGGGGGGGGGGGGGGGGACATTGGTTTATACTTGCCCCTCCCCACCTCCTTCGCTCACGCTCCTCTGTTCCGCCACCAACACCTCCTTCCCCCTCCACATGTCTCCACCACCTCCCTCCCCCTCCTCCGTACTACCACCAACACCATTTTCCCCCTCCACTCCACCGCCACCTCCTTGCCCCCCCACCCCCCCCCCCCCCCCAAAAAAAAAAAAAAAATACCACCACCTCGTCTATCAACTGTTTTAGGTTTTTGACAGTTTTAACATTGAATTTTTTTGTGCAAACCAAACACTAGAAAATTATTGCACTAGAAAGTTATTTTCAAAGTCTCAACCCAAAAATAAGCGACTTGTTGCTTTTGGTGGAAGGCACTTGCCATCGCACCAAGGCTCAATCTCCTTTCAGAGTCTCAACCAAACAACAGGGGGGAAAAAACTCCCGAGAAAATGTTTTACATCGAATAAATGAAGACTATATGTTAACAAGAATATTACAGAGCTAAACACTATACTACTAGTCCTTAAGTACTCACGTCTTGTCCTTTGGCCACCAAACTTTTATTTTGCAACCAACCAAACGTTCATCAAAATCAGGCTTCCCAGAATCCTGCAGAAAAAATATTTCTTTTTTATAACTAGTAAGCTTTAATTGATAAGAGGAAGAGCTTTATGCAAACAGGTTATGTACACAAAACTAAAGAGGCCAAAAAATGTAAAATATGTCATTTTACATGAAGAGGATTACAGGGGGAAAATATTAAGCTAATATGCTGCACAGTTTCCTAGACATGTTACAGGAAATTCAGAGCATCAACACAAAAGAATCAAGCCTGCCAAAGATGAGATTATATAACTTTACAATGTTCAAGCAATAAGCTGCCTGCATATTACTTTGGAATAAAAATTTGGTTTTGTATACACCACTAAATGTATCCCATTTGACATATTCACTTGCAAATATTGAAAGCAATAAAATGGCCTCGGAATAATGCTTCCAGATTTAGTTGAAAGGACAGTGCAATTAGAATACAAGAACAGATAATATACATATTCTATGTCAAATATTAGGAAAACAAAATTATAATTGTATTCTCTTCTCTCTTTCTTTTTAATGTTAAGTTGAATTGCCAAATTAAAAAGGAAAATAAAAAAGAAAATTACGAGCTAGAACAAAATAACCAGTGCTTGTCTGATCTGTAAAATTCTTCATGTAAATATAGACTAAATAGCCAAACTGTTGAATATTTATGGCTGTCACTAGATAATTCTGTTGATTTTGACAATATTCAAAATGTTTATCAATACATTAAGATATCAATCATTAATAATTTTCACTAAATATTTTTTTTAATGAAATAACTTTAACTAGATATCAACACAATAACCATGCCATAGTAAAAAGTAGATTCATCACATGTTTCCACATTAGCATCAGTCACATTTTCAGAGTTTTTCTTGAGTTATTTACCATTCAATTTTAGCAAATGTAACACTGCTTCTGTTCTATAAGTGTCTCCTTACTATGGTTTTATCCTTTATATTTCCCATTGGTAAGAATCAAAGCTACAATCTACCCTGCTTTTGGCCACCTAAGCTCCATCTCCTGTAATTTTCTTTTCTTCATTATATACTATTTAGAATGAAATTAAATTCTTTAATAGATCATTTTGGTATTCACTATTATATTACTAGAACAAGAAATGATTGACATTTTACTTTTCTATGTTGGAAGAAATCTTTAAAAGTTCTAATATGTATGAGTATGATAATCACGATTTCACATGCGTGTACGTTAAGTAAATATATTAAGAATCTAGTTTGTTTAGCTAAGTAGATTATAGGGACAAGACAATGACTATATTCAATATAGATGGTTACTTTGGTCAAATAAAAAGTAAATACACACTAATGTTTTCCTCAATGCACAAGTAGCAAAATTGACCATAAGCCAGGACCATATGTAAACATTTTCAATTATGCATAGAAAACAAATGGTCCAGAAAAACCTGAAAAGTTTCCCAAGAATTTCATGAGCTAAATGATCATAAAAATGAAAGCAATACCTTGGATTAACTCTATAAGAGAAAGCAATCTAAAGGACATCTGTCATTTGTCACTGTTTCACTAACCAAAATTTACAATATAAAGGTCATTATGTATTCATACCTCCCCCTTTGCAGCACGCTTCCTCCTGAGTTTTGTTTTAGGGCTTTCTTCCAAGTAACTTTCATCTCCATTGGCTGATTTAGTTGCAGACTTAGAAATTGTCTACAAATTCGGAAAACCCATAAGATAAATAATAATAAAAACCAAGGAAAGAAGGCAATAATAGGTTGGAGTTTACATAATTTATTGTGGTAGAATTAATGAGAATTAATTACTGTACCTTACAATTCGAAGCTTCAGTAATATCCGTTTCAGAACTAGCATATTTCCTCTTCCTTTTCTTGCTATCTGTTTGGATTGACGACCTGTTACTGATATTTGTTACCCCTACATTCATATCTGATGGCTGCAACAGTTTCTGCTCAGGACCAGAAGGGTCAGAAGCTTCCTTCTCTGAGACTACATGGCTGGGAGTTTGAGTTGTCTCCTCATTGATCTTTATAGCAATTTGAATTTTTCTAGAGTGTCTTTGTGGTTTTGCAACAGAGTTATTTGTAACTTCAGATTCCTTTTTCAAACTAACATCTGCAGATTGTAGTGCTTTCTCCTCAACCTGAGCATTCAAGAACCCTCCCTTTGACATTGATAGGGAATTATGATTGGCATCTTGATTCTTGTTGTTCCCTATTTTCTTTGGCCGTCCCCTTTTAGGATGGCTTGCATCAGGAAGGCAATGATCTGGGGACAGAGAAGCAGCAGTTATGATCTCGTTAGTTTTAGATTGCAAACTTGAAGGCTCAGTCACGTTTTCAAGCACCAATGGTGAAGGGGCCTTAGCATCCGGTGTTTCAGAAGGTGAATCATCAACTCCCACATCATGAGACTTTCTTGGACGACCTAGCTTCGAAGTCTTTCTTCCTGTACAAATCCAAGAATGATCATAGCCTTCCTCAGATTTCATTAAAGAATTAGGTTTCCTACCCCTTTTCTTCGGAACAGAGTCTGACTCAGTTGCTGATTTGGCTGCCTTCATAGAGTCTAAGTTGTCAGGTTCAGAATTGCTGCTTGCACCAACAGTTTTGGAATGTTTAGTAAGATGGCAACTCTGTAATCTTTTTGAAGATTTTACATTTTTCAAATTTTCATCATTCCTAGTTGGAGCACCATTAATCACCGCTGACTTGAAAGTATCTGAAGTAAGACCCTTGGTAACCTGGGTAACAAAAAGTTAATTTTCCGATAACTTTTTGCAAAGTGTCAAGTAATCAAAACAAATAATTGTAAAAAAAGAAGACTGACATAAATGGAGGTGACAAGGGTGATTACATACCAGGGACGGCTCATTTGGATCTGTCCTTGGTAGCTCACTTGAAACTATCCTTTTTCCTACCCTGTTCTCGTAAGCCTGAATCACACCAATACATTCAATCAGACTTCTAGTCTATGATCTTAATGACATACACGGACAACAGACTCATTCAGCATGATCTGATACCAAAACCTATCCCATATACCAACTGGAAGAGGAATGTCACATAGATTTGCATAAAACATTCCTCACAGCATTTTAGCCATTAGAACCAGAATGAGAAATAGAAAGTAAAAATGGATTAGGCAATAGACTGGACATTTTACTCATGGACAACAACTCTATGAAGTTTCTTTCTACTAACCTGCCACTCTTTCATGATAGTTCATTTCACTCATTCACTGTAACCTCTAAACTGGAGATTTCAGGACATTTTAACCTTTATTCCAAAATTGTCAAGCCAAGGACTATTTCAATACGTTTTGAGCCCTTCTTCGAGAAGGAGATGGCACTGCAGCACCAAATCAAGTTTTATACTTTGAGATTTTTTAAGGCAATTAATCATGTATTGGGAGTGAGACCCTTTTTTTTTTCTTTACAGGAAATATGAGCAAAGGTTTTTTTTTTTTTTTTTTTGAAGGCAAAGCAGTCATTATTTATTAGACAAATAGGGCTGGTATGTGAATTTCTCTTGAATATGAAGTTCTTTTTTTTTTTTTTTTTCATTCGCTTCTGATCATCTCTTTAGTGGAGTCCTCTACTGCTGACTAACATTCCTGATTTCATTTGCATCATGGCCATTAAAGACATCTTCTCACTGTTTTCAGAACGGTGGATGCAAGTCAAAAGACAGAAAACACAGTCCACAGGAAAAATACTGCAGGGAAAAAAGCTCTGAAACAGCAGGTCCAAAACTTAAATGGACTGGTACTATATGTTCACTGTCTCCCATCTGAAAATCAAATGGAAGATGGATCCAAAAAATATGCAATAACGGGTCCTAATTCATTTTGAGAAATATACTGAAGAAAGAAAATATTAGGTTATAGCTTCCTATAGGCATGAAAAGTATGATATCAACAATTAGCATACTGCTCAACTTAAGATAGCTTCATAACTGAGAATTTGAGACGCACCAAATGCTCTGCAGATTCACTTTGGCATACAGAAGTGACTATTTGAGCATAGTCATCCAAAGCAATACCCATAGACCCCACTGCTTCCTTGAGATAAGGCTTAAGCTTAACAGCACAATTAGTGATTACTTTCTCCCCCAATTTCCACGAAATAGGTGAAACATTCTGAAACAATGAACCATATAGATAACATCCGAGTTGACCAAGAAAATGAGAGGAAGCAAATTTTAGGCAAAGGAAACTACCTGATTTTCCTTTCTTACACTAGCTAAAAGCGAACTAAGAAGATCCAACGAAATTTCTTCACTTTCATCTATGACCAGAGTCATAATTGTTTCCATGGCTGAAAATACAGCATGTGGATGATTGGACCTTGAGTTGAGCACAAATAAACACTGAATTGTCATTCATTTGCACAAGGAAAATGAAGTTACATAAAAATGAAACACAGCATTCTAAGCATCAATTATTAATCACTTCCAGGATATGAACGCAATAATATGCCAATATCCTAAATGAAACCACCTATGGCACTCTGCTGACAAGGTTGGAACAACCTTTAACATTATTATCAAAGTAGACCTGGATGCTAACTGGAAAGTTAAATGCATTGCAATTGCTAAACTTTTAATCCTTTACAAACAGTGAGTAGTTACTTTCTAACTTAAAATATTTTTTCAGTTATCAGTAGGAATATTTATATGAAACTGTCCTCTTCAGTCACCACACAATTTCTAAAGGCTAACATAAACAACCTAAAGGACTGAGGCCCTCAGCGCTGTGCCTGTTAAACAAAGTCCAATTCCTTCATCCCTTCTATAAGAAAATTCAGGTTTTTGCACCCAGGCAAGGGAGTTGGCTCCTTAAGCAGGTAGTCTGGGGAGTAAATGAAACTTTCAAGAATTCTAAAACCAGTCCTGAACCAAACAACAATCTCCACAAAGATTTCAAAGTACAAATACAAAGCAAAGATAGTTTCACCATCTCTAAAATTTCACTCAACAAGCTCAACTCTGCAAGAATTTCACCAACTTGTGCATTGATCAAAACAAAAATCATACAGCAAGATAATTTTGCAGTCTTAGTCACCCAATTCCACGAAACCCCCAAACAAACAAATCCAAAATTTGCAACTCTGATGAAATCAGATTGAATAAAATTTGGAACGAGCTACCTACACTAATGCATCTAAACACGAGCTATAACTTCTATCATAGTCAAATTGTTCCTCACTACCCCTAAGTAACATACTTCTAGTTATCATTCTATCCGCTAGAGATTAATACCCAGGAAATGTTCTGTAATGCTTCTGCTGGTTGTCATCATTGTAGACAACCAAAACTTCTCTAGTATACAGATTTCTCCTCCCTACTCCCAGCACATTACTATCTGGCATCAGCTTATTTATTTGGAGAGTACACGAGAAAATGCTCTGCATTGCTTCTGCTGGAAAAATCAAATAGCCCTTGGGTTATTCCAAAACAAGTATCTTGCTAGACTTCACGCTATTTTCCTAATTTCCAACCTCCTCTTCCTTAAGAATACTAATACTCATCTCAACATCCTCTACATTTATGGCTTTAATTGTAAGTGTTTCATGGATGAATTAATTATCCACATAACCAATGCAAGCCATATTTTCAGCGATGCAGCATCCTTCACCAATGAACAGTGAAGACATAAAGATTCATAAGCATAGAGCCTTTACCCTTAAAAGTCATTTTTAACTAGAAAAGTAGACCCAATACAGATTACCATTGCTGTCTCATTACAAACAGTAGCATAGTATTCAAGTGCTACAGACACTTCAGATATAGAGGTGAAACCTTTAACTAACTCACAGAACCTACAGTTCTATTTAAAGAAAACCTATAAGCATAATCAAACCTTCCACAAGAAAACATACAATTGAAAAAAATATGCTATACATATGATGGACAAAATATAAATACGTGGCAAGAAAATTCCTATGCAATTTATGCAACATATCAAACATGATATTTTTGCTAAACATCTATAGTCCTATA
This sequence comes from Lithocarpus polystachyus, assembly GCA_033629205.1. Taxonomy (NCBI): domain Eukaryota; kingdom Viridiplantae; phylum Streptophyta; class Magnoliopsida; order Fagales; family Fagaceae; genus Lithocarpus; species Lithocarpus polystachyus. The sequence continues at coordinate 41,270,559 of CM066166.1, read as the reverse complement.
ATTAAATTTATAGAAGCTTATGCTAGTTGTGTTGAGAAAAAGCTAAGTTATATGAAATAGTAAACTTCAAATTCTGGTTAAAGTTCAGTAACCATGGACATTATATGATGTTAGAATAGTTTATGGAAGTTCACAAAAGTTTCAATTGTCAAGACAAATAGAAAAATATTGGTTACAGAGACGTATCCATAGCAATAGTGGAGGTTCAGTAAAATAAAAAACACCATCAGTAAAGTTTTTTACCTAATTATTTTTAAGAAATTTTGAAACATCTCAACAACCAATGCATCACACTCAAGGTCCAGCATCACCAAGCATGACCTGACCTTTGCAACAGTATCAAGAATTGAAACTGCCTTTGTATAACAGCGACTGGACACATGAGACAATTTTTCAAATGCTGCTACAGTCAGCTGAAATATTTCCTGTGCAACAATGAATTGGAGAAACAGTCTATGTAAGATCCCAACAAAAAAGAAAAGATTAACAACGATGAAAGTTTATTGCCTTTGTTTATTTTAATGAAATTTTGGTTTTAATCTGAGGATGTTTTGAACTGTTATGAGTACCTTCATTTGCTCATCATCATATGGCGCATCTGGTGCTGTTATCCTCGTAATCTCAGTAATGCAAGATGCAACTGAAACCTTCACATCCATTTCAGCATGTCTCAAAAGTTCATTACTGATCAGTGCCTTCAATGAAGGTAAAAGTGCATCTTGCATTGATTTGGATGGTGCTTGCTCCACATTTGCTAACAAATTTTCAACTTTCTAGAAGACAGAAGGAAACAACTCGAATCAACTCAACCATTCCTTAGTCCCAATTGAGAGAAAAAATGAAACAAAGAGAATGAAAATTTTGAGTCATGACAACCATTAAAGAAATTGAGGAAAAATTTTCAGAACAACCAGAGGAAGAAGAAAATAGTTCAAGACAATGGTCAAAACATTTCCAAGTTAAATTCAGATTAAAAAAATTATGCTACAACAAACTAGAACCTCAAATTGGTAACCGATCAGACTGAAGAAAGTCGTAAAAATGAATATAATGATCTAAGGCATGTTTAAAAAACAAGAATAAAAAATAAAAATGAAGCCCAAGGGGCATCACTATCAGCTGGAGACCACGCCTCATGAAGTGGAGGTCAATAGTTCGAATCTCCCTTCCCCTCCCCTTGGGGCCAAAAACTTACCTATCAAAGAAATGAAGATAAAAATGAGAAGAAAAAAGGGAGAAGGGGGGTAGGAGCTTTATGCCTATTATCAAGAAGGAACAAATGCAATTCTAACTAGCTAATGTGCAAGTCATAAGTGAAAGAGCAACATATAAGAGAAAAAAACACTCAACCATCTAGAGAAAAAAAAAAAGTAAAAATTATACAAAATCAGCATTCTGTAAGCATCATAAGTTCAAAATATCCTAGCTGCATATCAAAATCCTTGTATAAATACCACTTTATTTTTTGTCAATAGAAACTTTTGCAGCTGCTTTCACCCCTAAAATTTATGGTTTTGAGTAAAATGCCTAGCAATCAAAAATGGAAGATCTTACTCCCTATCTTTAACTACTTCCATAAACCATGTTGATTCGAAAAATATACTAGAATGTCACATAATATTCCAGATTTTTTTAAAAATTTATAGGGAAAAAAAAAAAAAAAAGGAAAGAATAACCCTGAGATAACACGTCATTCTTCCAACAACAGAAAATCCCAGAAAGAGAAAACTAGAACTCAGAAGATGTTATTCAACTTTTGCAGACTTGTCTCTGTTTATTAATTGTAACATCGAAATTTTTTCAACTTTATATTATCTTATCAATGAGGACAGTATAATCAATAAAATAAGACAGATTACTAAAGTGGCCACCAAAACACATAATGTCAATCAAAAAACTGAAGTGGCCACCAAAACACATCATGTCAATCAAAAAACCCTGCAAAACAAAAATCTTTCATCACAAGAAGCAATTATAAAAGTGCTTTTTCATGCCAATACCAATTAGTTAATATATGTATATATATATATATATATATTAACAACCCTACATGATTAGTTAAATTCTTACGAGTAACAATACCCTAGGCATTGCCAGTGCTTTAATATATGCTTATCGTCTTTGAAGTTAATCAAATATTATTCATTACTAGAGAAAATTCAAATGCATGATCAAAAAAAAGTCCAAAAACAAGCTAGGATACAATCAGATATTTTGCAAATCGAAACCCAAGCAGAAAATATAGTGATCAATCCAGATCCCACATCAATGAGTATGCATTTGTATCACATCGTGTAGGACATATCTAGTCTATAGTACTATATAGGTAGAGCATTTTCGAGGGAGTTGGGACTATCAGTAACAAGACAAAGAGTATAGCATAATTCATTCCTCTTCTATTTTGTATTTTCTACGCATAACAATTTTACTCTCGATTTTATTTATAGTTCCAACTTTTCTTCATCAATACTCATATGAATGATTTAGGCTTAATAGGTTAAAAACTGGGAAATACACAAACATGAGGTGCTACAGATAAGCATTTCCATTTTGTGGTATCCAAAGCTAATTGATAACAACTGGGAAACACACACACAGATATTGAACCCATATGAACCTAAAATATAATAATTTAGACATATCATTCCTTTGGTTCAATATATAAAAAATCTCCATAGCCTATCATCCACTGATGAACACCTCAACATTTTAATTTAATAAACAAACATCAATCTATTTGACAAAACAAACAATACCCACAAGCAATTGGAAGAAGAAAACCCAAACAAAAGTAACAATTATAAAGACATTGAAACCACAACATTGATTTTATCAATCAATTATCAACTACACAATACCCTTATTTCACTGAATTTGGCCAAACATTACAATAAGCAATTAGGGAAAAAAAAAACCAACATACTTACTTATGAGAAAAGAAAAAGAAAGCAAACCCCATATACCACCCATGAAAAAACCATAACTTGCACCAAACACAAAATATCAACCCATATCAAGTAACCATTGATTCAAACCCTTTACTGAATTCATTATTATGAGTTTGCATGCACTCAGCTCAAAGACTAAACCTTTGAACAAACCAATTGTGAAAGGAACAAACTTTTATCCCAAAACCAACAAACTGATTCCACAAATGCTCAGAAACCCATATAAACTCACAATCAGACCAACATTTCCAAAAAATAAATAAATAAAGAGAAGAAGGGTCATTACATCAAGAAGAGTGAGAAGGTCATCAATGGAGGAAGGAGGGTTAAGGAGGGTACTCCCAGCCTCCTTAAGCTTCTCCTCAAGGTCTCTGTCAAAGGAAGTCATTTTCAGCTCAGACACAGAGCCACACACAAAACACAAAAACAAAAAAGACTGAAACTTCAGAGCATTTAAATAAAAGGGTTTAGCTTGGTGAAGAAACTGAGTGATGAGTCAGTGTTAGTGACCAAAGAAAGAATGCCTAACAAGTAACAACTCAGCACAGCAAAGCAGAGTTTAGGGATTTTAGGCTAAGTGTTAAGCATGCAAGCAGAGTTTTACAAATGGGCAGTTTCGGATTCCGCTCATTTTATCAATTTTGGCTCAATTTTTGGGTCTCAAATCCGGGTACAGGCCTTTTCCTTTTTTCTTTTTTTTTTTTCTTTTTTTTTTTTTTTTTTTTTTTGGTGCTCTCCCATTGGCGCTTTTTCATTGCTGTTTTTTATTTTTAGAGTGCTTCATGTGTGGTCGACAGAAATTGAATTACTGTCCTGTCCTTGTGCAATTTGAATTTTGGAGATAGGATGTTGCTTGCTAGTTATGGTAACTTGAAACATTGTAACTTGCTTGTAAGACCACAACTTACATGCCATCCACGCTGGTTTGAGATATCTCTTGCAATATATGAATCACAAATTGGGATTAAGGTTTAGCATTTAAATTTACCATCACCTAGAGTCTAAACTAATAAGTTTATATGTTCATATCTACTCATGTTTGTAAAACTCATATCTAATTAAGATGTGCTTTTAAGGGAGATTTATGGTGTGTTTTTGTGTTAGAATTTTATTCACTTTTTTCATTGTGTGTGTGGGTTTGTTTCTAAAAAATAATAAAAAAAAAGTTAAGATGTGCATCACACCATTAATGATTGATTCGGATCCTCAAACATGTGCCTACCCGTTTGATTGAATTAGCTTTTTGATGAAAATTTTATTTGCTTATTTACTAAAAATTGGTAAGAGTACTGTAAAAAACAAATAAAATAATAAGCTAATAAATGAAAAAGAAAACTAATCCAAATGCAATACTAATGTAATTTTGAGTTCAAGTCTCCCCGCTAGCACGAGTCACTCAAGAAAATTATCTCGATAAGTAATTAGAGCACACAAAAAATGAAAAATCATGACCAAAGAGCCCCAGCTACCACCAATGTACAGTAATTGATTGATTTACAGTTTTTCCTGTCTTTATATCCATCTAATACCAATTAGTTACAATATTTTTTACTTTGCAAGTAGTGTCAAAGCTAATACTACAATTTCAAGCTCAAAAGTATATGACTCCAGCGACAAGGCCGTTAACTCACAAGTCTTCTTGTAAAGGTTAATGTTAAATATTAACACATGAGAGTTACATGGTTCAGCTTAATGGCTTACATCTATGTAGGAAACCCTAAAGGGCTATATCAATAATAGGTTTTTTTGTCAAAAAGTATAATTTTAGGAAAAAATTAAGAAAAAAGCACTAAGTCAAAGTTATTTAGTTATGTAGCATGTTTTTTAGAACTCGAGTTTGTTTGAGTTCCAATGAAACTCGAGTTCTAAGCATTATAACAATCTGATCAAACATAATGCTTGAAACTCGAATTTGTTAAACTCGAGTTTGACAAACTCAAATTTCAAAAAACATGCTACATAACTAAATATAAGTATGACCATATGTTCTTTAGCAAATTTTTCTAAAAATTATACTATTCAGCAAAGTTTTCCTCAATAATATATTATATTGTAGTACAATTTTATGTTATAATGAATCATAATATGTGTATATATAATAGGCTAAACCCTATACTAAAAGAATTGGACTTTGGCCTATTACATTGAGCTAACATATTACTAACAGTTGAAATGAGGATAATCTTATCTAATGCCACATCCAAAGTCCCAATATCGAGTAGGTTGTGCAAACTAGAAATTTTAAGGCAATGTCTCACTAGTCTAATGCATATTACAAACAATCATAGGCATTTAGAGTAATAAAAGATTGGCCTAAAAATTAGTGTAACAGCACATCAACAAATTAAACCATACTATAAAAAATAATGCAATTTAAAACCATCTCTCAAATAAACACACTCCTTGGACCTCTTTCACAAACCCACCCTACAGGGGACACTTCACATTGGTATATCGCATAAGAAAATCTGTTGTTAACCTCTAAAAAAACTAAGTTGCTTTTTTTTTTTTTTTTTTTTTTTTGAATAACGTTGCTTTTGTAGTTTTGTTAGAACTTATAAGTGTTGTTCTGAGAATGACAGAGAGAAGAGAAAATTAAACAAATAAATATTTTATATATATATATATATATATATATATGGAAGCAAGAATTAAAGTAATTCAACCTCTGTGGCAGAGAAAGGAATTCAAGGTTAAAAGACAAGATGGAAAACAATATTAAACTGAAAAATATTTGTTAACATTAATAAATAAAAAAAACAATTTTTTTAATAATGTAAAGGTCATACAAAATGTTACATAAATGTAAATTGTAATTTGCTTTCTCATACTTGGGGTAATTTACTCTGGTAAATTACTCTGTTATCTTTGATGAGTTTTTATATTTTAAAATCATTTTATGTTTTTTATTCCCAATAATTTTAAATAAATACATCTTGAAATTGTTTTATGATTTCTTTATTCTCATAGTTTTACATATATATTTCTGTATATGTGTGATTAAGTAGTTATTCTTCCATTGGTCTTTTATTTGATTGTGTAACCGATTTTTAAATTGCTAAAACGTTTGAGTTTAGAACAAAAATTCAGATATGAGGTTATTCCAAGAATATAGGCTTAGCAACTAGTGTAGTTGCAAAGCTACGGGCTTATAAACTGTAAAAGCCATCGATTAGAAATTTAGAATACGTAGAAATAGAATTAGATTCCAAAGTGTAAGTGTTTGTAGGGCATTGTGTGTGGGGTGTGGGAGGTACAAACTAGAGTTCAAGTCTCTAGGAAGGAGTTTCACACACATATACACTTAAATTAGGCTAGAATAGAATTTATATCTTGTATATAAATAATAATAATAATAATAATAATAATAATAATAAATAAATAAATAAAAAATGATTAGATTCCAAAGTCCTATTGGATTTGGTTTCCAATTCTAAAGCCATAGCAGTAGTAGTCTTTCCAATCTTGTTGACGATTGTAGGCTGTTGATTTCTCCTATCCCTCGAGTGTGAATAATTGTTTTTTTGGGTAATTGTTAGTTGTTACACGAAAGTAAATAGATATGCAGACACATTACTAAGGAGAGGGGCAAAATCAAAGATTTGATTTTGAGCTTCTCTTAACTCTTCCTATGGATGTTTTAGCCTTTTCTTTTTTTAATTTAGACTTTGATGGTTTGTATGTTAACACGCTTTGCCTTGAGACTTTTGTAAACTTTTGGTTTTAATGAAAGTCCTCTCCTTTCTAATTATTTAAAAAAAATCAATTTATTTAAATGAGAAATTATGTCTAACTTGAGTTCAAGGTAAATTATGTCTAATTGAAATCACCCACATTGAATTATAATTTAAAATTTTTCATTGTGGTAAAAAAAAGACAAGAATTAAATTTTGATCAAAATCAAAGCGATATCTATCATATGAATTTCTATAATTGAAATAAATATATAAATGATATCTAACAATTGCCTACAATACTAGAAATAAAAACCTAATAAGTCATCAATTATTACAATAAATAAATGATAGAATAAAGCAATTCTTCACATATATTTTCTAAGATACTCGGCAATGAACTCTAACTCAAATAGAATTTATTGTTCTTGTAATAATGAGTTGAGCATGAAATTTTAAGTTCAAGATCCAAAACATGCACATCTACCTTATCAAACAAAACATATATATTTCTCCAGATATTCATTTGTTTACTGAACATTAAAGAAAGACAAGCAATAAGCTTTATTTGTTTAAATTTTAAATTGCAAAACATAAATCAATGCTTAATGTATTGAAAAATATTTAAAGTGAATAGACATTAGATGCATACCTTAAAGAAATTTCTTGAGACAAACCGTGGAAGATCCATCACCCATAGATTCTTTAGATCTTTTTTTGATAGGTTAGATAGAATTTCATTCTATGGCGTATGCTTTATAATGACTTCTCTTTATCATCAGTTCAAGATACCATCTTCTCAAAAAAATAAAAAAAAGTTTAAGACACAAACACTAATTGATTTTGAATGTAGGTGGGGTTCATATCTCAAATCTCTTATTCTTGATTGGTATTGTTTGTTATCATAAACAATTTTGAATGAGCTTGAGGATCTTAACCTATAACAAATAATGATGATTAACATGGATAATAACTTATATAAGGTATAAAAATGAGAATAAAAACTAATTACATAAAGCACACTCATGGGGGAAAAAAAATCATATCTAGGCTGACCTTAGTAAAGATCTGATGAATTCCTTAATTAAGCTTGATGTCGAAGAAGAAGTTAAGTAAAATTGTACAATTTGTAGATAAAATTTTGAAGCTTAAAGAAGAAGAATGTATCTAAATTAGGGGTTTACGAAAATCAGGAAGATTATCAAAAAGGAAGAGAGAGAGAGAGAGAGAGAGAGAGAGAGAGAGAGAGAGAGAGATCTATTTTATGTAATACAAGTAGAATGGAGAACTTCTTAAACGGAAAACCCTTTACTTCGGTCATTGTTTTCTTCCCAACGAAGAGTGTTTGAATGTTTTACACCTGTCCATATATATCTTTTTTCGGTCATTATCTCTACTTCAAGCATGAGAGAGAGAGAGAGAGAGAGAGAGAGAGAGAGAGAGAGAGAGAGAGAGAGAGCTATCTATTTGATGTAATACAATTAAGAATGAAGAATTATCAAGTGGTGCACTCTAATTAGGTCATATTGTTTTATTTCTTCCATTCTTTTCATGATTATATTTCTGATATTTTCTTCATAAATTCTTCATTAATATTTTAGTCATTCCCAACAAAGAGTGTCTAGACACTCTAAACTCATTCATATATATCTTTTTTGGCCATTATCTAAAATATGAGAGAGAGAGAGAGAGAGAGAGAGAGAGAGAGAGATTTAAATTGATTTTTTGGTTTGGTTTGGTTTTCTATCAATAGATTTATTTCCATATAATATTTAGGTTTAAATTTATTTATTTTCCCTAAAATTTGGATCAAGTTTGATTTTGGACCTACAAAATTCAAAAAGTTAAAATTTCCTTGAACTATTTAGAAATTATCAATTTCGTCCTTCCATCTATCTCTTTTAAATCTAATCCAAGAGAAGTCATTTTTTTAAGTGACATGTTAGGATTATGTCTTTCATGTATATGATTTCTTTAACAACAAATGAAAAAATGACGGAATTGATAAAGTTTTTTTTTTTTTTATTGAATTTTAACTTGTTAAATTTAATTGACCAAAATCAAACTTGGGATAAGTTTTAGGGCTGGAAAGTATATTTTAGCCTAAAATTTATGCTAGTTAGCTAAAAATTTTAAAATTTCAGGATCTAATATTTAAAGAATATATATTAGTTCTTTAGGGAACTAGGAAAAATTTGGTTGGAAAATAAGAAGGAAAAAGTAATATAAGGAGAGAGAGAGAGAGAGAGAGAATTAATTAAACAAAGCTCTCTACTTCAATCATATGTTTTTTTCCTTTCTTTTCATAATTAGTTTTTTATCATTTCCTTTTTATATATAAATTAATCATTAATATTAGGCTTTTAGTGTAAACTACACCCCTAAATTTTGAAAATTTTTGAATTTTATACCCTGAAATTTCAAATTTTAGATTTTACTCGCTAGAGTTATATTTTGTTTGCATCAACAGCCCATCTGTCCATAATTTTCCTTAAATGTCACATAAGCTTACTATGTGTTTTCAATTCGTTCAATAAAATGATGTCACGTCAATTTTTATTTTAATTATTTAAAGAATTTTAGGTTACAAAAATGACATGGCATCATTTTATTGGAGGAACTTAACACGTGTGACAAGCTTATATGGCATTTAACTAAAAATATAGATAGACAAGCTGCTGATGCAAACAAAATATAACTTCAGGAGGTAAAATCTAGATTTTGAAACTTCAAAGTGTATGTTGGGAAAATGTAGACCCCAGTTGATATAATTAACAAGTTTTAAATCCAAGTTATTAATCAGATTTATTATGAATAAAACTTATTAAAACAAACAAACATCAATATCATGTCAATAATGAATGTAGCAATAAAGTAAATAAGACAAGATATAATGACCCAAGAAAACTAATGAAACAAACTAGTTTCACAGTAAAAAACCTGGGAGGGAAACCTTTCCAAAAAGGCAATCCACTATAGTAAAGAGAAGTTTCAGATCTAATACAAAACCTTTGTTCCTAGACTCTACAATCCCCGTAGATGAACTTACAGTAGAAACCTTCTACCGCTTCAGAACCTTTTAACTCTTCAATATATGAACACCACCCTTTGATGCACGAATTCTAATACGTGACTAATTAATTGCGCGGATTCCAGTACGCGACTTAAGCACCAACTTGAAGAAGATGTTGGCTGCAAAGTTCTTCGCTTCATTAACAATGAAGATCAAGAAGCACTTGGTTACAAAACCGTAAGGTGTAAAGACGCAGTAGCTACTTCAGAGAGAATAAGGCATTGGTCACCTTTTACATATGTTCTCCTTGTATTCTTTTATGTGACGGCCTCTAAAATAAGCCTTATATATGTCTAGAGTTATGAGAAAAGAAACCCTACACAAATACATAAGCTTGGGCCGAAAATCAGATCTGGAAATCTAAATTCCTGTAACCTTGATAGATACCTCCATCGATCGAGGATCTGTCGAGCTTCATTCATTAAATCTCGATAGATAGTTATCTGTCGAGCAGCTGTTGAGCTATCTGTCCAGCTTTAATGAAAAACCCTTCTTCACTTGTTTCTTGGTCCAATCTTCATGACTTTAATACTAGACTTGAACAACATGTTCTTGAAGTATTAAACACATCCTATATCTATCCAATTACAAGTAAAGTACATTTTGTCAAAAGATTAGCCAACTATATAAATATTGACATATGTTCCTAAAACCAAATCACATATGTCCTAACAGTGTAAAATTCAAAGACTCCCTAACTTTAGGGATGTAGTTTGCTCTTTAGCCTTAATATTGTAGTTATTCTTATTTATTCATTGCAAAAGGTATTTCAAACATTTTATGTCCCTCTATATTTACATATTTTTTACCATTATCTTTATTGAGAGAGAGAGAGAGAGAGAGAGAGAGAGAGAGAGAGAGATTTTATTTACAAGGGTGAGTGTTTTAAAAAAAAAATTTAGGGCATGTTAATACCCTTTTTTAATAACAAAGGCTCAACAGTAGAAAAGCCCAAATCAAGTCAAGAGATAGAAAGGAAAGTCTAAGGAATAAAAGCAAAAATAATGGGGCCATGCCCCTAGAGCCCAAAAAGAAGAGATACCCATAAAGAACAAGAAATAGAACACAATAACACACGGGCAATATGGAAGAGTTAACCACGGTGAGATGCCCTTTTTAAGAGAAAAGAAAACAAGCCTTGAATGGGCCCAAGGAAGCAAGAAAAAGGAAGAAGGCCCAAGGGACCAGCCCAGCAGGAACTAATAGAAAAACAATAAGAGAAAGATTTTGAAAGACCCACGAGCCCAAGAAGCCCATGTCATATCCCACAAGGGCAGCACAGGTAGAAGGCCTCAGTTTCAACAAAGAACAAAATGGGACAAAATCAGGTAGTAGCAGTAGAAACTGCGTGGGAAAGAAAAAAAAAAAAAAAAGTAAAACAATAAGACAACAATGTTATGGTCGGAGCACCACCAACTTATACCCAACCATTGCAAGAAGGGTAGGCCCATGGTCAATGAAATTACAAAGAGTGTGGTTTGGTGTAAGGGGAAAAAAGCCTATTTCTGATATCTTACCAGGACCTCTTTTGGGGAATGCTTTGCTAGAAAAGCATATTTTGCTCAAAATAGGTAGTAAACTAGTTAGGACCACTTGATGCATGCTAGAGAGATTGGTAGAGAGAGACCCAAGGTTTTACCCTTCAAAGGAGAGAGAGAGGAACACGGCAAAATGAAATGGATAAGAATTTGTAGTGGGATAGGTAGTGGAAGAGAGAGAAAATGCTAGGCATGCCTAGATGTAGTGGAGGCCAAACCTATACGGTTAGAAGGGTAGTAGGCATCTTTGAGGGGTGTTTGCAACAGGAAAAAATAATTAGTGAGCAACAAGGGTAGAAAAGAGAAATCACGTGGGCTTGATTTAGTATAAATAGGAACAGTACCCATAAGAGGATAGGGGGATAAGTACTAAGGTAATCAACACAGAGAGTTAAAAGGGAAAGAAGAGAGAAAAGAGAAAGCGAGAAGTAAGACTTAGAAAGATAGAAGAACATATATGGCATAAACTATTAGGATTAGTACCCTTAAATCCTATCGTAAGATGTCATGTATGATATTAAGTATGACATTATATATGACTTGATATTGTAATTAATAAAGTTTTTTATTATTATCTAAAATAATGGTAACATGAATATTTGGACATTATCATATAGTCCATGAGATGAATAGTATGTGATTTATGTAAAAAGTCACAGAAAATATAAATCATAAGTTCTTTGTAAACTCAGAATTTAGTTCGTAATTGATGATGAAATTGGGCATTTCATCTGCGAAGACTATAACATATCAACTAAGATGATTTGTCTTGATCATAGAAGTAGAGACTTCTAGTTGATATGTTGATATGTCTTAAGAGTTAAGACATATTGAATTGGACCGCTGTGATATTTATTATTCTCCTAACAACTGTCAAATGAATAATAAATCTTACGACTTCTATTTAACATGAACTCTTAATCCTGAGAAAATAATGGACCTGATCATGAAGTGTAGGTTGCTTTGATATATCAGGAGTGAAATCTAAAGTAACGATCAAAACCTCAATATGTTGGGCAGTCACATTTAGTGTTAATGGAACATATATTCTCAAGATGGAATTCATAGTCTCTTAACGGAGATACAAAATATTCCCTTAAGATAAGTTTAATGGGTTTGTTATTCAGAATATTAGGCCTAACTACTTTAGTAATCAGTTACTAAAGCATATATTTATGAAATTGGATTTCATAAATATATGATGAATAACTTTAAGGATTAAACCGGGTACTCAAGGATTAAGATGTAGTTATCTATAAAGTGACAGTCTACTTTTTATGACTTTGTGTTACTACAAATATTTTATGAAGGGGTTGCATGTACAATAAAGTCTTGGGATATAATTTATTAATAAGGTATAGAATGCAATTATATTTATATAGTGGTATTAAATATAATTAATGGTAACTTTGGACTTGTCAAGAGTTGACAGAAAAGCCCAAGGCCCATTGGAGCTAGTGTCTTATTTGTTCCTTTTTGGTTCCACTCCAACCCACATACTAAAGCCCAATTGGAAAAGTCCAAAAGGTTAGCCCAATTAGATAATCAGTTATTAAGGGAAAAACATACAAAATTTTAAGTGAGAGACTTCTTCATAAAATGTATGTGAGTGTTGAACACTTTCTTATTCTTCCTAGAACAAACACATATACCTGATTGAGAGACCACACATCTTGGGCATCAAATGGAATTGGAGTGAAGATTAAAAGTGTTCTCGAATACTTCTAATTTTCATTTTGGAAATTTACCGTACCAAGGTACACTCTCTTGATTCTATATTCTGAAACTTACATAGTGCATGTTATCAATTGCGAATGAAATAGATCCATTATTTTCCGTTGCATATGTTTTGTATGCAATACAAACATGTTTATTTCCATCAAATGGTATCAGAGCAGTCTTCAATTTCGAATTTGTATAACATATTTTGTGGTTTTTGGAATTAGAGATAATAGTTTTATGTTGTTAGAAGATTATGCATTTAATTTTCTGCAAGGTTGTTGAAACTATGGTTTGATGAAAACTGATATTGATATTATGATGTTGTTTAAATTTGAATTTAAGTATGTTAAATTGAACTTTAAGGCTATCGCTTCAATGAATTCTTTTTTGATATCAATCTCTGTCAATCATGTTCATATGTTAGTTATTTGTTCATAAAAAACCGTTAAAAACTGCCTTAGAAAATTTCTGGAAATTTGAGTTTCACAAATTTCGATCGATCAAAAATCACTTTCGATCAATCGAATGAAACAGTGGTCAATCTACTTGATTTGATTGATACCCGATTGCTAATCAATCGATCGATCGAATGTTCTTTTTCGATCGATCAAGAAGCGATCGAGTACCAATCAAGCCATACAGATTGTCAAGAACGAATTTATTAATTTCTTCGACCGATTGAGGGGAACATTCGATTGATCGAAAACTGGGAATTCAGAATTTTTCTAAGTGTTTTCACATGTATGAAAAGCAAGGCTGTGTGTAATTAGTTTATGTATATTTAAAAAAAAAAAAAAACTTTTAATTTAAAACATCCAGTAGGAGAGAGATACAAGGGTTGGATCTCACAGCCTCCATTGTCAGTTCATAGTAGTGTGAAATATATACTTTGTCTTTGCTTCGAGCTTAGCATTCCATGCGGAGAGTATCTATTTTATGGTCCTACAATATTGAATTTCTTGATTTATAGTGGTTTGATCAAACATCTTGTCTTAGTTTCGAGCTTTGCATTCCATGCGGAGGATGTTTTGTATCATGGTACTACAAAATGAGTCTGTTAAGGGGATGAAATGTGGCTACACATGATTCTAGACAATGGTATACACTAGACTACATATTATAGTATCCTCTATACTGAGTTCTTACTATCATTATTTAGAGGCCAAATGTATTAAGGCATATTATTAGTGTTTGATAAGAGTTATCATGATAGCACTAATAATGAGAATAGTTCTCAATCAATCATAGTATTTAATGTTCACTCTATGCTGAGGGATATTGAATATGGGATTGGGTTGTCGTTGCATATATTATATTATGATTTTATTAAGGTTCTATACTATATGTTTATATGCTAAATTGATAATGTCCAGTTTACTTATAATGTTCATGTTTATTATTTTCAGATTTGAACATAGCATCATTTAGCTCTATTGTTACCATTCTTAATCAAAACAAACTGATTGGATCTAATTATGTTGACTGAAAAAGAAATTTGGACATAGTTCTTACAGCTGAAGAGCATAAATACGTGCTTACTAAACCATGTCCTAGTTTTTCTTCATTAGATGCTCCTCTTGAGGAAAAACAGCGATACAATCGTTGGCAGAAATCTAATGAAATGGCCAAGTGTTATATCCTAGGGTTCATCTCAAATGTTCTACAGCATCAAATGCAGGATGTAGAACTAGCTTCGGACATCATGTTAAGTCTGAAGGAGATGTTTGGTGAGCAAGGCCGTTCTGCAAGGCAAGAAACCATGAGGCAAATTTATAATACCAAAATGGCTGAAGATAGTTCAGTGAGAGAGCATTGTCTAACAATGATCTCTAATCTGAATACATTGGAGGTTTTAGATACCGATATTGATGGAGAATCTCGAGTGGATATGAATATTCTAGTCACTACCGAAATCATTCAAGGAATTCAGACTTAATTATAATATGAATAAAAAGATTTATTCTTTGTCTGAATTGATGAATGAGTTGGTAGCGGCGGAAGGCATCCTTGGTACTTCTAGTGTTGAAGCCAATGTGGGTGAAGCTTATACTTCTCAACCTAAGTTGAAAGGTAAGACTAGGAAGAAGAAGAAGAAGAAAGACTTCATTAAGCAAGAGGGTAAACAAATTGTCTTAGGGGTTGCTGACAAAGGAAAGAAACTCAAAGGAAAGAAACTCAAAGGAAAATATTTCCATTGTGGTGAAAAATGATATTGGAAGAGGAATTGTCCAAAATTCAAAATTGCTAATAATAAGGGTATATATAATTCATTCCTTCTTGAAATATGTTTAGTATAAAATCCAACAGATTCCTGGTGTGTGGATTCAGGTTGTACTAATCATATCTGTAATTCTTTGCAGGGGTTCTAGCAAACCAGAAGGCTTAATGAATGGGAATTGTTTTTTACTTTGGCTGATGGGAGCAGGATTCCAGTTGTAGCTGTTGGTGTTTGTAATTTATGTTTTGAGTCTAGGGTTTTAATATTGGAAGACTATCTATATGTACCTAATGCTCGCAGGAATTTAATTTTGCAACTTATTTGAGTAAATATGGATATTGTGTTATCCTTAAGGACAATGTTGTAATAAAGAAGGATAAAATGTTTATTTGTTCTGGCAATATTGTGGATGGTCTTTATATTTTAACTCTTGATAAGCATGAATTATATAATTCTGAATTAGATAATGACTCACATGTAAAATCATTAAAGAGAAAGTTTCCTTCTACAAGTAATGCATATCTTTAGCACTTGCGTTGAGTCATATTAATTCAAATAGGATTCAAAAATTGATTAAAGATGGTTTCTTAGAGCCATTAGATTTTGTTGGATTTCCAGTTTGTGAATTTTGTTTAGAAGGCAAAATGACCAAACGATCTTTTAATGCAAAAGAGAGAAGAGCATAAGATTTGCTGGAACTAGTACATTCAGATGTATATGGTCCTATGTCAATCCAAGCAAGAGGTGGTTATGAGTATTTCATTACTTTCACTGATGATTACTCTAGATTTGGTTATGTGTACCTAATGAAATGGAAGTCCGAAGCCTTTGATAAGTTCAAAGAATTTAGAGCTAAAGTTGAGAATCAATTGGGTAAACGCATAAAGGTCCTTCGATCTGATCGTGGTGGCAAATACCTACTTGGGAATTTTAAAGATTACTTAACTGAAAATGGGATTATATCCCAATTGACTGCACCTGGAACTCCACAACAAAATGGTGTAGCGGAAAGAAGGAATAGGACTCTTTTAGGTATGGTTAGGTCCATGTTGAGTTATTCGACTCTACCAATTTCTTTTTGGGGATATGCCTTAAAAACTGCAATGTATCTTTTGAATTTAGTACATTCGAAGTCTGTTCCTAAAACACCTATAGAGTTGTGAAATGGCCATAAGCCTAGTATGAGACGTCTCCATATTTGGGGTTGTCCAGCACATATGTTGAAAGGAAAGACTAACAAGTTATAGTCTAAAATAGAAGTGGTTTTCTTTGTAAGGTATCCAAAAGGAATTGCTGGAGGTTTATTCTATAGTCATAGAGATAACAAAGTGTTTATTAGTACAAATGCCAAACTCTTGGAAAATGACTATATGAATGATTATACTCCTAAAAGCAGAGTTGTGTTGGCTGAAATGAATGAACCTGTAGATGTGCAACCAATGCATGAAACTAGAGATGATGTGGTTGTATTAGATACACCACAAGATACTACTGATGAGATGTCTAGTACACAGGTGTTTTGTCGTAGTGGGAGGAATGTTAGGCCACCTATAAGATTCATAGGTCTTGGAGAGATTTATTAAGCTATCTCAGAGGAGGCCGAAACTGATCCTTACACTTATGAAGAAGTAATTAATGATATAGATGCACATTATTGGGTCCAGGCTATGAAATCTGAATTAAATTCCATGTATTCCAATCAAGTTTGGGATCTTGTAAAAGCGCCTAACGGTATTAAACCTGTTGATTGCAAATGGGTTTACAAGAGGAAGAGAGGGATAGATGGAAAGGTTGAAACCTTTAAAGCAAGGCTAGTGGCGAAATGGTATACTCAAAAAGAAGATATTGATTATGAGGAAACCTTTTCACCAGTAGCAATATTTAAATCTATCAAAATTCTCTTATCCATTGCTGCTCATTATGATTATGAGATTTGGCAAATGGATGTCAAGACTGCATTTCTCAATGGCAATCTTGAAGAGGAAATCTATATGATGCAACCAGAAGATTTCATAGCAAAGAACCAAGAGTATAGGGTCTGCAAGTTGCAAAGGTCCATTTATGGACTTAAGCAAGCATCTAAGTCATGGAACATCAGATTTGATCAAACAATCAAATCATTTGGTTTTGAACAAAATTTTAATGAACCATGTGTGTACAAAAGATATCAAGATAAAGTAGTAATGTTTCTAGTGCTTTATGTTATTGATATTCTACTCATTGGAAATGATGTAGGGGCCATGTCATCGGTAAAGGTTTAGTTGTCAAGCCAATTTAATATGAAGGACTTGGGTGAGGTTAATTTTATTCTAGAGATCAAGATATGGCGAGATCGCAAGAATAAGATGTTAGGCTTATCACAAGCTGGATATATAGATAAGGTCCTAGAACGATTTACTATGCAAAACTCCAAAAAAAGGATTGCTTCCTTTCAGATATGGAGTTCCTCTATCTGATGACCAAAGGCCTAAGACTCAAGAGGAAGAAGATATGATGAGACAAGTTCCTTATGCTTCGGCAATAGGAAGTCTTATGTATGCCATACTTTGTACTAGACTAGATATATGTTATTCAGTTGGCATTGTCAGCCCATATTAATCAAATCCAAGACCAACACATTGACAAGCTGTAAAACATATTCTCAAGTATCTACGGAGAACGAAAGATTATATGCTTGTTCACTGGTGTGAGGATTTGATTCCAATTGGCTACACAAATTTAGACTTTCAATCAGATCTAGATTTCAGAAAGTCCACTTCAGGTTGTGTGTTCACCTTGAGAGGTGGAGCCATAAGTTGGAGGAGTGTTAAGCAATCTTGTATTGCGGACTCCACCATGGAAGCAAAATATGTTGCTACTTGTGAAGCAGTAAAAGAAGCTGTATGGCTCAAGAAATACCTTTCTGATCTTGGTGTTGTAAGAATGGAGCAAGTTCCTATCACATTGTTTTGCGACAATAGTGGAGTGATTGCACAATCCAAAGATCCAAGGAATCACAAGAAAGGAAAGCATATTGAAAGAATGTACTACATCATTTGAGACATTGTTGCTCGTGGAGATGTGGTGGTAGCAAAGATTGAAAGTGCAAATAATCTAGCAGATGCTTTTACCAAAACCTTGCCTCAAAAGACCTTCGAGTCATATTTGGAGAAAATGGGAGTTAGATTAGTGCACAATAGTCTTTAGGGCAAGTGGGAGATTGTTAGGATTAGTACCATTAAATCCTATTGTAAGATGTCATGTATGATATTAAGTATGACATTATGTATGACTTGATATTATAATTAATAAAGTTGTTTTATTATTAAATAAAATAAGGGTAACATGAATATTCGGACATTATCATATAGTCCATGAGATGCATAGTATGTGATTTATGTGAAAAGTCACAAAAGATATAAATCACAAGTTCTTTGTAAACTCAAAATTTTAGTTCGTAGTCGATGATGAAATTAGGCATTTTATCTGCGAAAACTATAACATATCAACTAAGATGATTTGTCTTGATCATAGAAGTGGAGACTTCTGGTTGATATATTGATATGTCTTAAGAGTTAAGACATATTGAACTGGACCGCTGTGAGATTTATTATTCTCCTAACGACTGTCAAATGAATAATAAATCTCACGACTTCTATTTAGCATGGACTCTTAATCCTGAGAGAATAATGGACATGATCATGAAGTGTAGGTTGCTTTTATACATCAGGAGTGAGATCTAAAGTAACGGTTAAAACCTCAGTATATTGGGCAGCCACATTTAGTGTTGATGGAGTATATATTCTCAAGATGAAATTCATAGTCTCTTAACTGAGATACAAAATATTCCCTTGAGATAAGTTTAATGAGTTTGTTATTCAGAATGTTAGGCATAACTACTTTAGTAATCAGTTATTAAAGTATATATTTATGAAATTGGATTTTATAAATATATGATGAATAACTTTAAGGATTAAATCGGGTACTCAAGGATTAAGATGTAGTAATCTATAAAGTGACAGTTTACTTTTATGACTTTGTATTACTACGAATATATTATGAAAGGGTTGCATGTACAATAAAGTCTTGGGATATAATTTATTAATAAGGTCTAGAGTGCAATTATATTTATATATTGGTATTAAATATAATTAATGGTAACTTTAGACTTGTCAAGAGTTGACAGAAAAGCCCAAGGCCCATTGGAGCTAGTGTCTTTTTTGTTCCTTTTTGGTGTTACTCCAAGCCATATACTAAATCCCAATTGGAAAAGCCTAAAATGCTAGCCCAATTAGATAATCAGTTATTAAGGGAGAAACATACAGAATTTTAAGTGAGAGACTTCTTCATAAAATGTATGTGAGTGTTGGACACTTTCTCATTCTTCTTAGAACAAACACATATAACTGATTGAGAGACCACACATCTTGGGCCTCAATTGGAATTTGAGTGAAGATTAAAATAATTCCTGAGTACTTCTGATCTTCATTTTTGAAATTCACCGTACCAAGGTACACTCTCTTGATTCTATATTCTTAAACTTATATAGTGCATGTTATCAATTGCGAATGAAGTAGATCTGTTATTTTTCCGCTGCGTATGTTTTGTATACAATATAAAAATTTTTATTTCTATCATAAACAACATGCATTTATAGACAATCTTTTCCCTCCCTCACATAATAAACCCACTTTTTATAATCCCATCAAAACTAGAAGTAGCAATCTAAACCCATTCTACAAAATGTACAACTGTATGGCTTAGCTTAGTAATAAAGTTGTCCAAGTTGGGGTTTAGGCTCTCTGTAGTCCACTTTCTGCAAAAATTCCTTATATATATATATATATATATATATTATGATTCTGCTGCCTAAACTATGTCAAACTACACACACACACACTCACACTTGTTGTCTTTTTGGGGTGTTTTTGTCTTGTGCCTAGACTGGCCCTGAGCAAGGTTCTGCAAAGATAATGGGCCAGACCCAACTCTCCTACCTATAGCAGAAAGCCTTAGCCTAAACGCACAAGGGCCCCCGATAGGGTGTTTTAAGAATCTTAATTAAATGGTAAGAGAAGTCTAAAATGTGTTGAAGTGGTTTGATTTTTTTAAAGATTTGTTAGAGCATTCACATCTAGTTGTCTAACAAAATACTTATTTTACCATTTAAAAACCTATTTATTAATTTTACAACTTCAATTTAAAATTTACACTACATCCTAGTTATTATTTTTCACATCACAACAAATACTATTCATTTTTTTTTCACGTCACAACAAATACTATTCATTAATATATATTTATTCTCTTTCTCTCTCTTCCCTCTCTGTCTTTCTCCCAGCTCCATGTCTCTCTTTTCATGCCTCTCTCTTCGTCTCTATTTGCCAACCCACATAGAATCCACAACAAAAATCCATAGCCACCTCCGTAAACCCATAAAGAAACCCATTCCCACCACCACCATAGCAACCCCCCCACCACCACCACCACGAACCTGCAAATGCATAGAAACCCATAAAAAAAAAAAAAAAATCAAAGCAAAACCCACTACAACAAAAACCCACATAATTTGAATCCAAAAAGGCAAAACCCATCCTAAAATCCACTGCCACCACCACAAACCCACCCCCACCACCACGACAACCCCCCTTTGCCGCCACCATGAACGTATAAATGCATAGAAACCCACAATAGAGTCAAAACCAATCCCAAAATCCACTACCACCACTATAAAACCCACAGTGAATCCACACCCACGGCAACCATGAACCTACATATGCATAGAAACCCACAAAAAATGGCAAAACCATCCCAAAATCCACTACCACTACCACAAACCTACAATGAAACCCACCCCCACCACCACAAAACCCCCCCCCCCCCTCCCACACCACCAGCACCAGCACTAGCACCACCACCACGACGAACCTACAGAAACCCACAATATCCGAGAGAGATGGTGAAAGTTGAGAGAGTCGGAGAGAGGAGAGGGGGGTAGACTTGAGAGTTGAGAAAGAGAGAGTTTGGGAGAGAGAAAGGTAGGGACAAAAGAGAGAATGAGAGACTGAAGAGAGAAAGAAAGGAAATTCATTTTAAATGATACAACCTTGCTACAATACGTAGCTATCTTGTAAAGGATCTAGGATTAGCATATTTGTTTGTTTTTTTTTTTTTAATTTTATTTTTAAGTTGCATCATTAGCTAAACTCTTTTCTAATTTAAATCAAGTTTAATTTTGACGAAGCTTTTTTTTTCAAATAATATCCCACTTTATTTATCATTTTATGATTTCTTCCAATTAGCTTGTGCAAATGCAATATTTTACTATAACTTTCATGCTTGTTTTGTTTTAATTCAATCAATTTTGCAAATAATTGTGTTGGATGAGCAATGGCTTTCGCTGTATAATGATGGATAGGCTTGTCAAAGGCTGAGTTTTGTTGTGTGATGGATAGGCTTGTCAAAATTCGAGTTTTGTTGAGCAATGCATGCTTGTGCTTAGCTCAACAACAAAAGTAAAGCATTTAAACTCGGCTTAAGCTCAAACCAAACCTACAAATAATGGCCGGGCTCAAACTCATCAAAAAGTCATAAAAATTGAGCTTAGTTTGGCATGGCTTGATTCATTAGTCAAGTTCAGTTTGAGTTCAATATAAAGCTTTTAAGTTTGAGATTCAAAACAAGGACATTATTAAACCCATTTCAAGCTTATTATCAAGCCCATTTGGTTTGAATGAGTGGTCTAGACTCCCAATTAATTAAAATCCTAGTAAGATATGAGTTTATTTGTCAATCTCATATTAAGCTTATTACCAAGCCTATAAACTATAAACAAGTCTAGACTTATCTTATTTTTTATCGAGCCCTAATGTTCACAAGCTTGTACAAGGACAATTTTTGTTTTTTGTTTTTTTTTTTTTTTTGGCTTGGGATTGGATTGTTTATTAAATATGGTCCAAAACTAAGGCTTAAGTTTGGTTTATTTATAAACAAATAAAAATGAACAAGCTTTTTATTCAGTCAAGCCTAAGATATTTATCAACCATTCATAGCCTTTAATTGATAGGTGTTCATCTGCTCGACTAATGGGTTTTGCCGTTTTGGGTGAAGCCCAATAGGTCGGTTTGAAGAAACTTCAAATTGTACTGCATTGCTTGTGACAAGGGCTGATCGTCTTAAAGTTAGCTGGTTTTTGTAAGATTGCTTCAATTTTGTTGGTTAGTTGGGCTAGTTTATGGGCCAAATGGACTGGGCCTTGATTTATATATATGTTGTTGATAAATTACACCTGCATTTAATGGATCTTGAATCTTTGATCTCATCATCTACCTAAAAAACTTACAAGGAAATAAGGTGCCCGTAAAACTAGAGCTCATTAGCATGTAGGTGAGATATTTTTACGTTAAACATATAAAAAAAATTATAAAATGTTTACATTTTTATGAATGTTTCGGCCAATTTGATTATTGTCGATTTTCAAAACTGACAGCCTAACTAAGGAGAAATTATAAGGTCCACATGGTAGACAAGTGACATGGTTTACCATTCTATTAAAAGACTCACACCTGTTTAAAATTGTTGAGTTGAGAATTTTTTTAAAACACTGACTCGACAATTTTAAACAAGTGGAAGTTTTTTAGTGGAATGGTGAATAGATGACGTGATCCACCAGAGAACTGTATAATTTTTCCTAACCAAGCTAGTTGGTTATTTCCATTTCACCATAGACCATTAACTGTTGGTGACATCTTTGATATATGCACGACTTCGGTGGTCGGTTATGATTGGTTTTGACTAGCTATATAAATTGTTTTTTCGGTTATTATGAACACTCTTGTAATGTTCATGAATTCCTCTCACATGAAATAATGAGTATTTTTGCATAAAATGATAAGATAATGTATAAAATCAAGGTTTTACATAAAAAAAAAAAATGGTGAATTGAATTTTTCTCAGAAGAAAATTTAAATCGTAATTCATTGTCGGACTAAACATGATTATGTAGATTTTATTTTTTCCTTTTCTCACATCTTTAAATAACCAAAACCCCTGTCCAAGCAGAAGCTAAGGCAATACTAGATGCTGCATTTAGGCATTAAGGGATGGTGGTGCTACAATTCCTTGTAGAATTAAGAACTTTGTTGCGTATGTGAGGCTTGTCAGTGAGTTTATGGGCAGCCCCTTTTGCTGTATTGTTTTGCCTGTTTTGGACTTCAATACAGTTTCTGTTATGAAAAAAAATTTGTTCCCTCTCAATAGTTTCTTCACTTTCACATCCTATTGCTCTTCCGAAATGCGTTCTTATCATTTCTTGTGTTACTTAAATCTAATCCCTCCCCACACTGTTCCCATTTATATATATATATATATATATATATATGAATAGCAGAAACTCTTATCATAACCATTTTTGTACATTCAAGAAAATTCTGGAGGAACACCTAACCTAACAATTAAACATTTTCTTGTTTTACTATAGAAACAATGTCATTTCTGGTGTCACTATTCTTGCTTGTTTAATGATTCATTGTAGGAAAATTAAAATTGATTTTATCGTAGACAAAATACATTTTTCTTATGTCATCCACCTTTTGTAACCAGTAAAAATGTTTGGAATCTTTGCAAATTGAACTCCTCGTGAGTGTCCTATATCATACCATATCTATCTATGCACTCTCCAGGAGGAGTGCCTTATGGGCAAACCTAATGTAATGTTGCTCAGCTATAAATAAAAAATAGCCCCTCTTTCTACCAAAGAAAAAGGAGACAAGTATCGAATAAAAATGAAATCAAGTAAATGAGACAATTATCATTACCATTTGAGGACAAGAACTGTGTTTAACATGGTCGTAGAGAAATGATGTTGTAGCTCAGGATTTCAAGACCCTTATTTTCCTTAAAAATTGAACCGCTTTCTCCCATTCAAAATACTTGTTAGTACCAAAGTCGTGAACTTGTAGCTCATGATGCAACATGATAAATACTGTCACTGGCTACATCAAGCACTAGCCCAAGCAGAGACGAGCACGCCAAAATTTGCAAGAATAATAACATCATGCTCAAACAAAACTGTCTTCCTGCAGAACACAAGGGCAGGAAACCTTCTACATAGCTTATTGATAGTTAATGGTGATCTCTCTCGTTTGCACATGTGAACTATTCTTCTATAGTTTGTCATAATTTTTTGAAGTAAAATTAATCAAAACGGGGGAAAGTAGAGCATATATTAAAGTGTTCAAAAGAAAATAATGAGAACCATTCAAGTTATAAACTAGTAAACACTCAACAAAAACTCCTAGTGAGACTCCACCAAATGGACAAAAAGTAAGGTCTCTATGGATAAAACATCACATCAGATCAATTTTTCTTAAGTTACTCAGTGAGACTTGACATGCTCCTGAACAATATGAAGAGCTTCATGAACCTCCCCAAAATCCTGCAAACCAATAGAAAATTCAGTGACTCCTTTTGATAGAAAACTATAGATATTACATGAATACTTGTTGGATTCTTACCTTCACAACAACACAAGAGCAGCCAACTACCTTCCTAGCCTTTCCCTCAGAATCAATCTTGCACAACTGCATAGAGAAGTCGCAAACCAACATGAGAGAATTACAATACAGTTTTGCCAATTATATATATATATATATATATATCATAATTTCAGATTAAATAAACAATGCAAACCAAATAATGACTATATAACACCCAGCTAAAAGACGGAAACAAAACCACAAAAAAAAAATGAGGGAAACAAACATTATAGGTATCTTACATGTAACTTTAAATGCTTGGGTGTAACTGCAGTTAGCCACACTGGAGTGCTGGTTGGTTAAACTGTAAAAAACTAGAAATCTAATACACTAACATATTTTACATTACTAGCTATTACAACTTACTTTCATAAGCAAGAATTTCTTATTTGGTACAAAAGCCAAAATTTTTTGTTCCATTGTACTAGTTGATGGAAAATTTTTCATTATATTTCATCATTATTCTAATCAGAACTAGAACAATTCAAGGATAGGTGCACCTCTACAATAAAGTCAGAACATTTTGCAATGATTGCCATACATCTTTGGTAACAATGGTGACTGTATTTTAAGGCAAAACTTCCTCTTTGCATAAACAACCAATACCAGAACAATAAGCAGAACTCCCAATATGTCTTTCAATGTCCAGTTATTACCTTTAGTCATAGTCGAAGTCTGTGAAGTACGGACACAATAAAATGGGCTGCAAGTCTGCATCTGGCATATGCTCAGACACACATTTGACATGAATGCAAGCTTGTCCATGGAGTGTCCAAAAAATTAATTTTTGGGTAAAATGCAAAATTGACCCTCTAAGTTTCTTCAGATTTCATTTCAGACCACTAACTTTCAAGTTTATTCAATTAAGGCTTTTCCATCAAATTTTGTTATATGTTGTGGTTAATTTTTCAATTTTATAAATTTTTCTTCAAATTTTTTAAATTAAAAAAATTCAATTAATGATTGAAAAATATTTTCCAGATTTTTTTTTTCAAAAAATTTTAACAAAAGTTATCGAAATGACCTTAATTGAGTAAATCTGAAACTTAGAGGATTGAAATGAACGAAAGTAAACTTAAAGAACTGAAATGAAATTTGAAAAAAGTTAGAGGGTCAGTTTTGCATTTTAGCCTTAATTTTTTGACTGGGACAGTCTAGAGATGGTCAACCAAGGATTTTTTATTTCAGGGAAAAAAAACAGAAAGAAAAAACCAGATCGGAAAATTCAAAAATTCAAATAATACTAGCATCAAACTGACTCCCTCTTCCTCTCTCTCTCTCTGCACATTGGGCATCAGGCAGCTCTCATTCATGGATCTGCAACCAGTCTCTCTTGCCTAAGTGTCTAGCTGTTTACCCACTCTTATTTCACAGTTTGGGTATCTAGAGCTCTTGGTATTGTGGGTTTTACTTTACTATTTTTAATCTTTTAGTTTTTAAAATTTTATTTATTTTTAAATGGCTAGAGTTTGGAACTTTTACTTCTATTGGGGTCCGGTTATGGACTATAGATCTAATTGTATATGGGCTATTAGACTCACATATGGACTATTATTATGAATAAAGTCTTTTTTTGAAAATCATGTAAGGAAAGACTTATTATTATTTAAACTATATATAAAAAATATTATTATTTATTAATAGGTCTGATGAAAAGCTTTTATTAAAATTAAGGTTATAATGTTGATAGTTAACTTGTTTAGTTTCATTGTTTCATTGATTTTTAATTTGAAATATTTATGGTTATCATGATACTTCTTTACTATCTATTACTATTTTTAAATTAATTGATAGCTTTTATTTATATAACCTGAAATATAGATAAATGTCCAAAACTATATACAATATATCTAAAAATCCGTATCCACAACAGGTCATGTTACCATATTGCTTGTCTTGTGTCATGTTGGTGTATGTGCTTCATAGGGCTAAGCTTTTAACTTAAAAATGTCTTATATAGGACAACACACAACCACCATTTACATCCAAAAGGCAAAGGATAATTAAAGTATCCAAACAAAGGAAACACAAAGCATCAAAAACTTCTTAATGAATGATACTTACACCAGCCCACTCGCCAAGGGTCTTTGCACTTGGGACTGTCATCAAGCTTACGTTGTGGTCAGCACAAAGTCCTTTAACCAGTTTAACATAATCAGGCTGGTTGCAGTCCTCTGCCAGTACACAAAGTTGGGCAGCATGCTTCTCGATCACTTTCGCACCTTCGTGAAGGCCTCGAGCAAGCCCCCCATGAGCAAGTGATTTTCTAAGCACAACCTGTAAGGCAGTCATGATGTCCATGGCCTCCCCTAGAGGAGCTGCAGCTGGTGCCTCAGCTGGAACAGCAACCTCTTCACTGCTCAAGGTATAAATTGAACTCAGTGAGTAACCCATATACGACAATCATCTCCTATCTCTCCCACAGTCAACATTTACAAGTTCCTTGATTCTTGTCAAAACACAGAGCTAAGAGTTTTTATTTATAGATCCATTGCTTGGAACAGTCATTTACATCTCAATAAGTATACCCAACATGGGTCAATTTTCTAATTCAATAACATAAGGTCTAGGTAATCCAGGTGCCACTATTAAAAGTGTATAAATGAATTGTATCTACAAGCCTAGAAAATAAGGCTTTCTAACATTAACTCCCAATTGACTCAAACAGTAGCCTAATCTTCAGTCTTTAGTGCAACAAAATCCAAAAAATTATTTATGTTACTTTGTTTTCAAAAATTCTTAAAAACAACAAGACGGTAGCAGCCCAAAATTAGTCATTATAATTAAATTTCAAAAAAAAGAAAAGAAAAGAAAAGAAAGTACATTAATCGATATTCAAAACATGTTCAGAAACAGAAGTAAGATTGAAGGGAAAATCATCATACGATTGCTTACCCTGACATTGTCGATGCGTAAAAAAACTCTTTAAAGTTCCTGAAATAACACAAAAAGAAGAAGGCATAAATATCAGATCCCAAGAAATAACAGCTACCAGACAGAGACAACGAAATAGAGAGAGAGAGAGAGAGAGAGACCTTGAAGAAGATGAGGAGGAGGAGGAGGAGGCGGCAGCAGCAGCAGCTGAAGCAGCAAGCAAAGGGTGTGCGTTTTGGCGACAAAAGAGAAGCGCAATGAAAGGAATTGATAAACGACGTATTTTATATGGCAAACCCTAAAACCCTACTTCTATTCTTTTCTTATGCCACCGATAATGGGCCAACATTGGGCTTGGGCTTGGGCTAATGCTGCCTTCAAATGTCCTAAGGTGTAAAGGACTGTCAACGTCGCTAAATAAATTATTAGGGGTGGCAGAATTGGATTAGCCCTGCAAATCTGACCTAATACTATACAAAATTAGCAAGTTATAAGTTAAGATTTAATGAGCTCTTGTCATACATGACTGACCCGTTTAACAAACGGGATAGGTTAGTTTTCAACCCATAGAACTTGTTTGACCCATCTGGCTCGTTTAATTAAATGACATTTTAACAATAGACCCTTCAAATCTAGGTATAAAAACTTATTAGTTGTTGTGGCTCACTTTCTTTGACATATTGTGATTAATTATTTGTAATATTGAATTATGTTTTAGTTTTGAATGATTATTTGTGATGCGGTTATTCGTTAATTTTGAATTTTATATTTAAAAAATATTTGTTCGTTTCTTTTTTCATTTTTTTTTTTAATTTTGATAAAATTTGTTAAATTAGTCAACACGACTGACCCATTTAATAAATGATCATGTTAGGGTTGAGAAATCTTGACCCGTTTAATAAATATTTTGAATTAGTGTTTACTTGTATAGTCGGATTATAATGAGTTGACACGACATAGTGTTGACCTGTATAATTTAATACTCATGAGTTGATACGACACAAACTTGACACGTGAATACGAATTGTCAACCCTAATAATTACTGATGATAGTCTAGCTTTCTAGTTTTATTTTCATGGAATATGTTGTTTCTCAAAAAAAAAAAAAAATAGTGGAATATGTTTTAGTTTTGAATGATTATTTGTGATGCGGTTACTCGTTAATTTTGAATTTTATATTTAAAAAATATTTGTTCATTTCTTTTTTCTTTTTTTTTTTAAATTTTGATAAAATTTGTTAAATTAGTCAACACGACTGATCCATTTAATAAATGATCATGTTAGGGTTGAGAAATCTTGACCCGTTTAATAAATATTTTGAGTTAGTGTTTACTTGTATAGTCGGATTATAATGAGTTGACATGACATAGTGTTGACCCGTATAATTTAATACTCATGAGTTGATACGACACAAACTTGACACGTGAATACGAATTGTCAACCCTAATAATTACTGATAATAGTCTAGCTTTCTAGTTTTATTTTCATGGAATATGTTGTTTCTCAAAAAAAAAAAAAAAAAAAGTGGAATATGTTAGTTCTTAGGATAAAGTTATAGACACAAACATTTTGAAAATGAAGCCTAACTTGCACAATATATTCATAAATGGGACTATCAGGTTTTCAATGAACGTAAAACACAGTAGCCCTCTAATTAGGATAAACGAAAAGTATTCATCTATAGGGGAAAAAAAAAGAGTAGATGTGCTTAACAACTAGTAAATTTTTAATTGTTTCTCAGTATAGGTTCAAGTTACACTTAATGTAATTTTAAAAGAGTTACACATTTTTTACACTATTAATTTTTATTAAATTTAAGAGTGGAAAAACACTAATAGTCATATCATTTATTGTCCTAAAAATTAGTGATTAATTGCATTAAAGTATTTTTAAAAAGTAATAATAAATAAATATAAAAAAAAATCTCTCTAGCCTTGTTATCTTTCTCTTCATCTCTCTCTTTTAATTTTTTTTTGAATCTTTATCTCTTAAGCTGCTTCCATCAATTCTAACTTGCTTGACAAATTTTGGGACCGTGAAAAGGGGGTAAGAAATAGTGGTGATTGCACCAATGGTGAGAGAGCAAGGAGGGAAGTTTTTGTTCATGCCCAGGCGGAGCAAGCCATGAGAGATAAGTTCTGGAACAAGAATTGACCGTGTAGAGATTGGGGTCTTTGGTAGTTGGTACTACTCGTGTTGCACAGAGGAAAAAAGGACAGTGAAGGAGAGAAAAACTGAAAAAGCTTACAAGAAGCAAAACATTACCAAACTAAAAACCTCCACTATTAATGTCACATGCTTCAATTGTATTTTCAAATTAACCACAAAAGCATTAACCTCAACAGTTTCATTCAAGGTACTAACAATAGCATTTTCAAATTGGCTCCATATCTTAGCCTGGACTATATGGCCATAAAACTGCTATCGGTTTCATCAAAAGACTATAAGAAAGGAAGCCTATTGTATATTTGTATTGTGTCTCTCAAGGTTGTGGGCCTTTGACGAAGAAAGGCCTTAGGATAGGTACCAGCTGCTATTCATTATTATTATTATTATTATTTTTGAGAGAGAGAGAGAGAGAGAGAGAGAGAGAGAGAGAGAGAGAGAGAGAGAGAGAGAGAGAGAGAGAGAGAGAGAGAAGATTCAAGAAGAGAGAGATATGATGATGAGAGATTTTTATTTATTTATTGAAAGCTCAATTAGTGTGAAAACACTAATGCTTGTTTAGACCCCTAATTTTAAATTACAGCTTAATTACTTTTACTATAATTTATTTAAGTGCAAAATAAGAGTAAATGAAGTGTAATAAACCGGAACTATTCTAGTGCATAAACATGAACATCAAACAATAAATGTAAAGCACAAAGAGTAAGGAAAGAGAGATGCAAACACAATATAACACCAAGATGTGTTATGGAAGAGAAAATCGAAGAACTCGGCGAAAAACTTCTTTGTGACTCTCGAAGTCGAAATCGATCCATTAGTGAATAAGTTGGAGTACACGAATATCAAAAAGATATTCCAAGCATAATCTACCCAATGTACTTGAGCCTTCCGAGCTCTTACTACCAACAGACTTCTTAAAGTCTTGTCTTCATAAGCTATTCGGATCCCACAATACCGCCTGATTGCATCCGCCAAGCCTCATCGGCTTCTTTTGGCAAATCTCCAAAGTTTTCTAAGCTTTAAAACACTTTCTGCACTCTGAATAAGTCTGGGTTGTGGTTGGGTACAAATCTCCTCTCAAGGTATAACAATGGAAGAGAGGAAGGAGAAGAGACTACAATGATTTCTCACTAAAGGATGAGTAGCTCTCTCTCTCTCTCTCTCTCTCTCTCTCTAAAAGGTAGGTGTGTTGTGTTGTAGAAACCTATTTAGAGTTTTCTCTTTGAATAGCCTCCTATTTACTTTTGTGGGTAATGATGGTATATATAGTATAGGTGAAGGGTATAAGAGTCACATTTAAAATCCTTCAAGCAGAGAGTTTTACGGATACTTCGCAAAATGGCATTGCTTGCGAAGTACTCGCAAAATACAGCATGGTACTTGACTTTTCAGCTTCTAACATGTGCTTCTCATGTGGGCATTTCTCGGGTTCCTTTACTCGCGAGTTTCTTGCGAGCTAGTTGCGAAATTGCACTGTGTTTGATTCTTCACCAATTTAATACTAAACCCAATATAATAAAATCCCACAAAATACAAAGAAATAATTTATTGCAATTATAACAATTTTTGGTATGGTATAAAACCAACATAAGATATAGTTGTAAATCCCAACTTTACATGTATTATTATTATTATTATTATTATTATTATTATTATTATTATTTAAGATAAAAGTTGGAGTGTAAATGCAATTTATTACTAATTTGTAGGAGTAATAATGATTTGACATGAGTGTTTTTCTACCTTTAGATCTAATAAATATCAATGATGTAGAAAAAAGTTACACTAGGTATAACTTGAACTCATCTCCTTAACTATATTTAACTTAAACTTGCATAAGTTGGCCTCATCTTCTTATTAGATCAAGCTAACTTGTTATTCTAGTCTTTCTATAATTTTTTCTTTTTAAATAAAGCCAACTTGTTATAAGTTGTGTATTATATTACTATATACTAGCCTCTGAGTTATGGAAATATGCATGTACATAGCGGAAAAATTAACGGATCTATTTCATTCGCAATTGATAACATGCACTATATAAATTTCAGAATATAGAATCAAGAGAGTGTACCTTAGTATAGTAAATTTCAAAACAAAGATCAGAAGTTCTTGGGAACACTTTTAATTTTCACTCAAATTCCACTAACGCCCAAGAAGTGTGGTCTCTCAATCAGTTATATGTGTTTGTTCAAGAGAGAATGAGAGAGTGTCCTACACTCACATACACACCATTTCATGTTATAATTAAGATTCTGTATGTTTCTCTCCTTATAGTTGATTATCTAATTGGACTAGCCTTTTATGCTTTTGCAATTAGGCTCTAGTATGTAGTTTGGAGTGGGACCAAAAGGGAACAAATAAGACACTAGCTTCAATGGGCCTTGGGCTTTTCTGTCAACTATTGACAAGTCCAAAGTTACCATTAATTATATTTAATACCACTATATAAATATAATTGCACTCTAGGCCTAATTAATAAATTATATCCCAAGACTTTATTGTACATGCAACCCTTTCATAAAATATTCGTAGTAACACAAAGTCATAAATGTAGACTGTCACTTTGTGAATTACTATATCTTAATCCTTGAGTACCTGATTTAATCCTTTAAAATTATTCATCATATATTTATGAAATCTAATTTCATAAATATATACTTTAGTAATTTCTTATCAAAGTGGTTAGGCCTAACTCTTTGAATAATTGAACCCATTAAACTTATCTTAAGGGAATATTTTATATCTCCGTTAAGAGACTATGAATTCCACCTTGAGAATATATGTTCCATCAACACTAAATGTGGCTGCCCAACATACTAAGGTTTTGACCGTTACTTTAGATCTTACTTTTGATATATCAAAGCAACCTACACTTCATGATTAGGTCCATTATTCTCTCAGGATTAAGAATTCATGCAAATAGAAGTAGTGAGATTTATTATTCATTTGACAGTCATTAGGAGAATAATAAATCTCATAGCAGTCCAATTCATTATGTATTAACTCTTAAAACATATCAACATATCAACTAAAAGTCTCTACTTCCATGATCAAGACAAATCATCTTAGTTGATATGTTATAGTCTTCGCAGAAAAA
Organism: Lithocarpus polystachyus; assembly: GCA_033629205.1. Lineage (NCBI taxonomy): Eukaryota > Viridiplantae > Streptophyta > Magnoliopsida > Fagales > Fagaceae > Lithocarpus > Lithocarpus polystachyus. The sequence goes on along the minus strand of CM066166.1, from coordinate 41,237,734 downwards.
ATGCCCAATTTCATCACCGACTACGAACTAAAATTCTAAGTTTACAAAGAACTTGTGACTTATATTTTCTGTGACTAAATCACATACTATGCATCTCATGGACTATATGATAATGTCCAAATATTCATGTTACCATTATTTTGGATAATAATAAAAAAAATTTATTAATCACAATATTAAGTCATACATAATATCATACATAGCATAATACAATAGGATTTAAGGGCACTAATCCTAACAATTTCCAACTTGCCCTAAGGTTCACTAGAAATAGTGAATTAAAAGGGAGTTTTTTTTTATATATTTTATTTTATAAAATACCTTCAAATCAATTTTATTTAATTGGGGCCTTTTTTGGCCTTGATTCTCGAGTTTTGAAGTTTATTAATTATTTATTTTTTGTTGTGAAAATATTTGACTGAGGGGAATGGTCAAAACCAAGCTTGAAAAGCTTCTTGTTTTGAAGTATTGAGTTCTAACTTTTTCTTTCCATTTATGCCTTTTCTTTTGTGTTTTAATCTTTTTTTTTCCTGATTTGTTTATACTTTATAATGTTTGTTTAGGTTAGTATTATGCTTTCTTTATGTTTTTAAGCATGCTAGGTTGTTAGATTTGTTGTTTTAAGTTCTGCTTCATTTTTGTTTTCAGGGTTAGGGTTTAGGGCATGTCTGCATGTGCATGCTTCTTGCATGCAGACGCAGGCTCAAAGTATGCGTACGCATACAACTGGCCTGTGTACGTAGGCCTATGTATGCGCACACATATTCGTGCCTAGAAACCCTAATTTTAAGTTTTCTACTTCTTTTGCCTTCTTTGTTTTACATTATATACCTCTGTTTTAACCTTCTTATATGCTTTTGAGTCCCTACTTCTTTGTTTATGTGTTGGTTTGTTTCCAATATGCTAGATTAGGGTTTTCCTTTTATCTTCTTGTTTTAATACTATAAACATGCATTCACATGCCCATTGATTGAGGTCATAGGTGCTGAGATGCAGAAAGGTAAGCAAGGTAAGTCATGCATTAGTATGAACAAACTTGCATTCACATGCCCATTCTTGTTTGTTTGATGCTTGATTTCATGTCTAAAAGTTTGGAGTACATGTGATGATCTTTGTTTGTTTGCCATGCCTATCTTTTTACCTTGTTTTTGTTGCTGCCTTGTTTGAGATGATATGTTTTGTAACGACCCAAGGAAAAGCGCTAGCCACATCTGCGCTATACCTCAAAAGGACTAGTCACTATTGAGGCTCCTTGTAGTTGTTAATAAAGCCCAGATCTACCCAGTAAATACCCAATGTGGGACTCATCACACATTCACACACATCACATAATCAATCAATCAAATTGAGGCATCACAATCTCCCCTACTTAAATCCCTAATGTCCTCATTAGGGCCCACTTTGTGGGGTAGTGTCTCCGAGCCCACACGGGGTTACTGGGCCGGCTCTGATACCATATGTAACGACCCAAGGAAAAGCGCTAGCCATATCTGCGCTATACCTCAAAAGGACTAGTCACAATTGAGGCTCCTTGTAGTTGTTAATAAAGCTCAGATCTACCCAGTAAATACCCGATGTGGGACTCATCACACTCCCACACACATCACACAATCAATCAAATTGGGGCATCACAATCTCCCCCACTTAAATCCCTAACGTCCTCGTTAGGGCCCACTTTGTGGGGTAGTGTCTCCGAGCCCACACGGAGTTACCGGGCCGACGATGATACCATATGTAACGACCCAAGGAAAAGCGCTAGCCATATCTGCGCTATACCTCAAAAGGACTAGTCACAATTGAGGCTCCTTGTGGTTGTTAATAAAGCCTAGATCTACCTAGTAAATACCCGATGTAGGACTCATCACACACCCACACACATCACACAATCAATCAATCAAATTGGGGCATTACATGTTTACCATGCTAGATGAATGTTAGGGTTTATGATGTTGGAAAAAATAGTTTTGTATCTCATACAAAACCCACAGCAGAAGCAACACAAGAATCTACTTCATTTATGATAGATAACATGTAACCTTGAATTCTAGAACAAAGAAAAGAAAGCGTACCTTGATGCAGTAAATTTCAAAAACAAGACTTGAGAATACCTGTAATCTTCATCCTAATTCCACATGGTGCCCAAGATAAGTGGTCTCTCAATAGGTTCTTGTGTACATTGATTTTCCTTTGGAAAAGTGTATTTCCAAGATCCTGTAGAGAAAAACTGTTTTCTCTTTCTTTTAATCATATGTACGTTTTAACTGCCTTGACAGTTACTTTATTTAATAACTCTTATTAAATAAATAATTAATTATCTAATTGGGTTAGTTTTTTGGGCTAGGACTAATAAGGCTTTAACTTCAATGGGCCTCAGACTTATCAGTCAACTCTTGACAAGCCCAAAGTTACCATTAATTATATAACAAGTATCACTATAGAAATATAATTGCACTGTTGACCTTATTAATAAATTATTTCCCAAGACTCTAATATGATATCATTGGACCCCTCCGTGAAATATCCATAGTGAACAAAGTCATAAAAAACTGGCATTTTGTAAACAACTATTTTATTCCTTGAGTACCTAGTTTAATCTTTTAGTTATTCATATTTATGAAATTTAATTTCATAAAATATGAACTTTAGTAACTCTTTACTAAAGTGGCCGGCCATGAATAACCAGTTCCCATTAAACTTATCTGAAGGGGATATCTCATGTCTCTATAGAAAGAGATTATGGATTCCATCTTCAGAATATGTGTTCCTTCAACACTACGTGTGGTTACCCAATATATATCAAAATAACCTACATTTCATGATTGGATTCCACTCCTTTCAGGATTGAGAATCTATAAAATTGGAAATCATGAGATTAATTATTTAAATGACAGTTGTTAATTGAATAATTAATCTCACAGCAGCCCAGTTTAATATGTCTTACACATTTAAGATATATCAACACATCAACTAGAAGTCTCCACTTCCATGATCAAGACAAACCATCTTAGTTGATGCGTTATAGTCTTCGCAGATGAAATGCCTAATTTCATCACCGACTATGAACTATATTTTGAGTTTATAAGGAACTTGTAGTTTATATCGTATAAAACTAAATCACATAAATCACATATAATGCATCTTAATGACTATGATAATGTCCTATTAGTTCATTTATTAATAGTCTCATATAATTAAACAGTTTAATTATTTATAACATGCCAATAAATTGGATTTTAGGGCATAAAACTTAACAAATGATGTGATGCATGATTAGATGTATGCTAGGGTTTGTGATGTGATGACAAGCATGATAGATGTATGGTTAAAGATGTTGATGCCATGTTGATTGTTATATGAATGCTAGTATGTGCATGAGTTTAGAATGACAATATTGTATGTGTCTTTAATGAGATTAAAACATAAGACACAACGAGAGGAAGCCAACTTTAGAGTTGGGCGGTTTTGGGTGCCTAACACCTTCCCAAGACCATACCTTAACTCTGAACCTGTATCTCTGGTAGTAAGATCAATGGTCATTCCTCAAAAAGACACTATATTCATAGTTCCTAGGCCATTGTAAAAACTAGGTGGCGACTCCCCGTTGTGTCCATGCACTGGTTAGTGGCTAGTTAAAAAGTAATCTTGTCAAAGTCACCTTTCTAGTTTCCACAAAAGGGTTCAACCAACATATATGTATATGTGTGTGTGTGTGTGTGTGTGTGTGTGTGTATAAAACTAACATGAATATATGAACATTTGCTATCCATTAATCACAATATTAAATAAAGTAGGAATTAAAAAAAAATATGTACAAAATAAAACTACCATTTTTTAGAAAAGGTCATGTAATATGATAGGCCAAGAATGTATTGACCTCTTTGGTAAATTAATCAATTAATTAGCCAAGTGAATTAATTAGATTCAATTTCATGCAATAAGCGTGGTAGTATAAACAAATCACCAACTAAGTTAAATGCAGCGGAAAATAAATTTGACACAAATAATTTGTTTATGAATGAGGAAAACCACCGAGGCAAAACCCTACCAGGTGAATTTAAGGATACTACTCTCGAGAATCCACTATTATCGAAACAAGTGGTTACAAGTAAAAGGAATCCCAGTACCTAATACCAACCTACAGTTGAACCCTTACTCCAATATCCAATTGGACTTATAATGTAGCGGCAATCTCTCCTTTCAATGTACGGCTCCCAGTACGTGACTAACTAATGATGCACGGATCCCCGTACGTGACTAACACACCAACTTGAGGAAGATGTTGGCTATAAAGTTCTTCAGTTCATCCAACAATGAAGATCAAGAAGCTCATTGGTTATAAAACACTTGGTGCAAAGACGCAGTAGCTTTTAGAGAGAATATAATGAACTAGGGCAAATTGTCTCTGGTCACAATATGCATGTATAATCACTTTGGGCCCTTAAAATAATCCTTATATATGTCTAGGGTTGTAAGAAAAAAACGTTACACAAATACTCATGGATATGCGTGAAATCAGTTTTGGAAATTCTGATTTCATAATTCTCGACAGATATAGCTCTTGTTAAGCTTCTGTCAAGTTTTAACATTAATCCTCGATAGATATGATTCTGTCGAGATATCTGTCGAGCTTTAATAAATAGTACTTTTTCACTTGTTTTGTGGTTTGACTTACATGACTTTAATACTAAACTTGAACACTTGTTTATTGAAGTACTAAACCCATCCTAGATCTACCCTATTACAAGTAAAGTGCATTTTGTCAAAGGATTAACCAATTTACATCACATATGTTTCTAACAATTTCCACATATGTCCTAACATAATATATATCATGTAGGGTCCCCACGCATAACTAAACTCTTGAATATGTATTTATGGTTTGAGACAAGCTTTGACATAGTCTAAGATAGATGACTCTAGGACCCTTAGAATTATACTTTAGGAATAATCAATTTAAATATAAGCGACCAATCACATCTTAAGAGATCTCAAAAATTAGTGATAGCTAGTCATAGACTTACGTGATGTATGAGAATATATAGTTATTTTGTAATGTGATAATATTTAATTTAGTCTCTAAAATTTATTGAAGATAATTTGTTCTCTTTAAAAATTAAATTATTTCTAAAAGTTCACATGCAATGCAATGATTAGATTTTCAAATTTCACATCTAATAAAAAGATATAGAAAGAGTTTGAAAAGTAGCTTTGTCCATTTTTCGTCTATCTATCCCTATAATATATCATTATATTCTTTTGGTTTTTTTTTTTCTTGAGAAACTTGGGTGTGTTTGATTGATACAATTATTCTTTTTTGAAGTGGTCTATATTATTCAAACATCAGTTATAATGTGTTATGTTTTCCTTTTTTTTGGGTACAACTAAAATTTTGGTTTTTTAGTTTTTATTTTTATTTTTTTTTTCTTTGAGAAACTTGGGTGTGTTTGATTGATACAATTATTCTTTTTTGTGGCGTATATTCTTCAAGCTTCAATTATAATGTATTATGTTCCTTTTTTTAAGGTACAACTAAAATTTTTTAAAATTTATAATTTCTCATTCTTTTAAGGTAATTATCATGATAATTGAATCTCATCACAAATTTACAATGGATATTACTAAAATAATTGATAGGCACATTCAAATACATAGCCATATAGGAATGTATTTTGATATAAACTCAAATTCTCACTTTCAAAACATCTAAGAATTAATTCAAATCAAAACTATAAGAGGGAGAGAGAGTACATATGATTGGAGAACTCAAAGCGGTGAAAAAAACACACCTTTAAAATGTATCAACTTTAAGTAAAGATTAAAAAAACCATAAAAATTCATCAATTTAAAGAAGAATTGCAAGAGATAATAAATAATAGAGAGAGAGAGAGAGAGAGAGAGAGAGAGAGAGAGTATTCACTTTTTTTGGAAGAGAATTTGAGAGAAATAACAAATTTATATAAAAGAATATGAGTAGAAAAATACTAAAAAGAAAATGTATATTTTAAACACCAAATTATTCAATCCATGCTAGGTAATAGAATAACATTATATCATTATATGCTATATAATGTCATAAGATAACATCTAACAATCAAAAAATAATAGAAAAAAGATAAAAAATTAAAAGACGACCAAATTACATCAACCCAACTTAGAGTTCAACACAAAAATTCATCAACCTAAGATAGAGATGCAATAAATAAGTAAAAATCCATCGAGAGAGAGAGAGAGAGAGAGAGAGAGAGAGAGAGAGAGAGAGAGAGAGAGAGAGAGAGAGAGAGAGAGAGAGAGAGAGTATTCACATTTTTGTGTGGGCAAAATATGGATTCAATGAAAGAGAGAATAGCAATTTTTTATAATAAATAAAATAGGAAAAAGAAGAGTCAAAATAAAAAGATGTTGAAGGGATGGATGGATTGTAAATTTGTAACATTAGGGTATAGAGTAGGGGCAAATAAAAATGTAAAAATAAGGGAGAAATGTTGAAGTGTAATTGTAAGGTGAGAAATTAGTAAGGATAAAATATTTAAAAAGGAGAGAGAAAGTGTTAGAAATAGGTTGATGATGTGGCTACTGAAGTGATTCAATAGTAGCGTAGCAACAATAAATGTTAAACTTTAGTTTTTAGAAATATATAAATATAACTATAGATTCTAAACACTTTACACCCCCCCCCTCTTGAGAGGGCACGTTTGAAAAGAGATGAGTTATTTTTTGATATTTTTTATTCTCATAATTATTATTTACATATGAAAAGTTTTTTTTAATTAGGAAATATATTAATTTTAGAAATTATTACACCTTCTAAGCAATAGCTATGTGCCTATGACAACCCTATTAGAGAGAAATAATTATTTCTCATTTTAAAGAATAGCTATTTATAAAAAATGATTATTTCATATAATAAAAATATAACCAAACTATAGAATAGCTAAATCATAAGAATAATTATTAAATTATACTGCTTATTACAGTCTACCAAACATACCCATAGTCACAACCTCATAAGTATAGGTAGTGGAATAATATTAGGCTATAAACTTTAACAAACAAAAAGAAATCGAAAAAAAACCCAATTGAAATAGGGGCTTCCAAATGTTGTTCTCATAAAAGTAGGGTAGTTTGTTGACAAGTCTTAGAAGTTGGTGTTAATACCTGTTTTTGATAAAAACGAGCCCAACAGCAGAAGAGCCCAACAGCAAGCAAAAATGAAGAAGAAGGAATAAAAGCAAAGCAAAATAGGAACAAATGGGCCATAAAAACCCAAAGATGAAAGAAAGAAAAAAATAAAGCCTAGTGAGCCAACATGGCAGGAAATGACAGTAAGTAGGCGCATAGGCACAATAAGAGGTAAAAGCAAAGCAAACTAGAAACAAATGGGCCATAAAAGCCTAGAGAAGAAAGAAAGAAAGAAATAAAGCCCAATTGGCCAGTCTAGCAGGAAATCATGCCAAGCAAGCCCACAAGCCCAAGAAGGGATGAAAGATAACCAGGTAAGCCCAAAGAGAAAAGCCCATATCATTCTCCATAGAGAATAATCATGGGTAGAGGGTGTTGGAAAATCTGGTTTTATATCTCATACAAAACACATAGCGGAAGCAACAAAGATTGATCTATTTCATGATTGATTGATAACATGTATTATGTAAATTTCAGAATTTAAGAATGAGATAGCGTACCTTAGTGCGATGAAATTCAAAACAAAAGATTCGAAGTACTTGGGAACACTTTTAATCTTCACTCCAATTCCACTTTACGCCCAAGAAGTGTGGTCTCTCAATTAGTTTCTAAGGGAGAATAATTGAGTGGCTTCAGTCACACATACACACCACTTCACAATGATGTATCTTTTTCTCTTCTTATGAAAAATTCTGTATGTTTCTCCCTTTCTAACTAACTGATTATCTAATTGGGCTAGCCTATTGGGCCTTTCCAATTGGGCTTTAGTGTGTGGCTTGGAGTGAGACCAAAAGGGACCAATAAGACACTAGCTCCAATGGGCCTTGGGCTTTTCTATCAACTCTTGACAAGCCCAAAGTTACCATTAAAGCTTGGAAATTTTCTGCAGAAACATTTTTAAAACTAGTTTTTATAATATGTAATGCATGTCAATGATTCCAAATTTTTTCAAAAACCCTTTCTCTTTAATCAAATCAATTTTTATCAAGCTTCAAAAATTTTCCCCACACAATTTTTAACTCAAAACCCCAAAAAGTATTAAACATTTCAAGAAGCACAATTTTGGATGGCCACAAAAATTAACACACAATCACATGAACAGAGTATAACAGAGATTTTCTTATGGTGTGTGCAACTAGTAAGTGTATAAGATAACAGAGATTTTCATATAACTCTCACGTCTCCTAGAAAACACGCTTGCAACCATGCAATTGTTTTTTATTAATTCTTTTGCTTTTCTTTTTCTTTTGAAGCATATTTTTCTTTGTTTTTATTTTTGCTTTTTTCTTCTTTTATTAATTTTCATAGCAACACCTTAAATATCTTACTGTGCAAGTACTACACCTTACTAAGCACAGCTTTTATGATTTGCACACAGGTGTTCATGATTGACGAGTAACAACAGTGAGATAGTTATTTATGCTTTACTCCTAGGATTTTTTTGTCCTTATAATTAAAAGAATGTGACTTCAAAATCAAGAGCATGTGTTTAAAAACCAAAAACAACTTACACAATATAAGCACTGCATAGCACAAACAAGCAAAGTGTAAAAAAATAAAGCTCATCAAAGCTAAACAAGGTACACAGTCATGAATTGCAAATTTCATGGGTCAACCTCAATTACACACTTGAAGATGTGTAATAAAAAAAAAATATTTTTGGATTTTCAAATTTTCATAATGACCAAAAACAAAAGGCACACATTATGCTAAATGAATAAAATGCAAAACAATGCATGACAGTACTCAACTAAGCTATAGAAGGTATACAAACAAGAAATATCAATTTCTTAATTAACCCAAAAGTATATGTACAAACTAGCACATACTCATACAAAATTAGCAATAGCTTATGCACTCAGTTATGCAACACGTGTTGTAAAATCTGGTTTTGTATCTTATACAAAACACACAGCGGAAGCAACAAAAATGGATCTATTTCACTCATGATTGATAACATGCACTATGTAAATTTCAGAATTCAAGAATGAGATTGCGTACCTTGGTATAGTGAAATTCAAAACAAAAGATTATAAGTACATAGGAATAGTTTTAATCTTCACTCCAATTTCACTTTACGCCCAAGAAGTGTGATCTCTCAATCAGTTTCTAAGGGAGAATGATTGAGTGGCTTCACTCACACATACACACCACTTCACAATGATGTTTCTTTTTCTTTTCTTATGAAAAATTCTGTATGTTTCTCCCTTTATAACTAATTGATTATTTAATTAGGCTGGCTTATTGCGCCTTTCCAATTGGGCTTTAGTGTGTGGCTTGGAGTGGGACCAAAAGGGACCAATAAGACACTAGCTCCAATGGACCTTGGACTTTTCTATCAACTCTTGACAAGCCTAAAGTTTCCATTAATTATATTTAATACCACTATATAAATATAACTGCACTCTAGGCCTTATTAATAAATTATATCCCAAGACTTTATTATACATGCAACCCCTTCATAAAATATTCATAGTAATACAAAGTCATGAATGTTGACTGCCACTTTATTAATTGCTACATCTAAATTCTTGAGTACTCAGTTTAATCCTTTTGAGTTATTCATCATATATTTATGAAATCCAATTCCATAAATATATACTTTAGTATATTCTTACTAAAGTGGTTAGGCCTAACACTCTGAATAGCCAAACTCATTAAACTTATCTCAAGGAAATATTTTATATTTCCGTTAAGAGATTATGAATTTTATCTTGAGAATATATGTTCCATCAACACTTAATATGGCTACCCAACATACTAAGGTTTTGATCGTGACTTTAGATCTCACTCCTGATATATCAAAGCAAACTATTCTTCATGATCAGGTCCATTATTCTCTTAGGATTAAGAGTTCATTTAAATAGGAGTCGTGAGATTTATTATTCATTTTGACAGTCATTAGGAGAATAATAAATCTCACAGCAGTCTAGTTCAATATGTCTTAACTCTTAAAACATATCAACTAGAAGTCTCTAGTTCCATGATCAAGACAAATCATCTTAGTTGATATGTTATAGTCTTCACAGATGAAATGCCCAATTTCATCACCGACTACGAACTATAATTCTGAGTTTACAAAGAACTTGTGATCTATATCTTCCGCGACTAAATCACATACTATGCATCTCATGGATTATATGATAATGTCCAAATATTCATGTTACCATTATTTTAGATAATAATAAAATAATTTTATTAATCATAACATTAAGTCATACATAATGTCATACATAGCATCATACAATAAGATTTAAGGGCACATATCCTAACAATCTCCCACTTACCCTAAAGACTATTGTGCACTAAACTAACTCTCATTCCCTCCAAATGTGACTCAAAAGTCCTTTGTGGCAAGGTTTTGGTAAAGGGATCTACTAGATTACTTGCACTATCAATCTTTGCTACTACTACATCTCCTCGAGCAACAAAGTCTCGAATAATGTGGTACTTTCTCTCAATGTGCTTTCCTTTCTTGTGATTTCTTGGATCCTTGGATTGTGCAACCGCTCCACTATTGTCGCAAAACAATGTGATTGGAACTTGCTCCATTCTCACAACACCAAGATCAAAAAGGAATTTCTTGAGCCAAATAGCTTCCTTTGCCATTTCACAAGCAGCAACATATTCAGTTTCCATGGTGAAGTCCGCAATACAAGATTGCTTAACACTCCTCCAACTAATGGCTCCACTTCCCAAGGTGAACACACAACCTGAAGTTAACTTTCTGAAATCAAGATTTGATTGAAAATCTGAATATGTATAACTAATGGGAATCAAATCCTCACTATGGTAAACAAGCATATAATCTCTTATTCTCCGTAGATACTTAAGCATATGCTTTACAGCTTGCCAATGTTTAAGTCCTGGATTTGATTGATATTGGCTGACCATGCCAACTGAATAACAGATATCTTGTCTAGTACATAGTATGGCATACATGAGACTTCTCATTGCAGAAGCATAAGGAACTTGTCTCATCATATTTTCTTCCTCAAGAGTCTTAGGCCTTTGGTCATCAGACAGAGGAACTCCATGTCTAAAAGGAAGTAATCCTTTCTTGGAGTTTTGCATGCTAAACCGTTCTAGAACCTTATCTATATACCCAGTTTGTGATAAACCTAACATTTTATTCATGCGATCTCGCCAAAGTTTGATCCCTAGAATAAAGTTAGCTTCACCCAAGTCTTTCATTTCAAATTGGCTTAATAACCAAACCTTTACCTATGACATTACCCCTACATCATTTTCAATGAGTAGAATATCATCAACATAAAGCACTAGGAATATTACTACTTTATTTTGATGTCTTTTGTACACACATGGTTCATCAAGATTTTGTTCAAAACCAAATGATTTGATTGCTTGATCAAATCTAATGTTCTATGGCCTAGATGTTGCTTAAGTCCATAAATGGGCATATGCTCTTGGTTCTTTTCTATGAAACCTTCCGGTTGTATCATATAAATTTCTTCTTCAAGATTGTCATTAAGAAATGCAGTGTTGACATCTATTTGCCAAATCTCATAATTATAATGAGCAGCAATGGATAAGAGAATTTTGATAGATTTAAGCATGGCTACTGGCCAAAAAGTTACATCATAGTCAATTCCTTCTTTTTGTGTATACCTTTTTGCCACTAGTCTTACTTTAAAAGTTTCAACCTTTCCATCTATCCCTCTCTTCTTCTTGTAAACCCATTTGCAACTAATAGGTTTAATGCCGTTAGGCGCCTTTACAAGATCCCATACTTAATTGGAATATATAGAATTCAATTCAGATTTTATAGCTTGGACCCAATGATGTGCATCTATATCATTCATTTCCTCCTCATAAGTGTAGGGATCCGATTCAGCCTCTTCTGGGATAGCTTCATAAGTTTCTCCCAAACCTATAAATCTTATAGGAGGCCGAACAATTCTCCCACTACGACGAGGCACCTGTGTACTAGTCAACTCATGAGTAATGTCTTGTGGTATATCCAATACAGCCACATCATTCCTAGTTTCATCCATTGGTTGTTCAATTACAGGTTCATCTAATTCAGCCAATACAACTTTACTTCTAGGATTAAAATTATTCACATAATCATCTTCCAAATATTTGGTTTGGGTGCTAACAAACCTGTGTACTAGTCAACTCATGAGTAATGTCTTGTGGTGTATCCAATACAGCCACATCATTCCTAGTTTCATCCATTGGTTGTTCAATTACAGGTTCATCTAATTCAGCCAATACAACTTTACTTCTAGGATTAAAATTATTCACATAATCATCTTCCAAATATTTGGTTTGGGTGCTAACAAACACTTTGTTATCCTTATGATTATAGAATAAATAACCTTTAGTTTTCTTTGAATACCCTAAAAACATGCAAACTTTCGTTTTAGCTTCCAACTTATCAGACTTCTCTTTCAACACGAGTTGGACATCCCCAAATGTGGAGATATTTCATACTAGGCTTGCGCCCACTCCACAATTCCTTAGGTGTGTTGGGAATAGATTTTGATGGAACTAAATTCAAAATATGCATAGCAGTTTTTAGTGCATATCCCCAAAAGAAAATTGGTAAAGTTGAATAACTCATCATGGACCTAACCATTTTCAAAAGAGTCCTATTCCTTCTTTCTGCTACACCATTTCGTTGGGGAGTTCCAGGTGCAGTCAATTGGGAGACAATGCCATTTTGAATTAGGTAATCCTTGAAATCCCCAAGAAGGTATTCGCCGCCTCGATCAGATCGAATGGCCTTTATGCGTTTACCCAATTGATTTTCAACTTCAGCCCTAAACTCTTTAAACTTTTCAAAGGCTTCGGACTTCCGTCTCATTAGGTACACATAACCATATCTTGAGTAATCATCCGTAAAAGTGATGAAGTACTCATAACCTCCTTTTGTTTGGGTTGACATAGGACCACATACATCTGTATGAACTAATTCAAGCAACTTTTGGGCTCTTTTACCTTTTGCATTAAAAGGTCGTTTGGTTATTTTACCTTCCGAACAAGATTTGTAAACTGGAAATCCATCAAAGTCCATGGGCTGTAAAAGTCCATCTTTGATTAGTCTTTGAATCCTATTTGAATTAATATGACCTAAACGCAAGTGCCATAGATATGTATCACTAGTAGAAGGAAACTTTCTCTTTAATGATTTTACATAAGAGCTACTATCTAATTCAAAATTGTATAAGTCATGCTTGTCAGGAGTTAAAATATAAAGACCATTCACAATATTGCCAGAACAGATAAACACTTTATCCTTTTTTATTACAACATTGTTTTTTAGGATAGCATAATATCCATGTTTACCTAAATAAGTTGCAGAAATTAAATTCTTACGAACATTAGGTACATACAAACAATCTTCCAATATTAAAACCCTAGACTTAAAACATAAATTAAACACTCCAACAGCTACAACTGGTATTCTGCTCCCATCAGCCAAAGTAAGAAACAATTTCCCTTCATTCAGCTTTCTGGTCTCCTAGAACCCCTGCAAAGTGTTGCAGATATGATTAGTACAACCTGAATCCACACACCAGGAATCCGTGGGATTCTGTACTAAACATGTTTCAAGAAGGAATGTACTTTTAATACCTTTATTCTTGGCAGCCTTAAATATTGGACAATTTCTCTTCCAATGTCATTTCTCACCACAATAGAAACACTTTCCTTTGGTTTTCTTTCCTTTGTTGGTAACTCCTAAGGCAACTTGTTTACCATCTCTCTTGGTGAAGTCCTTCTTCTTTTTCTTCTTTTTACCCTTGCCTTTTGACTTAGGTTGAGAAGTAGAAATTTCAGCAATATTGACATCAACACTAGAGGTACCAAGGATGCCTTCCACCGCTACCAACTCATTCATCAATTTAGACAATGTATAAACCTTTTTGTTCAAATTATAGTTAAGCCTGAATTCCTTGAATGATTCTGGTAGTGATTGGAGTATTATATCCACTTGGGATTTTCCATCAATATCGGTATCTAAAACTTCCAATGTATTCAGATTAGAGATCATCCTAAGACAATGCTCCCTCACTGAAGTACTTTCAGTCATTTTGGTATTATAAATCTGCCTCATAGTTTCTTGCCTTGCAGAACGGCCTTGCTCACCAAACATCTCCTTTAGACTTAGCATAATGTCTGAAGCAAGTTCTACATCTTGCATTTGATGCTGTAGAACATTTGAAATAGATGCTAGGATATAGCACTTGGCCATCTCATTAGATTTCTGCCAACGATCATATCGCTGTTTTTCTTCAAGAAGAGCATCTAATGATGGAAAGCTAGGACATAGTTGAGTAAGCACATATTTGTGCTCTTTAGCAGTAAGAACAATGTCCAAATTTCTTTTTCAGTTAACATAGTTGGATCTAGTCAGTTTGTTTTGATTAAGAATAGCAACAAGTGGGCTAATGATGCCATGATTTAAATCAGAAAATAACAAACATGAATTTAATAAGTAAACTGGACATTATCAATTTAGCATATAAGAATATAATATGGAACCTTAATAAAACCATAAAATATTATATGCAACGACAACCCAATCCATGTCTATAATTCCTTGGTAGCAAGTTTATTATAAACACATTAATTGGGTGAGAAATAATCTCATTATTAATGCTATCATGGTAACTCTTACCAAACAAAAATAATTTGCCGTTTTGCCTTTAGCCTCTAAGTAATAATGACATAGCTCTTTTGAGAGGTTAACATTACACTTAGTCTAGTGTACACCATTATCTAGAATCATGTGTAGCCACATTTAATCTCCTTTTATAGTGTTTAAACTTGTAGTACCATGAAACAAAACACCCTCCTTTGGGATCGCGAGGCATATACTCCAAGATGAGGTGCTTGTTCACACTACTTTAAACGGGTAGTTCAATCTGTAGTACTATGAAGTAAACACCCTCCTTTGGGATCGCGAGGCATATACGCCAAGACGAGATGCTTACCCACACTACTATGAACTGATAATAGAGGCCGTGAGATCCAACCCTTGTATCTTTCTCCCACTAGATGTTTTATATAAAGGTTTTTAAGATCAAGGACTATAATAACGCTAGAAACCTTGAAAACATAATCCTAATCTCATTAGGAATAAATTTCATTAAACAAATATTTTAATCCTAGCGTTAATATATATAAATATATATGAGTTTATATATATTATAATATATATATATACATATTATAATATATAGATATATTTATTATAATATACAGATAGAATATAAACCTTATATATTACATGTCAATGGACGTGAATTCATGAAACCATGCAAGAGATTGTATAGATTGTATAAACTTTATATGGCCAAGCAATGCAAACCTTCACACATGGCAGTTACAGTATTACAGTTATATATTCAATAATATACCATACCGATGTGTTATATTACATATTATATATATATATATATATATTGTTAGAAATTTAGACCTATGTAAACTAAATTGTTTAACCTAATTAATTAACCAAGTAAATACTTAAGTTTATTATTCAGATCTAGGTTAAAACAATAACAATCATATCATGCAAAGCAGCGGAAAATAAAGAACACAAAGATATGATGACCCAGGAAAACCAAATCGGTAAAAAACCTGGGGAGGATTTAACCTAGCTATTCTTAAGGTAAAATAGCAAATCTACTAGAAAGAATTGAAGTTTACACAATAGCGACTTAGATCACTAACATCCTATTGCTACCTGCTTGTAGGAAACTTACTATCACGACCCCATGATAGCTCCGAGTCCACGGACTACTTCTTTCCTTGGCCTTTGCAAAACACAAACACCCACGCTTGTGACTTTGAGATCCCACTCAAAGGTTTAGCAACACAAATTCTCTTGTTTGTGACTCTAAGACCACCCTTGAAGGTTTAGATCATCAGCACCTTTGATGACTAAAGAAGGCGGCAACTTCAGCAATACCAGATCTTGAGATTGTTCAAGGAACAACACTGGTAGAAGTTATAAGAGAGGTTTGAGGTACAAAACCCTAAATATAAAAGAGGCACACTCTTCTCTCTCTAAAAAGCCTTGTAAAAAACGTGCTTAGTGTTTCCTTTATATAGTGGGAGAAGTAGATCTGAAACCCTAATCCTTAATGGGCTAGAACTGCTGTTTGGGCCAACTTAAAATTCTGCAGATACGATTCTCGATTGGTTGAGCCTGTTTTTCAATCGGTCGAACCAGGCAATTTCTGAATTCTTTTTTCTACAGCTTATATGTTCTTGTGTGCTCACGATTTGCCAATTGTTCTAAACTTTTAGAACATAACATATATATATCTTTTGTTGTTAAGCCGTGCAAACAATATCCAAGTGGTGCAGTCAATATATAGCCAAGCATTGCAACCAATGCAACAAACACATACACACGACATTCATGATATTGAAAAACACAAGCATGGCACCAAGCAATGCACATGCCGGTTACTATAATTTTCATTAACTGCCAATCTTGCCGTGTCTACACAAATGAATCATGGCATATGAATTCTAAGCTATTAATAAAAAATTCATAAAACCATGATTATCAAACCATGTCTACACAAAAGAACACATTCAAGGAGACAATAATGCAGAAAATTATAACACAAAGATAACGGTTTTCTTAAATTCTAAGAACAATCACGTGTTATACAATCATGATATGAAAACTTGATTCTGATACCAATTGTTGGAAAATCTGGTTTTGTATCTCATACAAAACACACAGCGGAAGCAACAAAAATAAATATATTTCACTTATAATTGATAACATACACTATGTAAATTTCAGAATTCAAGAACGAGATTGCGTACCTTGGTGCAGTGAAATTCAACACAAAAGATTATAAGTACTTAGGAACACTTTTAATCTTCACTCCAATTCCACTTTACGCCCAAGAAGTGTGGTCTCTCAATCAGCTTCTAAATGAGAATGATTGAGTGGCTTCACTCACACATACACACCACTTCACAATGATGTTTCTTTTTCTTTTCTTATGAAAAATTCTGTAAGTTTCTCCCTTTATAACTAACTGATTATCTTATTGGGCTAGCCTATTGGGCTAGCCTATTGGACCTTTCCAATTGGGCTTTAGTGTGTGGCTTGGAGTGGGACCAAAAGGGACCAATAAGACACTAGCTCCAATGGGCCTTGGGCTTTTCTATCAACTCTTGACAAGCCCAAAGTTACCATTAATTATATTTAATACTACTATATAAATATAATTGCACTCTAGGTATTATTAATAAATTATATCCCAAGACTTTATTACACATGCAACCCCTTCATAAAATATTCATAGTAATACAAAGTCATGAATGTAGACTGTCACTTTGTTAAATACTACATCTTAATCCTTGAGTACCCGGTTTAATCCTTTTAAGTTATTCATCATATATTTATGAAATCCAATTCTATAAATATATACTTTAGTATATTCTTATTAAAGTGGTTAGGCCTAACATTCTGAATAACCAAACTCATTAAACTTATCTCAAGGGAATATTTTATATCTCTATTAAGAGATTATGAATTCCATCTTGAAAATATATGTTCCATCAACACTAAATGTGGCTGCCCAATATACTAAGGTTTTGATCGTGACTTTAGATCTCACTCCTGATATATCAAAACAAACTACACTTCATGATCAGGTCCATTATTCTCTCAAGATTAAGAGTTCATGCAAATAGGAGTGGTGAGACTTATTATTCATTTGACAGTCGTTAGGAGAATAATAAATCTCATAGCGGTCCAGTTCAATATGTCTTAACTCTTAAAACATATCAACTAGAAGTCTCCACTTCCATGATCAAGACAAATCATCTTAGTTGATATGTTATAGTCTTTGTAGATGAAATGCCCAATTTCATCACCGACTACGAACTATAATTCTGAGTTTACAAAGAACTTGTGACCTATATCTTCCGTGACAAAATTACATAAATCACATACTATGCATTTTATGGACTATATGATAACGTCCAAATATTCATATTACCATTATTTAAGATAATAATAAAATAACTTTATTAATTATAACATTAAGTCATACATAGTATCATGCAATAGGATTTAAGGGCACATATCCTAACAACACGTACTTTCTATGTTTCCCCATAATATCAAGTATGTTCTAAATTAAGAGAGAGATATCATAATTCATGTAATCCTCAAGAAAAATAAAATTAGACACAAAACAAAATATTTGTCTTTTTGAAATTTTTTTAATGTTTTTGGATTTTTTTTTAAACAAAATGACATAAAACAGAACTAAAAACATGTCTACAAATAATTGAAAGAATTATATCAATGACAAATAAACAACACTCACCTTAGCAAGTCTTTTCTCATATAGCACGTGTCTTTGGCTTTATAGGTGAAAGACCATGAAAAACAGAGTGTATTTGAGGGATTACACAATTCTTCCGAGAGAAATTGAAATCTTGCAATTTCCTTTCACAAGCCTATAAGCTGAAATTTTTCAAAAGCATATGAAACAATTTATTAGGACTTATGGTAAGAGAAATATCATCACATATCCTCGACTGATACATAGAATGTTTAAATTTAAATTTATGACAATTAGGACGAATGTGACCAAACACACCACAAAAGTAACAAACATAAACAAATTTAGGAACATCAATATTCCTAACAGCAGATCTAGTCTCAAATTTTGATTTTTGCCTCAGCAAAGAACACTTTGGTCTAATGTGACCAGCAACATCACAAAGGTGACAAGTAGGCACAAAAACAAATTTCTTTTACTCTCTAATCGGAGGTTTAGACTTATGTTTAGAAACTTCAGCGTCTACATCAAAACTTTTACCTTTGTCTAACCTAGCAAAATAAGATTTTCTTTATGATTCCTCTTCAAAGGAGAAATATAAATTTTGTCTTTAGGCTTAACAGGAACAAAAACAGAAACAGATCTCTTATCAACAATAAGTTTGGTA
The DNA here is from genome assembly GCA_033629205.1 of Lithocarpus polystachyus. Classification (NCBI taxonomy): domain Eukaryota; kingdom Viridiplantae; phylum Streptophyta; class Magnoliopsida; order Fagales; family Fagaceae; genus Lithocarpus; species Lithocarpus polystachyus. Next base: position 41,218,594 of record CM066166.1, on the reverse strand, counting down.
TTAGAAAAATTTTCAATTTTAGCTTCAGCTGAACTTTTGTTCCAAACTTTTCATCTTGAGAGGAAAATTGATTTCTCAAAGATTCATTCTTTTTATTAGATTCATCTAATCTCACAATCAATTTCTTTTTTTTTCAAGATTAGCCATTTTAGCTTTTCCTTGAATTTCTTAGCAATTTTCATAGATTTAGTTATTTCCTTACGGAGAGTTTCACAGGTATCAATAAGATCAACAGAAACAATAATGTCCTTTTTATTCAAATCATAACAAATATGAGCAGACAAACACTTAAAATTATCCATGATAGCAAGGATTAAGGATCTCACTCAGGATGTTAATTCAATCAGAGTGAACCCGCTTTAATACCACCTGTTTATTCTGTTTAAACCCCTCAACACTCAGATTTTTTAACCTAATATATTAGCCAAGTGATTGCTTTGGTTAATTATTTAGATCTAGGTTAAACAATAATAAATCATATCATGCACAAAAGCGCACAAGTAAATAACACCATGATATGATGACCTAGGAAAACTAGTGAAACGAACTGTTTCAAGGTAAAAACCCGGGGAAGATTTGACCTAGCTATCCTTAAGATAAAGCAAATCCATTATAAGAGAATCGAATTTTTTACAATTAGATTTAACTTTAAATCTATTACTACCTCCAGTAGTAACTTACTGACACGACCATGTGCAAGCTCCGAATCCACAGACTCCTTCTCTCCTTGGATTTACTGCAACACAAGCACCCATGTTTGTGACTTTGAGATCCCATTCAAAGGTTTAGCAACACAAACTCTCCAGTTTGTGACTCCAAGACTACCCTTGAAGGTTTAGATCATAAGCAGTTGTTGATCTTGTTGTAGCAACTTTAGATTTACCGGTTCTAATGGTATGAGAATGATTTTCGGTAGTGACTCTGAATGAGGAAGGCACGATACCTTTTAGATCTCACAAGAGCACCTCCATAGTCTCTTCAAAACATACCTTAGGGTTTCTTTTATATACTATGTGAAATAGATCTGAAACCCTAATCACATAATGGGCTAATGGGCTGTTAGGCTTAATTAAAATTCTGCAAAATTTGATTTTCTATGATTTTTTTTCGGTCGGATCTAATTTTCAATTGGTCGGATTTCACAGATTTTGAATTCTTCTTTCCGCAGCTTGTATTTTCTTGTGTTCTGACTTGTAACACCTTCAACATTGTCCAATCAAACCTATAGATCTAGGAATCTATATCTAGATAAGTTTGTGATCACGGTTTGCCAATTGTTCTAAATTTTTAGAACCTAACAAACAACAACAACATTAAAAAGAAAAACCCTGGCAATAAACTGAGCCTAATAGCCTAAGCAATACAAAAATTAACAGAAACAAGTTTAATAGAACTCGGGTAATTATTGAATATTTGATTTAACCAATGTTTGTATTAGGAATTTAGAACAGTAATACAGTGTTTCTACTTTCTAGGTATCACGTAGGCCACTTTCTTCCACAATATTGGTGGACTAAGCTGACTATAATTGGCAAGAAAATAAATTGATAAGACAATTTAGTGCAACAAAATTCGATTCTATTAAAAACACAACACTGTTATATTAATAGTCTTTAACCTCCACAATTCGCAGGATTATTTAATTGATGTATCAGGTATCTCATGTGCTAATCTAGTCACAAACATTGAAGTTAAGATCATAATTCTAGCAAGTTTATGTCGATAATGTATTGGTTTGTTGTAAGCTTTCCCTAGTAGGTTATTCTTGCATTTTATTATAGTATTTGGAAATCATAAGCTCATAAAATAGTGGCCTTCAAAATTCTAGAAACTGTATTACAAAACGTTACTATTGTGAAACCTACAGTTGGTACACTTCTCCATGGATCCCAATCAAAAATACATATGAGCAGTTCAAGGTATTTTAAATATTGCAAGAATTAATTAGTTAGACTTAATAGTGCAAATGACAAATATAATAAATGAGCAAGTAAAACCTAATATGTGACCCTTTCTAAGAATTCCATTTCTTATCTATAGAAAATCAGTCCACTGCCTTCTTTTTATCTCTTCATTGGGTTGCGAAGCAAAATTCTGAATAAAAACTCAAGAACTAACACCAAAAGGTGGGTACATACATATATGAAAAATTATGTGAATTATAAAATCAACAGTTACAGTACATGAAACACTCAATACTAGAGACCACAAACTAAATATACAAAAATGGCTTGAAATTGAAATTAGCTATTATAGAACTCTCACTATTACAAAATAAAATCTCTCAAAAACCAACAAAATGTCGTCACTGAGCTAGTATGAATAGTAAAACCTCACAAACACAAATAAGTCAAATTGATTACAAAGCATAGTGAACAAAAACTTGATAATTCCAAACTTCTATAAGGCTGCTAGAAAAAGGGTAAAAAAAAAAAAAAAAAAATTAAAGCAATTCCAAATTTCTAACAATTTTACGGACTAATCTATAAAAATAGAATGATACCACATAAATTAAGCCAGAAGGTGCAAAACAATGAAAATATATATCAATAGAGACATATATCAAAAGAGAAAAATTAATAAAATAAATATCAAGAAGAAAAACAACAAAGGCGATCAGAGAAAATGTGGTTCAATTTGCAAAAACTCAGTAATTAACATAAAAATCCAATAATTTTACTTAAAAAAAATTATAAATAACTGTACTCATAGTAATCAACATTTTTTTTTTCTTTTGAGAACGATTCAACAAAACATAGATTTGCACAAAGCATAAATCAATTAAAATTTTAGGGGCTAACCAAAAAAAGCACAAACCTAACAAAAATCGGCCAAACAAAAACAAAATTTAGTCAATACAATAATCGAACAAAACAGAACTCAAGAAATTGAAAAAATAAAAATAAATGAGAAATTAGGGAAAAAGGTGTCCAAATCTTAAACTTTGATTAAGTAATGCAGCAAAATAGTATTTAACAAAATCTTTGTTATCTATCTATTTGTTTCTATTAAAAAAATGCAGCAAATAATTCCAAGGAAACCATAATTTCACTTTGAGAGAAATCATCAATAAATCTACACTATACAGTAATTGACAAAACATAAAGGCAAAAAAAAAAAAAAAAAAAGTGCAAGCCTAACAAAATTCTGCCCAAAAAAAAAAAAAAAAAAAAAAATTCTAACCAATACAACAATCGAAGAAAACAGAACTCAATAAACTAGAAAAAAAAATTAAGAAATTAAGGTAACAAGTAGCCAAACCTTAAACCTTGATTGGGAAATTCTTTTTATGGAAGACCTAATGGGTTAATCTGGCATAGGGAATCTATAATCTGCGATTGGAGAAAAACATGGAAGAGAAAGAGGAAATTAGTTGAGAAGATGGAATATAGTTGTATAAAGTACAAAACCAATATATTTTTCAATAGGGATAAAAGAAGAACCCTAGACAATTACATTCAATAGAGGAAAAAGGATCTACAGGTAGTTTTATATCATTTGAAATAGTAGTTGAATTAAAAAAAAAAAAAGAGCATGCTTACCTTCTGAATTGTCTGTTGTTGCAGAGAAGGAATGGGATAGCTTCTGAATAGTTTGTTGACAAGGTAGAGGACGAACAAATCTTTCAGTTTTCACAGTTTTATTTTATTTTATTTTTTTATTTTGTTCTTCCTTTTGGATTTTCTTTTTTCCTCTGTCTGTTGGTTTGGAATGTAACATGTAAATAGTAAAAAAGTGGGCCAAATCATCAGAAAGAGTATCTGAAAGAGGAAAATTAACCATGCTATTTTGACCTTGTGTGTATGGAGTTGTAGAGAAGAAATGAAACAGGGCAGAAGAACATATCTCAGTTAGAGTGACTTTGAAGTTTCATTGGGAATGCAGCATTTGGGTTTGTGTTTTTATAAAGAAGTTTGATATGAAGACTCTCAAATGGTGTATCATGCAATTTTTTTTAAGATTAAACTATACACGGGGCTGTTTTTAAAGTGGTCATTTTTCCTAACGTGGCAACACCTCCTTAATTGCAAGAAAAGGCGTCTGCTATTTTATATAGTACTAGTGTTTATCCCGCGCAATGCGCGGGATCGTTTTACAGATCAATGAACTTTACATCCAACATAAACTTAGTTATCATACTTCTACTACATATATTCAAACTTCAATAACATAGTATATTTAAGCATATAGTGTCCAATATCCCCTAAAAATTTTAAAAAGTAGTTTCTTCAAATCACTTCATGTGTGCACTTCCCTACTATGAGAGACTAAAAAAAAAAAAGAATTTGACTTTAAGCAATTAAAACTTACATGACAATTCATATAGCAAATCTGCCATTCTTAAGAACCACAATGAATCACACTGAACTAAAACTTGTAAGACAATTTCAAATACCAAATCTACCATTCCTAGGAACCATAATGAATTAAACCATGAGATTATAGAAAATTTTACAACCAAAATGTTTAAAAGAGAAAAATGGCTACAGGTTTATGAAACAGAAAGTCAGAAAAATATTAGTCAAATAATAATACATAATTAATAGTACATTGGCATCTCAAATTCTAAAACTAAACCAATATATAACCCTTAAAAGGGACATTGAAACCAACCTTTTAATCACAAAAGAAAAAAGAAAAAGCTGTAGTAAATAATTAAGCCACAGCATATAAATAAAACAAAATTTCACCTACAACAAATAAAATGCATAATCAATAGTAGACGAGAATCTCAAATTCTAAAACCTAACCAATTCATAAGTCATAACCCATAAAAATGACATCGAATCTTAATCTTGGCCCTAAATTTCAATTGCAAAAAAAAAAAAAAAAAAAGCTCACAATCCCGAAGAAGCTGCAATGATACTGAGAAAATCTGTTAACAACAACCCATTATTATGTAATCATCTATTCATAAAATAAATAAATAAAAGTAAATCATCTATAAGCACTCAAATCCAAAACACTAAGACATACACAATAAAACAATCATACCGTAGATTATTCTTTTGAAGGTAATCGATTTTTCTCTTATATTTCTTTATTATGTAGTCATATATATTTTTTGTTTTATATCAATAATCTATAGGAAGTGAATCTTATGATTCACAGTATTCAGTATTGTAGAATTGACTAATCTCTGTCTTATTTACACTAAAGCTAAAACTGTTTTTGTCACTCCTACTTAAACTGTGGAAGCTTTCCCTCCAAAAAGTAGCTAATGTGGGGATTCTGCATCTAGGAACTTGCAAGATGGAAAAGCATATGGAACCTGTCCTCATCTTAACTCTAAAACTATAGAAGAGCAAGGTTCCTATACAGTTGTAGATTCCACATAGCACAATCAATCAACTTTGACCTGAGGAAGGAAAAAAAATAAAATTGATAAGAGAAAGATGGGAGGGAGAAACTAAAAGTTATCACAATGAACCAGCTGCAAATTATCTACCTCCTCAAGCATCAGTTTTGCATAATGAAATATTACAGATACTTGTTTTTATTTTTTAGTATTCTCCCCAAAAAAATTCCAAATTTCCATTAAAGCAGAAGAGCCCAACAATGTGACATACATCATCCAAAATACGAAGTCTATCAAACTCTAAGATGCATACTATAAGCCAATTAATAATGTGTCTATTACTAGAACAAACCACCTTTCAAACCCATGAAAAACCAGAATAAAAAGCTCCTAATCAGATAGACCAAGGGTACATACAAAAAAATGTACATAACTCTATAGTGGAGGAGAAGTCACTAAGAAAGTCCTCACAAATTTCATACACAATCATAAATTAATCCCACTTCTATCTTAAAAAAAAAAAAAAAATACTCCAATGCTAAATAACAAAATTATACCAAAAAAGTATAAAAATATACCTTAATATAAAAACATAACTTCCAGTAGCAAAAACCTTAAAAAATGGACTCGATACTAGGGGGGGAGGGGGAATAGCATCAACGAAATTTTAGACTTTATCCCTAGTAACATAACAACCCCTTTTATCAGCAACATTTTCAAACCAATCTTAGTCACATAATGTGATTCAGAATCATCCAAAAGTGGAGGTAAACCATAGCAGCAAAAGAAGGATTAATGGAAAAAATAAATAAATAAATCAGATTTGTTAATACGATGGACCCAACTAACAAAAGCCAACAATCTTGAAGAAACAACCTAGCTATATTTACAATGGAATTTCCTAGCAAATCAATTTATTTTTACTTCTAATTGAAGAAACAATCTAGCTTTATTTACAATGTAATTTTCCAAAAAAATTCATGGTAATATGTACAAATAAGATGACATACAATAACTTAACAATACATTTAGTTTACTCTTCTTAAATAAAAAAAAAAAAAAAAAAAACTTAACAAATACAATGAAATATGTAAAAATTCATAGGGTAATGTAGTACGTCCATTTGTTTGTCTTGCTTGTAAGAGTATGTTACAAAATACATTGAGACATTAGACTTCAAATTGTATTCTTCTTTGATGCAATCTACTTAGTACCCTTTTGACGTTTTTGAAGCATTATTTATATCAAATATGTTGGAACTCTTAATGTTAATTAAGAATTTAAGAACAATAAAAGCCTCATGTTACCCCAATTCTTATTACCATTTACCAAAACCTCGAGTACTTATGATTAAGGGAAAATACAAAACAAAAGGATTTGAACCCACAAAGGGTAACATGAGAATTGTAGAGAGTAAACGGCAAAAAAGCAAAAGCAACATAGAACAATGCAACTAAACAGAAAAGCAGTGCAAAGCAACCCCAATGAAACCAAAAAGCACACAGAGGCAGAGCAAGAGTAATAGCAAAATTGAAAACAAAAGACAACACACTGTGTCGTCTACCTGACGCCGATATAATTCTGGCCAAAACCTATTAAGCAAATACAACATAGCGTCTCCCCAATGAAACTGTCTTAGTCCTTGAAACTTGATCCATCTCAATTGCCAATTTTTCGGCATGCCAAAAATAGTGTATACCACCGATACTCAGACATTGTGGACGCCAACCTAAACCTTGTAAACGGTTCAAAGGCAGAAACTTGGGAATGGAAAACAGGTGGTGGTTAGGGACATTGGAGATGTAGAGTAAGGATCTGAGGAGAGATTTATGAGGTTTTGAAGGGTTTATTTAAGATTTGGGCTATGAAGAAGAAGAAATAGAAGACGGATTAAAGGGTTTGGGTTGTGTTGTTTCAGATAGAAGAAAGAGAAGATGGGCACAAACGGTGTTGGGCTGCATTGTTTCAGATTTTGCGTTGTGACTATTTTTAAATGGTTTTATTTTTCTTTTCTTATAAAGAGTCCTCAAACAATGTGATGTGTGAGCCTTTAAACTGTATATATGGCAGATATTTAGATGGGCATTTTTCCTACATGGCAGCATCTCCTTAATTGCAGGTATAGAACAACTAATATTTTGTATCTCAATTATAGTTATACTATCTAAAGAACAATAATCCTTACAACATTTATTTATTTATTTACAATATAAACAAGGATAGTACAACGGAAAAAACTAAGTTTGAAAATAAATAAATTTTAAATTTTAAAATTAAAAAGAATCTTCTAAAACAACATAAACAATGTTTAGACATGTGAAAAAGTGGTATTTAATCCAAACCTAATCCACAGTGTATATTGTTTGTTCTTAGATAGGAAATATGGGCATGCAAATCTACAAAATCACCTCCACAAAAACAGAAAATGAGAGTATTTAAAATGAATGATTATGTAGTAATCTTAATTATTCAGTTTAGATGGAGAAGAATTTTAGATGCAGTTAACCTCCTACTTTAAGTCTATAAAAATTACAAAATCATAAGACTCACCAAGAAGTGAAGAATAACGGTAAACTCATTGGAAACCACAACAATAATTACCATATACTATAACAACATCAGAATTTTCTTTTTCTCAATTTTAAAGGGCTTGCTTGAGTTGATCATTTTGATTTATTGAGAAATTAATCAATCCCTTTAGGCAATAAAAATTTGTCAAAAGTAGCAGAGTTGGTCTAGAATACTGCAAGATATATTGATAAACAGCCTATTGGGAAGATTCTAGGGACAACCACTTGTGTAGCACCATAACTAATGACCCTGTGGAACAATAATAGAGAATTAGGAATCAATAATCATAGAGAGTCATTTTGCAAGAAAAAAAATGAATTTATTTTGCTGACTAAAAAAAAAACCAACTGTAACAACATCCTTTATTGCTTGGACAATTTCTAGAACCATGTATCTAACCTCCTCAATTGTTTTAACTTGAAACAATGCATAGTTATAATCATTCCCTCCAATTTCTCCAACCATTAGCATGGTTGTTTTAAGCTTTTTAGCACAATTTATCAAACATTAAAAGAAACCCCCCCCCCCCAAAAAACATAGATAATAAATTTAACTTTGTATTATATGCTTAATTCAAATGACCCACCCCTGCAAAATTCTTCCTAAGTCCACCAAAAACCAATGTAGCTTGATCCAAGTAGGGGGAGAAAAGGAACTCTTGTGTTAGAGCTGTGAAATTATAGAACATAACAAACAACTTTCATTATAATATAACTTTGTCAATAATGTTGGTTAATATGGTGGGTCTGATAACACATTAAATCAAGTCAAAACAAAGAAATTAAATTAACTTGCATTGTGTACATAACTAATAATAAATTCGTCTCTTCCCTTTGATAAAAAATTCAAATAGAACAACGAATCATGCATAGTCCTAAAACACAGAACAAAGGATAAGGATTTTTCTAGACTCAAACATGCATGTGGTATAAACTTATAGTAAGCAATCAGCAAAGAAGAAGCAACAGAATTTAACCTCCCACCCCACTCATATTTTATATTATAATAATATAAATCATATAATAGGCACATTCAAAATAGGATTGGCAGGGTAAAAATTCATCAGTTATAGATGTCTCATTCAAACATGGTTTCTTCATGTGGGCTTGGTAGCAACAAAAGAAGGAAACCATTTAGGCAATAAAAATAAAGATAAAAGAAGTAAAAAAAAAAAGTAGGTAAACTACGAACATTAATCTCATGAGCTATTCCTTTTTGTACCTAACATACACTATACAAATCACAAGCATGAACTAATTAAAATATCCTTGTCAGTCCCTAGCAAAGATAGGAAAAACCATGGGACTGCAGTATCATTCCTAATGAACAAAACATGCATCCCACATGATTTTTAAAAAAAACTGTGATGAGAATTTGTAAAGAATAAAACATGTTAGCCACGCGAGTTCTTCAACACCACATTATCTTAAAAGTGAAGTTTAAATTTGGGTCAATTGATGTTTTATAAAAACAAATAGCCTAAACAAAATTAAATCTAACACAAATACCCAAAATAAAATAAATCTCTTAAAGAAACTATTTGATTCTAACCAAAAGGCTTTACTTCAAATGGATTCTAACCCAAATTCTAGACTTTAAAGTCGAATTTGTTATTTTTATTTAAAAGCTTTACCTGCCGATGGGTGGGAATACCATGTTTCCTCTTTCTCACTGTCCATCTCTTTTCTTTGTGCGTGACTTACAGTTATCGACTCTCCCTTAATGTTGATTCTAAATTTTTCGGTTTCTTTATATGTAAACAGCAAAAGGTTGTCAGTTATAAGGTTTAAGCAAAAACAATCAAACCAAAATAATCAAAATACCTTAATCTCAGCCAAATACTTATAGCAAAAACAATCCCAGGCCTAAATAATACTTAACGTCAATTTCTTTCTCAAAAAGTAAAAAATGTTTTACAAAATCAAAACTTACTGATAGCAAGTCAGCGAGAGACCGGATGATCGCGGAAGTAGGCCAGAATGGCGGTAATGGCAGTCCTCAAATGTTTCTCTCTCTACCTTATGATCTCTATCAATCACTATTTTTGTAAAATAGGAAGTGAAAAAGTTTTTTAAACTGGCAGTTAGTTTTTATTATAAACACTAAGTAAAGCGATGGGTTAAACAATGTGTTTTAAACCGTTTCTTTAAGAATTACTAATTGCATTGTTTTTTTGGACATGTGATTGTGTCGTATGGTATGACTTTTCACAATTAAACTCTACACGTGGCAGTTCCTTAAGTGGGTTTTTTTTCTTTGGCCATTCATGTTCAATCAAACCAAACATATAGATCATCACTATTAAAATAACTAAAGATCAGCAATCATTTCCAATAACTACACTTCAAACATCAATTCTGTGTATACAACATTTGATATGGCCTTAAAAATTCAGAAACATGACATACCCAGGAAAGCATAATAAGAGAAGGCTAATTGAAAATAATTCAACTAAAGAAGAATTTTGGGTTTTTTTTTTTTTTTTTAATCTTTTGACTATAGCACCATTAAAGTATGCATTCCTCACTGTCTGCAGCATTGAACAATGTTTCAAAAAGAAACAATTTTAATCCACCTAGCTGCTCATCTTCTTGGCTTCCTACCAAGCTCACCTATAAGCATATGAACTCCCCATCTAATGAGAAGTGACATCATTCAACTTGTAAATCTAGGATTAAGCAGGATGCTCATTAATACAAAGTGTAATGTAAAGTGAAAACATTAAACTTTTGGGTTCTATAGATTTAATCAAAAGAAAAAAATCATTTATTATCATACCTTGTATTCTTGTTATTGTTAACATTGTAGATGCTTGGATGGGTTGTGGTTGTAATTGTGGCTTATGACTAGCTGTTCCAATTATGGCTCTCTTTGGTTCAAGGTTTTTGGGTGTTTGGTTTCGGGGAAAAAAAGGCTAAAAGGAGTTTTCTATTGTATATCAAGCCAAATGTTACATATTGAAAAGTCATTTCAGTTTTTGTTACAAAAGATATTAATAATTTAACCCACATACCCAAAACAAAACTAAATTTGACACAAATATGAAAAAAAGAAGCAACTCTAACAAAATTAATTCCTATATCATATTTGTCACCTAACTTAAAATAATTAGATAGATCAAAATTACCGGTAATGTTTCTGAAAGTATGACAGTGGCAGAAGACCGAGAAGGCAGTGGCAGGGCCATCAAATTTATCTCTCATTGCATTACAGACTCTTACTCTATATATTGATCAGTGAAATAGATTTTTCTTTTACAACAATGAAATGGTGCAATAAACAACCCATGTCATGCCATAATGTTTGTTATCATCCACAATTATGTATGCAAACTCATCAACATTAGTCCAATTACAATTTCCACCCAAAAAATAAAATAAAAAAGCAAAATCAAAATCAAATTCAGCTATACCCAAAAAAATTAAAAATCAAAACAAATACTTTAAACTCCAAGCAACCATATTCATTCCAGCGTTGGTACGTAGGAAAAGGAAAAACAAAAAGAAACTTTAACTTTTCTTTTTTTGAACTTTTGTGCTTATGGAACAGTGAGTGGATTAAGATTTTAGACTATACCTAAAATAATGACATACAGTGAATCTCTTTGGATGGGCAACAAATCTCCAACACTTGCCATGCTGCTTGTGTCTCAAACTCTCTCTTACATTTGGTCTCATGGAAATCTTCTATATCCGGTTGCCTTCATGTTTCCACTCAACTAAAACCGAAACCAAAATCAGAATTAAGGGGCAATCTTCAAATAGCTTGAGGGGAATTGAAAAACGGAAGGGAAAAACTTAATCTGTAAAAAACAAAAAATCAACCCATGCTATACCAATCGAAAAGCCAATTTAAAAAGCCAATCACCATAAAAACCTTCTCCCTTTTTGACCTGTGTATGTTCCACTACCTTTCTCTTCTTATATAAAAACCCTTCTTCTTCTTTAATGACCCTGATAGCAAGTTACAAACAAAACAAAATATGAAACTGAAATTCATGAAAGCAAAGGAACAAAACCCAGAAATTGAAAATTCCTAATAACAATTCAGTTAGAATTTGATACAAAACCCAGGAACTAAAAATTCCTAATAACAATTCATTTAGAATTTGGTCTTCTAGGTTGTTTCCTTGATTTCAAATCTCTAAATTGACAGCAAACTTAATTGAAGACAATAGGGTAAGAGATTAGTTGAAAATTACCAAGAAAGAATGGTCTGATATCGAGAGTTCCTGGTAAAAGACTTTTTTTCCAACCAAAATCTCTTAATCAAAAACAAATCTAACCCCTCTATTTACATATATTAAACAAAACTACTCCCAACCGAAAAACCTAAATCATAACCGATCAAACCAAAATACCCAAATCGAAAATAAGGCCCAAATGATTTTCCAAAAAAAAAAAAAACCCCAATTTGTAAAATTATAAACAGAACTTATGGGCGGAGGCCCTAACGGTGATGACAAAACTGGTTATTCAGACTTATCGTCTCTCTATCGTTCTCTCTCCTTCTGTATCGGCGTATTCCAAATGTTATTAAAAGAATCTTCAAACAATGTAACGATCATTCTTTTGTGACTCTAAACTGACTTGGTGGCAGAAATCTAAGTGGGCAAGTTTGCACTCTGTTGCAGAGAAGAAAACTGCAAAGCAGATCAGCAAGGGAGGGATTTTCTTTTGGTCGTTTGTGTTTAACGAATGGAAATAGCGGATGAGAGGATGTTTTTGTCTAACGTTTGGTTGAGGCTTTTAATTTTTTTATTTATAGTCAGAGGCCTTCAAACGGTGTTGTAGAAGTTGAAGTAAAAATTTTAAGATTATTGAAACGATGTATTGTGCGGGTTTTTAACTTAAAGGTATACGCGTGTCAGTTTTTTAAGTAACCTTTTTTCCTAACGTGGCAGCACTTCCTTAAAAACTTCTGCTTTTATATATGGTACTAGCTTTTTAACCCGCACAATGCGCGGAAATATTTTATTTTATTTATTTGTTATGTTCTACCATTAAATGTATTCCTTACAAAGCAACTTATATTCTTTAAATGTTTTCCTAAGAAAGAAATTTAATTGGAAAGAAGGAAGAAATAATAAGAAAAAAAAAGAATAATTATAATTTTGATTAATCAAATGTATTATACAATGTGTAGAAAGAAAAAAGAAAAAGAAAAAAAAAAATAGGAATCATTTCACATCTCTTATAAATTTCAACTACTGATTAATTATTACAATACGCCAATGAGTATTTCATCACTAAATACAACAGTTATACTTGATTGATGCAGCCTTAATGCAACAGTAGCTCTTGAACAATGCATCAATCCAATACGATAGACCTGTAATCCATGGGGAAAGCATGCATAGTGCCATTAAGTACACACAATTTCAAAAGTAATACAGTGTAGTACATCAATGGCTTCATCATTCTCTGCAGTTTAGGATATGCAAATCATGACTGGAACTCATTGTGAAGATCATAAATAAAAGCCTAAAAGTATATTAAAAACTATTAGACTTTTGAATGGTAATTTGAACTCTAGTAGAATAACCTACTAATAATTTAATGAAATTGCTTCCTGGATGACATTTTGGTTTAACTACAAAAGAGGCCAAAATATTAATTATAAAGCAATAAAATTTGATCAATGTTTGCAAAGGACTTAAAGGAGGCAGCAAGTTAGAATACTGACCTGTTTTAGCTATCACAGTCACTAATATAAAAGAGTAGCTAAAATGTCTTAAATTATTGTAGCAATATTACTTGGTGAATTGTTGCAAATTTGGCTGGTTGTTTATTTTTAACATTTTAAATAATTTTTGCTTTAGGTCTGGCTTGAATTAGTTTGGTTTAGTTTTGAGTAATCATTTATGATTTTTTAGGGCTACCAAAAAAAAAAAAAAAAAAAGGAAAAGATTGAGTGCTGCACCAACCTGACTAAGGTCTTAAAAAACATAGTTTCTTTAGCACTTTATAGACACTATAATAAGGCCAACATCTGAAGTCAAATTGCATAATCTGTAAAAAAAATCCTGAAAAATTATAAAACATGATATACTAATTGAATGTAGGAACAACACTCCATTATCACATACAATTATGGATTGCCATTATCCTTCTCAACGCTGCCATCCTCAACATAAGTAATAAGAGAATTGAGAAAAAACTCGTCAAGTATAGCTTCTAAATCATCAATATATGGAGGCCTTAGTGGGAAAAAAAAAACCAATTTTATTAGTGAAAGAAATGAAACAACAGTTCAATTGTGAAGTCCATAACAATGGGGATTAAAGGTTTCTCACCTACATCTTAAACAAAATAAACAGAACAATCAAGCTTGACAACAGTGCCTTGTCATTAATAACACCAGAAATAGAAAGAACCTGAAGAATTCTATATCAGAGTCAAAAGTCCCTTTTTCCCACGTACACACCACCTATATGAGAAAAAGAAAATTAGAACCTTAAACAGGAGATGTTACAAAAACAATCATCATATTCAAAATATTGTCACTCTATTTTAAGAAAAAGTTGAGATTCTTCCAAACAGAGGTATATTTTTTCTATTTCTTATTTTCTTTGTAGCTTAAATTTATCATCAACTTTCAGCTATTTTCCTTTCGTCAACTTAATTAACCTGAATTTTCATGGAATCAGATGGCTAAATGTAGAGATATGTTGCTAAATTACATGCTCTTTCTAAAGATAACTCCATCATTGCCTAACCTGTCATTAAGCTTTAACCTATATCACATTAGAAGTAAGTCCCTCTCTCCCACCCTTAGTTTCACAATGATTATAAAATTAACACAATTATTATATAATAAGAAGTAAATTACTGATTCCATACAAACAAAAACAAACTATAAAATAAACTGATACAAACCCAAAGGAGAAAGAAGAACTTTTGCAGAACTTGTATTCGGACTATTTGAAGGATGTATACTTGTAGTTACTTTAAAAGGTACCATTGGTTCCATAGAGACCTTCTTGAAAGGATAAAATGGAGGAAGTCATGGTGGCAAGAACTCCATATCAATGTGGCTCATAATTGAATCATGATTCTTCTTGGGCAGCAAAACTGTTGGTGTGTTTTTCACATCTACCTCCTATTCATTCTGAAACTATGGAAATACACTTGTTCTTCCATTGTCTTCAACATAACTATCTCTTGGTTTCACAACTCTCCCTCTTGGCACAACTAAAGATATTCAAAAAGACAATTTTCATTTAGAACAGAATAAAAGAGATAAGGAAATTTCAACAATTTTAAAAAATAAGAATGGACATTACATTGTATTACGTCCCTATTATTCTATACATAGCATCTTATAGAAATTTACCAACTTCAAAGCTCTACAAAGATTATTATGGTTTTGACACAACCAATTAATGGTAACCACCCTTCACACACTATATACATTATTCATGGCAGGTTGACAATTTTACTTGAGCATTAGAGTGTGTACATGACAAACTCTAAGAAAAGAGCAATAAATATAATGCACCTTAAAGAATATAAGACAATCAGACATATTTATTGTCTTATAAATGCAAATGAGGTTAAAATTCAATTCAATAAACATAAATGATAATAATATAGTGTACAGGTGGGGCCAAGATTTTTTGGACCTAAGCAACTAATCCATTCTCTACCATAGTTTGTAATTAGACCTTTTCTCTGCAACAATTTGCAATTCGAACTTTGTGATACATTTTTGTATTGTAAATGTTATTGATAGATTATTATGGTTCTTTATTGTTATCCTTTTGCTTAACTTTCAAGTGTATTGGTAAGAAACGATGCTTGTGCTTTCTGCATGTGTGTGTTTACAATAACAAAGAGGTGAAATCCAATTCAGAGACAGAAGGGTCTTGTTTATCATCAGGGAAAGTCGAAGTTGTGCAATATATATATTAACTAAAAACCAGTATCAAACACCTATCAGGCACTATAACTGAAATTTCAAAAACCCTGGCTTTAAACTAAACGAATTTAATTTGGAATGAAAAGAATTTGGAGAATGACTATAGAGTACCAAATTTCTCAAAACTAATTCATATTTCATACCTATAGATCTAAGAAAGAAAGGAAAAAAAAAATTACCGGTGGTAGTTCTCACTCTATCGCTATATGGTCTTACGGTGTTGATGGTCCATAGATTTTTCTTCTATGGCGAGGCTACTGACGGTGTAGGGCTCAATAATTTTGTGTTTTAAAAACCTGAAACAAAAAGAAATCAAATCTGAACCTATCCAATAGGAAAACCCAACTCAATCAACATTTCATACCCAAAAAACAAAACAAAAGCTAATATCTGAAATTGAGAAAACAATCATTTTGATAAAGATTCCAAAAACCCTAAACAAAAATGAATCAAATCTAAGCCTACCTAACAAAAAAACTCAATTAAAAGTAACGTTTTATACCCAAACCCACAAAATTGAGAAAAAAAATGTATCGTTGTTGATGTCAATTCTGGCAATCTGATGGTCTAAATCTGGTAAGGGAATGGGTTGTGCATGGTTTAAACGAACTCTGCTCTCTTTCCCTTTTGATTGTAACGCATAATGAACAGCCTTAGAAACTCTACCTCTTTCTCTGTTCCTTTTTTCGTGTCGCATTTCATCGCCTCTTCCTTTCTCTGATTCTTTCTTCGTGTCCTCATCGCCTCTCTCTATCTCTGCCTCTCTATTTCTCTGTCTCTCTTCTCTCTCGATCTCTGTTTCTCCTTTCTCCGTAGCAATCTTTCTTTTTTCTTTTTTCTTTTTTAAGCAGTTAGTTTCCTTTTATACCAAGGGCTCCTAAATAGTGTTTTAACGTAGTCAAACATTATAATTTATCGCTTTTAAAAAGTACTGTAGCGTAATGAAACATTGTAATTTATCGCTTTTTTACTTAAACGTGTCTGAATTTTAGATAGGCAGTTATCCTATTTGTCACTGCCTCCTCAATTGTAGGAACCCACTTTCTCTTAGCTTTTGCTATTATATATAGCATATGATTAGATATGATAAGTTGTAAATTAAGTACATATCCCAAATAAAAAGCATGAATGTAAAAGATGTTCTTAAAATACAACCCAATGTCTCAAACCAAATCTAAAGTGTAGAAATCTGTGCTGAAAAAAAGAAAAGAAAAGAAAAAGATATGCTATGCTTTATGTGTCTGTGTCTGTCTATCTGTCATGCAGGGATCATCGAAAGCGCCTTTTCCTTGGCTGGTAACTAAGGGTCACCTCTGAGACTTCACCACCATCACCATCATCGACATCATCATCATCATCATTGTCAAGATAAGCCAGTCCTCTGGGACTGTAAAAGTCCTTTGAATACTAAGTCACCTCCAACTTGAGGTTCCTAGCCAGCCAAACCAACTCTTCATGCTCCTGAATAGTGGGCTAAAATTTGAAGGAAAACAAGTTAGAATAAGCAGTTGAAAGATGTAAGAGAAAAAGAAGCAAAGAAAAAAGTGGAAGAGAACTCACCGCCCGTGTGCCGTCTGGAAAAGGATAACCTATGACATTTGTGTTACGAGGCACGGGACGCTCTCTAGCAAAACCGTTAAGGCCATAAGCATAGACTATCTAAGGAAAATGAGGAGGGTTAATAGGAATGCTTGGAGTAGGGGTATCTTGGTACAAGTATTTCAGTTTAATGTCACCATGCAAAAGAAGAGAGTAGGAATGGAAAAAATGGGAAGAAAGAGCACATACCTCGACAGTAAGGGAGGGCATAAGGCAAGTATGGTTGAAGTCCTCATAGTCCAACTCCCCCCTAAGGCGGTTGACATAGGCCATACCAAGACTCCACAAGGCATACTCGAAATCGGTCATAGAGAGTGGGGCAAGCATGAACTCTGGCGAATCCATAGGTATTTGTAGGGCAACTAACATAATACATTGGCTACTGTGTTTGTACATCGTAAGGTTTTGTGACCAAGCAACTTCGTGATCTTCATCATCTGGATGAACTGAAGAACTTTGCAGCCAACATTCTTCTTAAGTTGGTGATCAAGTTGCGTACTAGGATTGCACAATTGATTAGTCACGTACTAGGAGCTGTGCAACAAAAAGGAGAGGTTATTACTACAGTATAAGTCCAATTGGGTATTAGGGTAAGGGTTCAATTGTAGGTTGGTATAAGGTACTGGGATTCCTTTACTTGTAACCGCTTGTTGTGATAATAGTGAATTCTCGGGAGTGATGACCTTAAAATCACCAGTTGAGGTTTTTGCCGTGTAGGTTTTCCCTATTCGTAAACAAATCTCCGTGTCAATTTATTTTCTGCTGCATACTTTAGTTAATTGGTGATTTGTTTGTGCTATCATGCGCTTTGCATGTTAATTTAATTGATTAATAAACTTGGGTAATTAATCAATTAGGTCATCATAAGGGGTCAATACATTCTTGGCCTATCAATGATAACTACAACAACCATTGCGATATTCTGCCAGACAAAATGGGTTGTTGTAGAAGTGCCTTGATAGCGTGGGACTGTCATAAGATGCACTTCGTAGGCTAGGAAGTAATGGCGAAGCCTTTGTGATGCGTAAACAATAGTTAAGCACACCCTTTTCGCCTAGGGATCGTGTATCTCAGCATCTTTCAAATCGCGACTAACATAATACATTGGCTGTTCGATGCCCCTTCCATCTTCCTAGGTTATTAACGCCTCAATGGCGGATGGGCTTAATGCCAGATAAAGTAACAGTAGCTTCTTGTGAACTGGTGCCTATACCACGGGCCAGTTCATATCATAATCAGCTATAGTTTTTGGAAAACTTTCTGCTGCTCACCACCTCATTCAAATCTATGCCCTTTCTTCAATAACTTCACAAAGGTTGAAGTAATTGACGCTAGGCCTGGTGTGAACCTTTTGATATATGAGAGTTTTCCCAAAAACCTCTTCAACTCCTTGACAGTGGATGGTGGTCTCATAGTTGCTATCGCTGCGTCTTTTGCTGGGTTAACATCTATCCCTTTGCTGTGGACCAAGAATCCCAAAAATTTCCCAGCAGAAACTCCAAAAGCACACTTTAGTGTATTCATTCTTAGCTTGAAGAGCCTGCGCCACTTGAATACTTTCCTCAGGACCTTTACATGATCCCTCACACTTTCTTGACTTCACCATAATATCATCCACGTAGTCCTCCATCTTGGGATGTGTCGTGTTATGGAAGATCGCAGTCATAGTGCACTAGTAAGTTGCACCCGCGTTCTTGAGCCCAAAGGGCATCACCATGCAATAGAAGTTTCCAATGGGTGTTCTAAAAGCAGTCTTCTCTGCATCCCTTGGTGCTATTTGGATTTGGATATAGCCGCTGAATCTAACCATGAAAGAGAACATAGGATGTCCTGTGGCAGAGTCTATTAGCAGGTCCATATTTGATAAGGAAAACTCGTCCTTTGGACACGCTCGGTTGAGATTCCTGAAATCCACACAGCATTTGATTTGCCCATTCTTCTTCTCAACTAGCACAATATTTGATAACCACCTCAAGTTTTGGATGAGCTTAATGAATCCTGTCGTTAGTAGTTTCTGCACCTCTTACACTATCTGTGCTTCTATATCAGTATGGAATACCCTGGCTTGCAGGGGAACTAGCTTGGTCCTAGGCTCCACATTAAGCATATGCACCACCAAATATGGGTCTAAGCCAGGCATCTTGTTGTATTCCCATGAAAATATATCTTTGAACTCCCTTAGCAATTGAATCGATTCTAACCTTTCTTCTTCAGCTAGCTTCGAGCTAATCGAAATGGGTCTTGGTTTTTGCGGATCAGTACTAAAATCCACTTCCTCCAGCTTCTCTTTTGTGAATACTTGTGCTTTTATTTTTTTTTTTGGGTACCGTTACTTTTTTTTACTTCCACCTCATCTTTATCCCCTACATCCTCTTAGGCCACATAGCATAT
This sequence comes from Lithocarpus polystachyus, assembly GCA_033629205.1. NCBI lineage: Eukaryota > Viridiplantae > Streptophyta > Magnoliopsida > Fagales > Fagaceae > Lithocarpus > Lithocarpus polystachyus. Next base: position 41,198,814 of record CM066166.1, on the reverse strand, counting down.
TGAGGGCTTTTGCTTAGGTCTTTTTTTGGGACCCTCCTACAAACCGCAAGTGGGCCCTGCGCACCTTCACAATTTGTATATTATTTTGTCGTCAGGTGCTTTGATCTTGATGTAGCACAGCAAACTTCTAGATTCTACGGTTGGCATTTCCTTTCTTTTCCTTTTCGCTCTAACAGCTCTCTAAAATCTGACTCTGGGTCATTCTTAATTTCCTCCCACCTAGGTACAGAAGTACTTGAAGGCCTAGATATTGATCTTTCTCCTGATGGTGCCCATTCGTCGTAGAATACCGTCTATACTAAGCGGGCTTCCGCTAGTTCGAAAGGAGATAGGTTTGCAACTATTCGGATTGTTCTGCTATTAAGCCTTCCTTTCACACATTGGTGGCTTGTGTAGCCACAGCCATCCCAATAGGATATGATATGAAATTTTTGTCCTTACTACATGAAAGCAAGTCAGGGAGGCTATAAGGTCTACCCTCAACCACAATTGTATATACTTAGTCATGTACTCGCCTTTTCCTCTAAACCCTGCTACCTCAATTGGGAATCCCAAGATCTTGCTTTTGAGTATTTTTGCCACTTGTAATGTACTGATTGGTATGAGATTCACCAAAGCACCAATGTCTTCCAATGCTCGCTTGATAGGAATTTAATTTATTGAGGCCATCAGATAAAGTGGCCTCTTGCAATCTAGGTATTTCACTTCCATGCCCTCATTACTGAAGGTAATTTCATTGGTATCTTTAAGAAAGGCCCTGTTAGGCTGAGTTTCTATAGAGAGGAATTCAGCCCCCACTCTTGAAGCAATACTGACCAAGGCTTTTATGGCTACCTTTCTCTCACAAGTTGTGAACTCGAGCTAATCAAATAGGTTTTTGAACTGGGGACTTTTCTGCAAGGTCATGATAGCGTTGGATGGTAACGAGGGACTTTCCTCCTTGTTGTGGACGCAAGGGAGGGTCGAAGGAGTTGCCACCTAGTTTTTGCAATGGTCTAGGAACCATATATATAGCGTCCTTTCGAGAAATAACCTTTTGTTCTTACTACTATAGATATGGGTTCGAAGTTAAGGTATGGTTTTGGGAAGGTGTTAGGTACCCAAAACCACCCAACTCTAAGGTTGGCTTCCTGTCATTGTGTCTTATGTCTTAACCTTATTAAAGGCACACTCAATACTTGTATCTAACTCACACACACACTAGTATACATCTAGCAATCAACATGGCATCAAACATCCCTAACCATACATCTATCATGCTTGCAAACAAAGCCTACCATTCATCTAATCATGGCATCACATATCAAAGGTCCTAACATTCACCTTGCATGGCATCAAAGCATTCATAAGATCCCAAACCCTAATCATACATCTAAGCATGCTTCACATATCATATCAAACAAGGCAGCAACATATGAATCATCAAATCATAGCAAGGATATAGGCAACAAGCACATCATATCATTATTAAAAGCATTGCATGTACACTTCAGGAACACTCAACCAAACAAGCATGTTCATCTCTATCATCAAAGCAAGATCACATCACATATGCATGAACATTACAAATGCATGACTTACCTTTTACTTACCTTGCAACAACTCAACACCTATGGCATTATGCATGAGCATATGAATGCATTATCTTGGCATTGAAACAACAAAACCCTAATTCTAGCTTGTGAGACAAACCAAGCAATTAAACATGTGAAACATAGACATTGAAAGCATAAAAGCATAGGCAAAGAAGCTAAACAAACAAACAAACATGTGAAAGTAGAAATGAAACAAACAAAATAAAAATTAGGGTTTCTGGGTAGCGTCTTGAACGCGCAAGAACAAGCCTGCGTGCGCAGGCAAGATTATGCGTATGTAAGGTGCTCTTTTGAGCTCAAACAATCAAACAAGGGTACTCTTACAAGCTCAAACAATCAAGAAAAGGTGCTCTTACGAGCTTAAAAGGATATATATCTATGGTGTCCATCTAAGGCTCTTGCCTCAAACTTCTCTAGGTGGTACTTGTCTTCTGTCTCCATCTCTACCTGTTCTGGTGAGGCTCTTGCCTCGAGTTGACCTTGGTCTCTATCTCTATCTCTACCTCTTCAACCACGCTTACATGTTCAATTCTCATAGCATATGTGTGCAAAATTTGTTTAGTGTGCCTGCATGTTCAACTCCTGAAGGGTATATGTATAACTTCTGACTTGTATAGGATCTATGCCTGCATATTTAATTCCTGCAAGATATGTGCACAAGATCTGCATTCTAACTTTCTGACTTGCATAGGGTTTCATGCCTGCATGTTCAATTCCCGTAGGATATGTGCATGAATTCTGTGTTATAAGGGATTGGTGACTGCATATTCAATTCCCAGAGGATATGTGCACCACTCTGACTTGGATAAAATCTATGCTTGCATATTCAATTTCAGTAGGATATGTTCACAAGGTCTGTACTCTGACTTTCTAACTTGCTTGACTATTTTTGGATGAAAGATCCACTGTGAATGCTGGAGGTCTCATTGAGGAGTATGATTCTATTGAAAAGTGCTTTGGGTGATGATTTTGACTTACCACGAAGTCTTAATGGTGTATGGTTCACTACAGAGGAGGTAGCTCACTAGGGACTTTCTGATGGTGTGTTGTTCATTGGGGATCTTCCTTCCTCCGGGGAAATGATTATCTTCTTCTTGATCATAAATCACTGAGGATTGATGTTGACTCCACCCTCGAGGGGGTTTTACCAAACTCTGCTGGGAAATTTTTTTTTTTTTGCAACTCTTGAAGGAGCTACTTCTATGCCTTGGACTCACAGGGGAGTCCGTCTATGATACCAGATTCACTTGGGATTCAGTTGATGATCTTGACTCACAAAGGAGTTTTCTTGATGATTTTTGGTCCACTGAGGGATGTTTGATGCTTTCGACCTATTGGGGATATTTCTGATGGTTTCGATCCACTAAGGAATGATTTTGATGCTTTTGATCCATTGGGGGATGCTCTTGATTTATGTTGATCCATTGGGGATATTTCTGCCATTTTTGATGTACTTTTGAATTTTTCTTAATTTCCCTTTGCACTTTCAACATTCTGGGAACTCCGTGAGGATTTTTGAAAAAAAAAATTTCTTGTTTTTGCTAAACTACACATAGTTTAGTGGGAAGGCCTAAACTACGCGTAGTTTAGCCATCTAGAGTGTTTCTACCTCTTCATTTTTCTCCAACGGTTACCAACCGAGGTAGAGCAATGGGATTTTCCCCATGTTGTAAAGATAATCATCCATCCCTTGGGCTTTGCGAAAGGCTAGTTATATCTTTTCCATCTTCTCTTTCATGGCTACGGTTTCCACCGTGAGTTTCTCAAATCGCTTATTTCTCTCATAATCAGCTTTGTCATTTTCATCCTACTCTTCCACTTCTTCTTCATCAAGAACCCCTACTCGTGGGTTTGGCTTCTTCAATTTTTGGCTTCTTCGAGTTTAGTGAGGCAACTCCCCATCTTTTTTAGAACATCACTTTGTTCTTCCATTGCCTTGAATATCTTTTGTGCAATCTCATCACTAATTGGAGCAGCCATTGTAGCTTGAGAGGATTCCCTTTCTTGGAACACTTCTTCTTGATGTGTGTCTTCAATCTAGACCAAACATCTTCCATTCTTTTCTCAACTCCAAATTGGAATGGGGACATGTTTTCTTGACTTTGGTGGTGCAATGGTGTCTGAAAAGAAGTCCCATTTTTATTAAGTCCATGTCTCATTTAAAAGGTTCCGTTTTGTTTTTAGGCATCCTTAGAAAAATCTTTAAGTCTATTTTAATGAAGGCCCAATTACAAATTCACTCCTTTTCCTCTCAAGGACATTGCCTCTTGTTTCATTGGGCTTTGGTCCATTTACAACAATGCTCTCATCTTACTCTCATGGGCTTTCATTAGAATGTACTTAGAGATTTTCAACCTTTTGTCTCAAACATGGGCTTAAAATATATTCATCACCTTAGGGCTTTCCTTTTTTTATTTCATCATTCATCTTCTCTCTTTTTTGAAGTAGCCCATTAGCTAGAATATATTGTAGCCTTCCTCTTAAGGTCCATGAAGTTCTCATCATTTTGGGCCTAGACATGCAATAAAGAGGCCCAAGATTAGGGAAATCCATATTGACTTTGTAGGATTTTGGATGTTAAGTCCATAGTATACCTACTATCTTAGGCCCAAACTCCTCTTTTTCAAAAAGGGCTTTTTGATTTGGGCTTATGATAGCAATTAGGCTATGATCTTAATGAACCTTTCAAGTTAAGACATACCTTTGGATTTAGGGATAAGCCTCTTACATGTGAGAACTTCTTTTCTTTTGTCCCATTTATCTTAGGGTATGCCATAACTTTAGGGTCATCCTTCCAATTTGATGTCTTTTATTTGTCCTTTAGAATTAGGTAATCACAAGATATGGTTGAACAAAAAAAAGATATATAAAAGGTATCCTTTGTTGATAGGATCTAGGATTTCTCTAAGTGTGGGCAGGCTCCCTAAGGCTAAAAGGATAGATAAATAGGTCATTCACAACTAGGTGGGCCATGATTCCAACCGAGGGCCTAGGGCCTAAGTGGACCTTTGTGGATTGGTTACTTAAAGTCCATCATAGGCAATGGCACACATTATGAGTTGGTGGGATGAACTTCAAAATACTTGGGCCCGAATGGAGCCTTCCATCTTCCCACTCATCACCAACCGAGGTTAAGGGACAAAAGAACCATGTGATGTGCGTACAAACAAATATTGAATAAGACTTTATTAAGGTTAAGACATAGGACACATAGGACTTAAACTCACAATCCCCAGTGCAGTCACCATGTGTACGCAAGGGAGGGTCGAAGGAGTCGCCACCTAGCTTTTGCAATGGTCTAGGAACCATATATATAGCGTCCTTTCAAGGAAGGACCTTTTAATCTTACTACCAGAGATATGGGTTCGGAGTTAAGGTACGGTTGTGTTAGGCATTCAAAACAGTCCAATCCTAAGGTTAGCTTTTGGTCATTGTGTCTTATGTCTTAAACCCTATCAAAGGCACACTCAATACTTGTATCTAACTCACACACACACTAGCATACATCTAGAAATCAACATGGCATCAAACATCCCTAACCATACATTTATCATGCTTGCAAACAAAGCCTCCCATTCATCTAATCATGGCATCACATATCAAAGGTCCTAACATTCACCTTGCATGGCATCAAAGCATTCATCACATCCCCTTAATCATACATCTAAGCATGCTTCACATATCATATCAAATAAGGCAACAACATATGAATCTGTAAACACAAAATTTTTTCTCAATTGTAGAAAATCAAATCAAACAACTGAAAATAAATATGGTTTGTAAATATAAATTTGTATTGATGAATAATGAGTACAATCTCTATTTCAATTCTTTTACAAAAGAATACCCTTTGATTCTATCTTCGTTGAACTTGACTCAAACAAGAAATATTCTTGAATTTTGCTAGAAGATGGATCGAATGGTCTCCATAACAAATCTCTAGCTTTGAACTTATTAGAGATTTATTGTTCTTCAAGTCTTTGAATGTGAAGGTTTTTAGGTTGAAGTTCTTCGGGGCTTTAGAGGCTTGATCTGTCGAGCTTCAAAGATTTGGGGTTTGTTGAAGTTAATGGAGGCTTTTTGTAGCTTAATTCCAATAGAACTTCAAGGCTTGATCCGTCGAGCTTTAAAGATTTGGGGTTTGTTGAAGTTTATGGAGGCTTTTTGTAGCTTAATTCCAATAAAACTTCAAAGAACTTATTTGAATGTTCTTCGTATGTTCTTGAGGTAGAATTTCTCCAGAGCTTCAACGTCTTGGAAAAATCCTCTAAAATGAGAGGGAATGTCCTCTATTTATAGTGGTTTCAGAGGATAAACTCCCCTTTGAATTGATATGCTTGAAAATATGTAGTAGGCTCTTGATTGGCCTAAATTTTGCTTAGAGATAATTATTTTTATTTATCTATTTTGATAAATATCACATGTTGATAAAGATAATAATCAACAAGGATAAATAATTATCTCTATTCAATTAATTTATTTTAATAAAGATAATTATCCATAAATTTTGAATAGGAAATTTATCTTTATTTTGTGGGCCAAATGACACGTGGCAAATTTCAATATGCCAACGTAATATCCATTTGGATGACACATGTCATTATTTGATTTAGTTAATTCAATGACAAATTAATTTATATTTTGTCACTAAATTTTGATGTGGCATTTTATGATTGGCTTAAAATTTTGCCTCCTACAAATGCCCCCTCGAGACTTGATTATGTCCACAATTTTAAGTGTGGAAAGTGATCAAGTCTCGATAAATTGCATGGTTTGATGCAATTAACTTCAGTACCTTTCATATATACATACCCCCTTTTTTTTTTTTTATATATCATAATGATCCCGCTGTTGGTTCACTGCCCAAGTAGGAATTGTATAATGTAATAGTAGCCACGTTCAAATCCACTGGCCGAGGCATATCAAGACTTAAAAAAGGTTCTAATGCATGGAAGAATCCACCCATGCAAGAGGCCACGTTTCAAGAATTCCAATCGAAAAGACATAGAGCAGAGACTTCACCATGCAAGAATTCACCCATGCAAGAAAGCAGCAGAGGAGAAAGCAAAGAGAGAAAGCAGCGGAGGAGAATTAAGTTACTGTGGAAAGCATGGTGTTAGTTGTCATTTAGAGAATTTGGAGGCAAAAAGTGGGTGCTGTCCTTTTGAAGATAAGATCGCTGGATTTTTTTTTTTTTTTTTTCACATCATTAGAAGAAGACATTAAAAGATTGTCTTGTTTTTGGTTCAGTATTTTTGTGGGACTCTCATGTTTTTCACACCTTCCTTGGTTCATACCTTCAATCAAAATTCTTAGCTGCTTGCCTGGGATCTTGGGCAAAGGGGAAAAGCTTGATCTAGCAATATTCAGTGAGTGCGGAAGGGTAATGCAGCTTGGAGGAAAAATATTCCAATCTTAGCAAAAGCTACCCAAACTACTATTTCCTTTACATAAATTGAGTGAAAAAAATAAAGTTTGACTCTCTTATCATAAGAGATTGGAAGGCGTTGTTGTTGTTTTTTTTTTTTTTTTCCTGACTGGCCGTTAGGATCAAATAAAGTACCTTTCGAGCACTTGATCCCTTGTTTAGATGATAAATTTCATGGTTGCTCTTTAGGCAATCCCAGGATTATTGCAGCTAGTGAAACTTCTAAAAGTCTTGAGGGTGATGCAATTCATGCTTTTGTTATCCAAAGGTTGAAGGATTTTTACCGAAGTCAAGCTGTCAAAGGTATTTCAAGAAAGGCCACGTTTATTTATTTATTTTTTATTTTTTTAGTCCAACCTGAAGAAGAATTCATGCAAGACTCCACCGTGTCCACCATGCAAGAGAGGCCACGTTTCTTTTATTTTTTTTTTCCTAGTCCAAGCTGAAGAAGAATTCTCTTCCCCTGAGAAGATAATCTCAAGAAGGAATTGGTCCTAGCCAAAGTGGTCCTCAAGAAGACATTCACTCCTAATCAAACATTGCTAGATATAGGCCACGGAGGAAGCCAACTGATATATAAGCACTTTCTAATATTATATTTTGACTGAAATATCAGCACTCTCCAAGCTGGTCAAGCTCTTTATCTCCAATTTAGAGACCTTCTTGACTTGGAAGTGTAATGCCTCATAACAACGTGACCACTATAAAAGCAAGCCTTTGGTGAGCAAATCCCCACTATTTTTTTTCACAAGTCCAATAGAGGTATGAGGTCTCTCGCATGATCTCTCTCTCTCTCTCTCTTTTTCTTTTTTTTTTATTTATTTATTATAACCTCAAAATTTTTTTTTTTTTAAACCGTGCTCATGACTCTTTTTTTTTTTTTTTTTTCTTCTTGTAGTATCCGGCCTCACAATTTTCATTGTTTCTAAAGACCATCGCAACTGTGTTAAATTTTACACAAGCCCGATTATGGAACTTTCTCTCCGAGAGGTACATTCTTGTACTCAGTTTTTTTATTTTTATTTTTATATGCAATATTTTCTTCTGCATGCCGTGATTTTCTCTTGACATACATACTTGAGATGCGGGACTTGGGTTATCCATCTCTCTCAAGTGTGTAATTTTTTTTTTTTGAAAGAAAATACTTGAGATGCGGGACTTGGGCTATCCATCTCTCCCAAGTATTAAGATTTGAAAGTACTCACTTGAGATGCGGGATTTGGGTTATCCATCTCTCTCAAGTGTGTAATTTTTTTTTTAAGAAAATACTTGAGATGCAGGACTTGGGTTATCCATCTCTCTCAAGTATTAAGATTTGAAAGTATTCACTTGAGATGCGGGATTTGGGTTATCCATCTCTCTCAAGTGTGTAATTTAATTTTTTAATTTTTTTTAAAAGAAAATACTTGAGATGCGGGACTTGGGTTATCCATCTCTCTCAAGTATTAAGATTTGAAAGTACTCACTTGAGATGCGGGATTTGGGTTATCCATCTCTCTCAAGTGTGTAAAATTTTTTTTTTGTTTCTTTCTAGAAAAAATTGTGAAAACTGACTTTTTCTTCTTCTTTTTTTTTTCTTTTTTTTTTTAGTGTATCCAAGCCTTTTCCTTTGAAGATTTGTATATTGGCAACGAACCGGCCCTATTCATTTATTCAGAGAAAGACAACAAAGATGCGAAGCCTTCGACTCTAATCACCCGTCCTCCCATTATTGGAGAGTTTTCACCAAAATGGGATTGGGATATATGTCCACCTAACTTGCCGCAATGGTCACAAGCTGCTCCCCACAATATCGGTGCAAGTGCAACACTTCTACTTGCTTCGCACCACACAAACATTGCAAGTACGAAACCATACTCAACTCTAGGACGAGAAATAATTGCGGGTCGAGCAAATTGGGAGTACTCCTTCAACGTGAATGGAGGAATTTCCTATATTCCATTATATTGGGAATGGTTGGAAGACGTACTCAGTCGATGCAAGGAACTCCTTAAGGCTGCCAGCCTTTATGAAGCTATTTTTGCTTCCTTGTTCACATATGATTATAATGATCATCTTGTGAAAGCATTTTGAGAGTGTTGGAGTCCAACAACAAATACTTTGCATACTTTGGTTGGAGAAATTTCTATTACAACGTGGGATTTGCATAAGCTTGGTGAGCTTCCCATTAGGGGACTTTTTTATGATGAAGTGGTTCCTACTGCAAAGGAGCTTGAAGGAGTTGATGATCAAGGGAAGAATTACTTGCCTCGAAGTTGTCGCTATTTGTTTATGGTCTATCATCATCTCCAACATCGAATGAAGAGGCAAAGTAAAGTTAATGTCAATAATTGGATTGCTTTTTAGTTTAAAGGAGATGAAAGACATCCTACTCCAAAGAAACAAGCAAAGAAAGGACTCCATCCAAAACGCAGCCAAAATCCATCAGGCCTTATCCTTGACCGTGGGCCTTGGAAAGACAAAGAACACGCGGCTCTTTTTGATCTTCAAGTTCTTGAGGACCTTAAGAAAGAAACTTATTTGACAGCTTTTCTTGTTTTCTGGCTTTGTGTATTTGTTTTTCCTATTAAGGACTTGGGTAGCATTCGTCCTAGTACTTTTAAGATTGCTAGTCTCATGGCTAGTGGTGAAGTTTTTGGTCTTGCCGTTCTTGTTTTAGCAAGCATCTATCGAGGGCTCAATACAATCTTTAACAATCCTGTACCAAGCAAGTCTAGCAATGGCTTTGCTATCCATTATGTTTATGCATGGATAGCACACTTCTTCAAAAGCCATCGTGTTGTAAATGATGGATTGGGCAAGCCTATGATGACAAGATATTCTGGAGTAAGCTATGAGGCGCCATTTGATGAAATATCTGCATGTAACCACATACGATCTGGTAAAGATTTCTTTTGGCACGGGACTTCATTCAGGTCGGACCTTGACCTAACTTTTGAGGACAATGGAGGACTATCTATTCCAAGACTGGGTTATTTTATGTCTCTCCGCTCTGGATATTTATCTCTTTGATGTGAAGATCATTGTGTTGTAGAATCATATAGCCCGGACCGATTTAGTAGGCGTTTTGGGTTCTACCAAAACATTCCAGGTGACCTAAAAAAAAGAATTCAAATTGGTACTTTAAAGGAGTTGTACCAATATTATCAATCATTCACCCGTTCCAACACATCGTCCATAGTGCTTATACCATCTTCGTCCACAGACTTTAAAAAGAGAGTTACTCGTAGCTACATGGATTGGTGGACAAATATTTGCAAGGATGACTTTACCACGGGTATTGATTCATTAGCCAAAACTGCACTCCTTCTTGCTAAGCCATCAGTTAGTAAATTCTGCAAAGGAAAGAAGGAACAAGCAACAATGAGTCCTAGCCATCAACTTCAATCTACTAAGAAGCCTTCTAGCACTACTATTGGTGTTCAAAAGAGAGGTACTAAACGTTCAAGTGATATACAACATGAAGACACACTTGAAGTTTCTGATGATGATGCAAGCAAGGATTCTGATGCTAAATGGAAACACAAAAGAAAATCATTAAAAGGTAGTAGCACAATGACCTTAGCTGACCATGTTCCTACTTTAACCCTTAACGAGCCTTCTATTGTGGACTTGGAGACCAAAGAACATAAGGTTGATAATGCTATAGCATCTTCTAAACTTGTGAATGAAACAAACGAGGTTTCTTCACAACAAGAACAAGAGATGTCTATGAGTAAACAAGGAGCCTTAATGCTTGGAGACCTCCTTTTGTCACAACTTTCAGACTTCCCTTTGAATAAGATCTTTCCCAAGAATGAGGTAAGCAAGATTTATCATGGGATACAGAATTTTGGGATTGATCCTCAGTCATTGCAGGAGCATGTTGATAAATACTTAACAGATGTTTCATACTACATAGAGAATGAGGCATCTATGAGTAACCATGTGAGTCTAGAGATTCAAACACGTCGTGTGAATGATACTGAACTTCTTATTACGGAAGCATTGAGTAGGAAAGAATCTCTAGACACTAAACTTCGAAATACCAATTCAAAGATTGATGACCTGAAGGCAAAGCTAGCTGAGTTAGAACAATTAGTGCCACAAATAAAGTCCAAGCAAGTTGAAGAGGATGACATCATAGAAACTCTGCAAGATCAACTTGAAAGCATCAAGTCAACTATTGTGCTTGAAGACCAGGACGTGGAGGCCTTGAAGAAGATACAAAGCACCTTAGAGAGCAAGCGTTCCAATTTGAAGAACTTGAAGTGGATGCCTTGACCATGCTTTTTTTTTTTTTTTTTTTTTTTTGAGATAGGACATTTGTTTTGTTCAATTAGGTAGCTCAAGGAATTGGAATTTTTTTTTTCAGCTATTGTTGCTAGGTTTTTTTTTTTAGGAAGAATTCTGCAATGCATAGGATTTAGTCATGATGTAGTTTGGAATTTTCCTTCAATATGATTGAACTTCTTAGTCACTATTTCCCCCCCCCCCCCTTTTTTGACATGTGATTGAACTGATTTTGTTCAATTTGTAGTATGTAATTGAACTTCTTAGTTAAAAACTAATTGATCAATTTGAAACATGTAATTGAACTTCTTAGTTAAGAACTAATTGCTTAATTTTAAACATGTAATTGAACTTCTTAGTTAAGAACTAATTGCTTGAAATTATTTTTCAACAAGCAACTAAACTTAGCGTAGAATACCAAGCTCTTTACGTACCCCTTGAAAGAGTTCAAAGCCATCACATGATTCAAAGGACTTTTGTTTTAACATGTGATTGAACTTAGTATGAAATACCAAGCTGCCCACGTACCCCTTGAGAGGGTTCCAAGTAATCACATAATTCAAAAGGTTTTAGTTTGAGACATGACTGAACTTAGTATAAAATACTAAGCTGCCTACGTACCCCTTGAGAGGGATCAAGTCACAACGTAGTTCAAAAGGTTTTTTTTCAAATGGGAGAATTTTTTTTTTTGTTAGGTGCCCTAACTTTTGCCTAGGCCGCCTTATAAAAAGGTTTTCAACCTAGCAGGCTTTTTTTTTTTTTTTTTTTTTTTTTTTTTTTTTTTAACATTTTCAAAAGTAATGGGAGAACATCATGTACTTTTTGAGTGTTGAAGTAGGCAGTTTTAGGCTCTTACCAAGGAGCATTTCAAATTTCAAGCATAGTAACATTTCAAGAATTTGCCATTGATGGGGCCAATTCTTAAACCATCTTCAGTAACTAACTTGTATGCGCCATTTGTATAAGCTTCTTGAACAACATATGGTCTATCCCATTTTGACAAAAACTTATTCTTGGTGCGATGAGTGATGATGATGGGTCTTTGCACAGCAAGAACCAAGTCTCCAACTTGGAAAGTTCGAGGACGAACCTTCTTATTAAAAGTCCTAGAAATGCGAGCTTGATAACACTTAAGGTGTTGTTGTGCCTCAAGCCTTTTCTCATCCAAAGCTTCCAATTCTTCAAGTTGTAGACGAACATTGTCCTCATTAGAGAGGCCTTCTTGAATGGCAATTCTTAATGAAGGGATTTGACATTCAAGTGGTAAAACAGCTTCTACCCCATAAACAAGAGAATAGGGTGTAGCTTGAGTAGGTGTTCGGTATGTTGTGTGATACGCCCACAAAGCTTCTTTAATTCTTTCATGCCAATCTCTTTTTGACTTCATTACAACTTTCTTGAGAAGATTGCATAGAGTTTTGTTAAAAGCTTCTGCAAGACCATTAGCTGGAGCATTATACATTGAGGAGTTATGTTGCTTAAAGCCAAAATCATTGCAAAGCTTGTCCATCGACTTGTTGTAGAATTCTTTCCCATTATCAGTGATTATGTAACGAGGCACACCATATCTGAAGATGATGTTTCTTTTGATGAAGTTCACAACAGTTTCTTTCTTCACTTCTCGAAATACAGCAGCTTCAGCCCATTTGGAAAAATAATCTGTTGCAGCTAGGATATATAAATGCCCACCAGAGGATTTTGGAGCCAATGGTCCAACCACATCTAAGCCCCAAGCATCGAATGGCCATGAAGCTACAGTAGGGTGTAAGGGTTCTAGAGGTTGATGAATGAAATTTGCATGGAATTGACATGCTGAACATCTTTTTGCATAATCCATACAATCTTTGACCATAGTGGGCCAATAATAACCCATCCGCTTAATTTGAAAATGAAGTTTGGGACCAGATTGGTGAGCACCACAAATCCCTAAATGAGCTTCTTCAAATGCCTTGGAAGCTTCCTCATCATCTAAGCAACGAAGGAGAAGGCCATCAAAAGAACGGTGATATAAAGTATTTTTATAATAAACAAAGCGTGGAATTCGTCGCCGAAACTCTACTCTATGTCGAGGATCATTAGGCAACTTCCCATGTTCTATGTAATCAATGATGGGTTGTCGCCAATCTTCTCTTTCTATCTCAAATACTGAAATTGCATTAACTTCTTCTTCTATCTCATCCTCTTCAAAGTTTGGAGGTATTATCCATGTCTGGCATATTGGAATTTTCACCTCAGGCTCTTGTAGAGTAAGAGTTGTTGCTAATTTTACCAAGGCATTAGCTTGCTTATTCTCATTTCTTAGGACATGTGTAATACTAATATGATCGAACCAGTCCAAAAGTCTTTTGGCATATTTGCAATATGGGATCAATTCAGGTTTCTTCACATCATAGTGCAGAAGCACTTGATTTATGACTAATTTCGAATCACCAAAGACTTCCAAACGAGTTGTTTTCGCATCCATTGCCATTTCAAGACCTAGGATTAGTGCTTGGTATTCGGCAACATTGTTTGAACAACATTCTGTGAGAGTGAATGCATATGGGAGGACATCTCCTTCCGGAGTTACAAACACTACCCCAGCACCAGCACCACTACGTTGAGCAGCTCCATTGAAGAACATTTTCCATGTTTGTGAGATTTCAATGAGCATTACTTCTTTATCAGGAAGGTCATCAGACAGTTTCCAATCATCAGGAATAGGATGGTCAGCAAGGAAGTCGGCCAAAGCTTGTCCTTTCACCGCGTTTTGCTGGACATATATTATCTCAAACTCTTGGAGCAAAAGAGCCCATTTTGCTAGCCTCCCTAAAAGAACTGGCTTAGTCATTATGTACTTGATAGGATCTGCCCGTGAAATGAGTCGTATTGAATGGGCTTGTAGGTAATGCCTTAGCTTTTGAATGGCAAACATCAAAGCTAAACATGTCTTTTCAATTGGTGAGTAATTAAACTCAGCACCATGTAGGGTTCTACTTAAGTAATAAAGAGCATTCTCCTTTCCTTCTTCATTTTCCTATGTCAGGAGCACTCTTAAAGATTGTTCTTGTGCTACTATGTAAAGAATAAGTGGCCATCCATGTAAAGGTGCTCGTAGGACAGGAGGATTCAACAAGTATGTTTTGATGCTCTCAAAAGCATTTCTGCATGCTTCATCCCATACAAATGGGACATCTTTCTTCATAAGGCGACTGAAAGGTTGACAGCGCCCAGCCAAGTTGGATATGGACCTCCTAATGTAGGCAAGCTTTCCCTTAAGACTTTTGAGATCATGAATATTTCGAGGCTCCTGCATTTTTTGAATAGCATCAATTTTCGACCTATCTATCTCAATTCCTCTGTGTCGAACTATGAATCCTAGGAATTTTCCCGATGTAACTCCAAATGCACACTTCAAAGGATTCATTTTGAGTTGGTACCTACGAAGTCGATCAAAAACTTGATGCAGGTCTTGAAGGTGCTCCATCCTTTTCTTCGACTTTACCACCAAATCATCAACATAGCATTCCACATTCTTATGGAGTATATCATCAAATATATTTTGCATTGCCCTTTGATAAGTGGCACCAGCATTTTTTAACCCAAATGGCATAACTTTATAATAATAAATCCCTTTTGGTGTACGAAAAGCAGTGAGCTCTTTATCTTTCGGAGCCATGCAAATTTGATTGTAACTAGAGAACCCATCCATAAATGAAAGAGCTTCATGACCTACTATAGCATCAACCATAATTTCTGTTAAAGGGAGAGGAAAATCATCTTTTGGACATGCTCTATTGAGGTCACGAAAGTCGACATAAATGCGGATTTGCCCATTCTTCTTTCTTACAGGAACAATGTTTGATATCCATGAAGGATACTTGACTTCACGAATGAAGCCAGCTTTAATAAGTTTGCTGACTTCACCTTCAATTTGGGAGATTAACTCAGGCCGAAACCTACGTTGTGCTTGCTTTGTTGGTCGTACCCCATGTCTTATTGATAAATGATGAACAGCAATCTTTGGATCAAGACCGGGCATTTCTTTGTATGTCCAAGCAAAAACATCCCTATATTCTTTGAGGAGTTCAATATAGGCATCTTCCTCTTCTAAAGGTAAACTTGCATTTATGAAGACTGGCTTAGGGTCCTCGGTGGTGCCAATGTTGACTTCCTTCAATTCATTAACTGTAGCTTTTATGCCTTCTTCAAATAAGGGTGGAGCATCCTCGGTGTCATCTTCAACAGGGGTTTTTTCTTTCGTGTCTTCAATGATTATTATATGATTGACTGAGGTAACAGTTTCATCTTCTAGTTCTTGGTTTGTGGTCACCATTGTACGCCTTTTTATAGTCAAGGCTTCTCCAGTATTCACTTCCCAAATGGTTCTATGTTTCATACGAGACGGAATGGAGCTTCGAATCTCATTTGAATCTTGATCCACAATAAGTGTTTCGTTAGCACCTCTAGGGAGGAGATTTGTCCTCTCATTCTGCTCTTGCTTTGCCTTCAGATCTTTTGAGAGTCTGGAAGGGATTGCATGACTGAGCCTTGTGAGAACTGAACCTCGGGCGCCAACAACAGAGTTATCTTCTTGTGTCCCCAACCTATCAAATACTGAGATATAGGAAATGGGTCGACCAATGCGGTCAAAAACAGATGATTTCTTTGATAAGTTTGAAGATTGTTCTTCTTCTTTATCATCTGTTGAAATCATCAAAATGCTAGCTTTCCGAATGGGGATATGAATGGTAGTTGGTGGGGTGTATCCAACTCCAGCCTTAGAACTTGTTCCTTTAACACCCTTGGCTTTCATTGTCTTTTGTCCTTCTTTTCCGGAGGCTTCAGGGATGAGCTTACCCAAACCACTTGGCTTTTCATGGTTATAACCAGCTTTTTCCATGAGTCTATACGCGTTGGGGTCAAAGCCTTCTTTGGTTCTTTTGGTGGGCAAAGTCCCATGCTCCATAATTGGTCCTTGAGATGGTCTTGTAAACCCTTTCAACGGTTGACTTGAAGGTCTTGGTTTTGTGATTTTAGTAACTGACAAGTTTAATCCTTGCAAATTCTTCGATATTGACTTCTCATCTCCTGAAAATGGGGATTGGCCTTCTTTTCTTTTGGCGACTGGAACATAGTGTAGCACAGGGGCCATTTTAGTTACTTCTGAAGTCTGATGCTTCTTCTCTTCCATAGAAGTCTCAGTTTGCTTGGTTTCCTTCTCCTCAATTGGAGGATCAATTTTTGGAGCCTTGGAGTGGGGCTTTTCTTCTTTGCTAGATGGTGAAGCCACAACTTGGGTTTCTTCTATCGTATCGTCTTCCAAATAAAATTTTGCATTAGCAAAGTGTGACTCAGCTATAGAAAAGGGCTTATCATTAGCTACAATCTTCTTGACTTGTCCATCTTTGAAATACTTGAGGCATTGGTGATACGTAGATGGCACAACACCATACTCATGCAGCCACGGTCTTCCAATAAGCAGTTTGTAAGTGGTCTTGGCATCGATGACATGAAAGTGTGCACTTGATTCCATTTCACCAATGAGCATATGAAGTCTAATCTTCCCAATAGCTCTTTGTCCACCCTGATTAAAGCCTTGAATCATCAACCTACTAGGAAGTAGTTCATCCAAGGAGATTCCAAGTTCTTTCAATATTTTGAGTGGGAGGATATTGACTGCAGATCCACCATCAATAAGGATACGATTGACTTGTTGTTCTCGAATGTGCCCAGTTACAAACAAAGGGCGATTGTGAATCTTGGAGCCCAACAAACGATCATCATCAGTAAAAATGATTGAAGACCAATATGCCCTATACAGGATAGCTCGTTCTGTCTCTTTCTCACTATATGAAGATTTTTCTTCATCACTTACTTGATAACATGTAAAAGATGAAAAGATTTAATCCTTGGGAATTGGCATTGTGGAGAAAGGTACTTTCACCCCAATAGGCTCAAATGAACCAAATTGAATGGTGAGAGAAGTAGAAGTGGTTGTTGAGGCCACCATGGCAAGATTAGAAGTCACAGCTTCATCATCAAATGTGATCTTTCCTTGGTGGGCTAGCTCCATAATTTTGTCTTTCAACACAAAGCATCGCTCTATAGGGTGGCCTATGAGGCGATGATACTTGCAATACTTAGGGTTATTTGTTTGGTCAGCTTCTTCAGGCCGTTTCATTTCTGGTAACTCAATCAATTTCAATTCAAGTAAATGATCCAACATCTCGAAGACATCAGAATCAGGGAATGGATATTGCTTCTCTTGCATCTCTTGTAACGTCGGTCTTCTTCTTCTTTCTTGAGTGAGAGCAGATGTTTGTTCTTTTATCTTAGGTTTAACTGGAACTTTGAGAGGAGCAGTAGTTACAATCAAGGACTATTTGTTTTCCGGTTTAGGAGGGAATTTGCCCCCTTTGCAAGTATCTTGCCCTTCTCTCCCCTTACGGGGTTCTTGAACAGGGGGACCTTGGCGACCATTGGAAGCAATGCTAAGCTCCATGTCATGAGCACGTGTTGCTAATTCTTCAAATATTTTAGGCTTTATTCCTTGAAGAATATAGCTTATAGCCCAATTCATTCCTTGAATGAACATCTCAATTGTGGACGCCTCAGATAATTGATCCTTGCAGTTAAGACTAAGGTTTCTCCACCGTTGAATGTAATCAATGACAGGTTTTTCTTTCCACTGCTTTGAATTGGTGAGTTCTATCATGCTAACAGTACGTCTAGTACTGTAGAAACGGTTTAGGAATTCTCTTTCCATTTGATTCCAACTATCAATAGAGCCAGGCATTAGATCGGTATACCAATTAAACGCATTTCCCTTCAAAGAGCGAACAAATTGCTTGACCATGAGATCCCCATAAGTTCCAGCATTATTACAAGTTTCCACAAAGTGAGCTACATGTTGCCTTGGATTGCCTTTACCCTCAAATTGTTGGAACTTCGATGGCTGATAGTTTTGAGGCATCCTCAAGAGATCTATCCTTTGAGTGTATGGTTTAGCGTAAGCAATGGATGTCTGACTTCCACCCCCAACTTGGTCTTTGATAGCCTCCTTGATTAACTCCTTGAGCTGGTCAGGAGAGATAGACCCCTCTGCAGAGAAATTGAAATCCTTTGTTGAATTTTCAAGTTTGTCATTATGGGTTTGTTTCATCCTAGAGCTTTCATCTTCATGATTTAGTCCAGATGTATTCCCTATCTTATCCATTACGAGAGTTATTTGTGCATCTCTCAATGCTTCCCTCTCTTTCATGGACTTCATTAGTTCTTCTAAAGTTTGGGCTATAGTTGAGACTTGCTCCTCCAAAGATGTTGTGTTAGTCATCATGACTGGCATGGCAGATGAACTAACAGAGTGAGGGGATTCCCTAAGTTTGGAAGTAGGGATATTTTCTGAAAAAGAAAATTCAGAGCCATCAAGTGATTCATCCTCTTCTTCAACAATTGGAGCTTCTTGTGTAGGCTCCGATGACAAAGCTGGTTGAGACAACACTTCTTTGACGAAGCTAGCTACATCTTTGTTTGACCCTTAAGTAGATGAGGCTGTTTGTGACTCCTTGGTTTTAGAAGTATTGAAAACAGATGAGGATTGGGGTATGGGTGTCGTTTGAGCATAGACTTCTGCAAGGGCTTTTATCCTTCCCCTTGTCATGGGTCCAGTATAGGGAATATCAGAGTTTGAATCAAGTGTAGGATCAACTTCACTTGTTCCAAAAAGAGGGTTGTCAATTTGAGTCTTCTTTGAAGCCATATGGCTTTAAAGGATGTGACAAGTTGATGAAGAAGAGATGAGAGGTAGAGATGGTCCCACCGGGCGTGCCAAAAATTTGTAAACACAAATTTTTTTCTCAATTGTAGAAAATCAAATCAAACAACTGAAAATAAATATGGTTTGCAAATATAAATTTGTATTGATGAATAATGAGTACAATCTCTATTTCAATTCTTTTACAAAAGAATACCCTCTGATTCTATCTTCGTTGAACTTGACTCAAACAAGAAATATTCTTGAATTTGGCTAGAAGATGGATCGAATGGTCTCCACAACAAATCTCTAGCTTCGAGCTTATTAGAGATTTATTGTTCTTCAAGTCTTTGAATGTGAAGGTTTTTAGGTTGAAGTTCTTCAGGGCTTTAGAGGCTTGAACCGTCGAGCTTCAAAGATTTGGGGTTTGTTGAAGTTTATGGAGGCTTTTTGTAGCTTAATTCCAATAGAACTTCAAGGCTTGATCAGTCGAGCTTTAAAGATTTGGGGTTTGTTGAAGTTTATGGAGGCTTTTTGTAGCTTAATTCCAATAAAACTTCAAAGAACTTATTTGAATGTTCTTCGTATGTTCTTGATGCAGAATTTCTCCAAAGCTTCGACATCTTGGAAAAATCCTCTAAAATGAAAGGGAATGTCCTCTATTTATAGTGGTTTCAGAGGATAAACTCCCATTTGAATTGATATGCTTGAAAATATGTAGTAGGCTCTTGATTGGCCTAAATTTTGCTTAGAAATAATTATTCTTATTTATCTATTTTGATAAATATCACATGTTGATAAAGATAATAATCAACAAGGATAAATAATTATCTCTATTCAATCAATTTATTTCAATAAAGATAATTATCCATAAATTTTGAATAGGAAATTTATCTTTATTTTGTGGGCCAAATGACACGTGGCAAATTTCAATATGCCAACGTAATATCCATTTGGATGACACATGTCATTATTTGATTTAGTTAATTTAATGACAAATTAATTTATATTTTGTCACTAAATTTTGATGTGGCATTTTATGATTGGCTTAAAATTTTGATGTGACATTGAAAGCATAAAAGCATGGCCAAAGAAGCTAAACAAACAAACATGTGAAAGAAGAAATGAAACAAACAAAATAAAAATTAGGGTTTTTGGGCAGCGACTTGTGCACACAAGTATAAGCCTGCATGCGTAGGCAAGATTATGCGTACACAAGTTCTTGCCCTGAAACCCTAAAAACACAATCAAGCCCAAAACACTAAAACTAACACCCTAACATGCATTTTAAACATACAAAAGTGTAAACCTAGACTAGATAAACATATTAAAGCATGTTATAGCATACAAACATTGCAAACAGAAAGAATTAAAACAAAAAAAGAAAGGAAAACAAAAAAGTAAAGTTTGAACTAATACCTCAAAGAAAAGCTCTTCAAGCTTGATTTTTGACTATTTCCCTCAGTCAAATCTATTCACAATTCAATAAAACAGTGATTAGTAATCTTAAACTCAAAGATCAAGGCCAAAAAAGGCCCTAATCAAAAGAAAATTGACTTGAGGATGTTTAGTGAAAAACTCCCTCTTTGATTCACTATTTTTAGTGAATCTTAGTGTTTTCTCATGGAATTTCTGTGTGTTTTGAAAATATTCCATGTAAGGATTTTTATAGTGTGAAAAAATGGGTTTGGAATGATCCTCAGACGATATGGGATTCATTCCAAACCTCAACATAAATGTAGAAAACTTGCCTTGTACTGCTTTCTGGAAATTGCTATGCGTGCACAAGATCGGGCCTACATAAGCATGCAGAAAGCTGCGTGCACAAGCTGATTCATGGATGCATATAGCGAGGGTTTCCTTTGATCTTATTTTTCAAAAATTGATTTAGGTTGAATTGTCTAAGTGGCTATTTTTATTGTAATGGGCTATTTCAATTTGTAACTTTGAGCTTTTTGTTAAGTCTGTGTTTTGTCACGGATTGCCAAAGGGGGAGTTTGTTAGGTTCTAAGGATTAGGACCTAATGTATTTAGAACTTCAATTTGTATGTTGTCAAACCATGATCAAAACAATGTTTAGTCGTGTGTTAGACTTGCTCAAAGTATGGGTTTTAATGTAAAGTTGGAATCGAGTTTTTATGCAGAATTACTGTTCACTTTCTGCTAGACTCGATCGATCGAAAATTAGGCTCGATCGATCGAAATTCGGGTAGATCGTTTTTCTGCAGAAAATTCCAACTCAGCCCTAGTCCATTTAATGTATAGGGTTTTATGTTTTGCCCTAAGTATATAAGGGAAAACCTTAGCCATGTTTTTATAGTTCTGAATGCTGTGTTTGTGAATCTCTTTGTGAGATCTAGAGGTGTTTACCTTCACATACACTTAGGGTTTACAAACTTGAGATTTATGTCAAGAGTTGTGTAGATCAATACAGTTGCAGAATCAATAGAGCACAAAGATATACAAGCAGGTGCGCTTGTGGATTTGCTGAAGAATTCCGGAAAGAAGGAGTCCGTGGATCTCGGAGTTATCATGGGGTCATGGTAGTAAGTTTCCTACACTTGGGTAGCAATAAGATGTTAGTGGTCTAAGTCTTATTGTGTAAACTTTGATTCTTTCATAGTGGATTCAGTTTACCTTGAGGATAGCTAGGTCAAATCCTCCCCAGGTTTTTAGCAGTGTGGTTTCCTGGGTCATCATATCTTTGTGTTGTTTATTTTCCGCTGCTTTGTTATTTTTGCTTATTTGTGTTAACCTAGTTTTAATTAAATTACCTAAGTTAATCACTTGGCTAATTCACTAGGTTAATCTGTTGGGTTTAAGGGGTCTAAACGAACTGACAATGTGGATGGGCTTGAAAACTCCATCTACGATCCATTTGTCTAAAAGCACGTCCAGTCCTCTACGATCCATTTGTCTAAAAGCACGTCCAGTTCTTTTGGTGTGCAAGGTATCGATGGAGGACTCTTATATTCGTTCCCTTCTGGTCTCTTTCTTTTTTCGCTCGTGGACACTGCCACGGCTTGTGGAACTAACTTCCACTCTTATGGCTTCTCTGAGCTGGGCTTGACTGACTAGGCTATCTTTTTGATTTTCTGCAGTAGCTGGGCAAACTGTGCAATGTCTAAGTTTTCTAGGACAGCCCTGTATTTCATAATCATATTGTCCATGCACATCTCTACCAGCGTTTTTTCTTCATAATGGTCATAGCAGTCAAGGGTTATATCTCTAAACCTCTTAATGAATTCTAAGAGGTCTTCTCTACTTTTTTGTTTCGTGCTTTGAAGGGTTGCCAGCGTAATAGTCTCTTCCCCATGGAAGTATTTTCTGTAGAAAACATCCACCATGTCATCCCAAATGGGAAAGGATCCTGGCCTTAAGCCAATGTACCAAGTTTAGGCATGGTCACTTTGGGATTTTAAAAATTCACAAAGGCACAAGTCCTTATCTCCTACGTAAGGCCCCATTGTATCCAAAAACTTACTCACGTGCTCAATAACATCCCTTACTGCCATCGTATTGGGAGAATGTTGGTGTTTAATACCTATCAAGATAAGGTTTGTTAAGCAGCTTCATTGGGCATGGTGGCCATCTTAAGAAAAATTTTTCCTTTGGCATTTTGGCCTTCTCTCATTCTAGCATTGCCATAACATCTGCCATAGTCACAAATTGTGGCTCTGCGTTTTGTAGGCATTCACCTTCCGAAGTTTCCTTCTTATCTATTACGTTCTCGGGATTGCGTTGGCTACCCTTTTCTTTGGTCTTGTTGGCTTTTAGCTAGCAAATTTCCTTTATCAACTACTGCTGAGTATGTTGCATTGACTGCATCATTTCAATAAAAAGGTTGGCATTACCTTCGGGATTTATCTGCTGTTGCTACGGTCTAGCCCCTGGACCTGTTGCTCTTTGTCCTTGGTTAGGCCGATGGGGGCTGGTTGGCCAAGACCCTGCTTGAGAGGGTATAACACTCATGTTCCATGTTGTCTTCGATCTTGGGGGCATGGCTTGTGAGGGTTTTGTGGTCCTTACTATGTTCTCCCCTTTTTGTTTCCCAACTCCCCAATGGAGTCACCAATTTTATGTAGGTGTTTTTTTTTGTGCCAACAGGCCAAAGCCTATTTTCCTATGCCTAGGCCCATTCTGCTATGGCTCAGGAAGGGTCTAGCCCAATATTCTAGTGGGACCGTGCTATGGGCCAGTCTGTGTGCAAGCCTAGCATCCAAGAATAGAGACAACAAAGATAAACAAATGCATATGCATTTTACTTTGCAGACATTAGCACACATTTTATGGACTTAAGAGTAAATGCCTTACAATAGAAAATTAGCCAAAGCAAATGGTTTAGCTATAACAGAAAGATTAAGTTAGCAGAACAACTAATACAATAAATATAACAAGGTGCTACTGCAAAACAATTGACATAGCAAATATAATAAAGATGCTACGGCAAAACAACTGATACAACAAATATAATAAGTTTCCAGAAGGTAAAGTTATGTGTGCAAATGTTTGTAATGAGAGTGAAATGCTGAATATTCCCCCAAGAAGTGAACCAAGAAAAGCTCGAACCCCAACTTGAACAACCTTACTATTGTACTATGTCATTAAGGTTGTGCATTCTAGAGAATGGGCCTAAATGGCTACTTCTTGTTACTTCTAGGATTTCAAAGAGTTGGTTTGTTGAAGAAGGAAGGAAAAGATTTTTGACTGATGCATGCCTTTCTACCATGTTTACTCTCTTTTCCTATCACTTTTCCTTTTTCTTTCTCTCTGTTATTTCTCTCTTAGTTCTTTCCACTTTCTTGCCATTGGTTCCTTCCTTATCTATGGCCATTGCCCTTATTTATAATGGCTGATCTTATAGGACTTCTCTTTTTTACCCCTAGGGCTTTACCAACTATTTTTGGTCTACGATAGACAACCCTTCAAGGCTCCCTACCAACCCATTAGTTGCCCGTCCACTACCACTACTGGGTATCCCTAGTGCATTTTCTTTCTTCCACTACCCATTTCGTGACAAATTTCTCTCTTTTTTTTTTTTTTTTTCTTGCTATAAGCGCTCTCCTTTGTTTGAATGGATAAGGCTTTGGAGTATTTCGCTACCTACCTCTTTGGCATGCATCAAGTGGTCTCAACCATCTACCACCTCTTTTGGGCAAAATGCCATCCCAGCAAAGCATTTCCCTAAAAGAGGCCCTGGCTGAAAATCGAAAATAGGCTCTTTCCCTCCCTCCACCAAACCACATCCTTTGAATCCCTTGACCGTGGGCCTACTTTTCTTGTATCAGCTACGTACAAGTCGGTGGTGCTCTGGCTACTGTGTGTTTACCCACTACTCTCTGTTTTTGTTTTCTTTCATTCCCACGATATTTCTGCCGTTACAAGTTAGTTTTGTTTCGTCCTACTGCGTGTCCCCTCTGTTAGGATATATACCCTTAAATCCTATTGTATGATGCTATGTATGACATTATGTATGACTTAATGTTATGATTAATAAAGTTGTTTTATTATTATCTAAAATAATGGTAGCATGAATATTTGGACATTATCATATAGTCCATGAGATGCATAGTATGTGATTTATGTGATTTAGTCACGGAAGATATAAATCACAAGTTCTTTGTAAACTCAGAATTATAGTTCATAGTTAGTGATGAAATTGGGCATTTCATCTGCGAAGATTATAACATATCAACTAAGATGATTTGTCTTGATCATGGAAGTAGAGACTTCTAGTTGATATGTTGATATGTTTTAAGAGTTAAGACATATTGAACTAGACCGCTGTGAGATTTATTATTCTCATAATGACTGTCAATTGAATAATAAATCTCACGACTCCTATTTGCATGAACTCTTAATCCTGAGAGAATAATGGACCTGATCATGAAGTGTAGGTTACTTTGATATATCAGGAGTGAGATCTAAAGTTACAATCAAAACCTCAGTATGTTGGGCAGCCACATTTAGTGTTGATGGAACATATATTCTTAAGATGGAATTCATAATCTCTTAACGGAGATATAAAATATTCCCTTGAGATAAGTTTAATGGGTTTGGTTATTCAGAGCGTTAGGCCTAACCACTTTAGTAAAAATATACTAAAGTATATATTTATGGAATTGGATTTCATAAATATATGATGAATAACTTAAAAAGATTAAACCGGGTATTCAAGGATTAAGATGTAGTAATTAACAAAGTGGCAGTCTATATTCATTACTTTGTATTACTACGAATATTTTATGAAGGGGTTGAATGTATAATAAAGTCTTGGGATATAATTTATTAATAAGACTTAGAGTGCAATTATATTTATATAGTGGTATTAAATATAATTAATGGCAACTTTGGGCTTGTCAAGAGTTAATAGAAAAGCCCAAGACCCAGTGGAGCTAGTTTCTTATTGGTCCCTTTTGATCCCACTCCAAGCCACACACTAAAGCCCAATTGGAAAGGCCTAATAGGCCGGCCCAATTAGATAATCAGTTAGTTATAAAGGGAGAAACATACAGAATTTTTTTATAAGAAAAATATGAGAAAAAGATACATCATTGGAAGTGGTGTGAATGTGTGAGTGAAGCCACTCAATTATTCTCCCTTAGAAACTAATTGAGAGACCACACTTCTTAGGCGTAAAGTGGAATTGGAGTGAAGATTAAAAGTGTTCTCAAGTACTTCGAATCTTTTGTTTTGAATTTCACCGCACCAAGGTACGTTATCTCGTTCTTAAATTTTGAAATTTACATAGTACATGTTAACAATCATGAATGAAATAGATCCATCTTTGTTGCTTCCGCTATGTGTTTTGTATGAGATACAAAACCAGATTTTCCAACAATTGGTATTAGAGCCAGGTTTTCATCTCATGATTGTATAACATGTGATTGAATTTTAGAATAAAGGAATACATTTTCTTGATGTTGTCAATGCATGTGACACCGTTGTTATTGTTTTGATTGCACCAAATGAATTCATTCCCATGGTGTTTACTTTGTTTGAATAGTGCCATGCACTTTTAATATATATGATATATATTGGTTCATCAAAGGATATGTGTATGATACGGCACTAAAAAAAAAAAAAAAAGCACTGTTTGAATCCAATCCGTTTTTGTGTTTGATATATGAATTGTCTTGGATGTGAATTGTCTTAGCAAAATAAGCATTGCTTGCACTTTTTGGTTGCATGCTTTTTTTGTAACCGTCCAATGCAATATAAGCGCAAGTTAGTTATTCAATGAAACTGTCATGTGCGTGATTAAGCCATTGCGCCGCTTGGCTATTAGAAGGCATTTGAACATTAAGGCATTGTATATGTGAAGACTAATATATTGATGCTTGCATGTAATATATATAATATATTGAAGGAAGAATGGTTGCACTGCTTGGCCATTAAGGGAACAATCCGTGTATTATATTTATATATATATATATATATATATATATTAAGGCTTGGCTTTTGGTTTGCACGGATTGTTATATATACAATCCGTGCATAATATATATATATATATATATATATGTATGTATAGTTCATATTATATATGTATAATATATTATATATAATCCGTGTGGTATATTATATTATATATATTATTTATATATATGTAATATAATATATATGGGTTTGGTTTTATACTAATATATATTAATGCTAGGATTAAAGTATTTGTTTAATGAAATTTATTTTTAATGAGATTAGGATTATGTTTTCAAGGTGTCTAGCGTTATTTTGGTTCCTAATCTTAAAAACCTTTAATTTAAAATATCTAGTAGGAGAGAGATACAAGGGTTGCATCTTACAGCCTCCATTATCGGTTCATAGTAGTGTGGGTAAACACTTCGTCTTGGCGTATATGCCTTGCAATCCCAAAGGAGGGTGTTTACTTCATAGTACTACAAAATTGAACTAACCCGTTTAAAGTAGTGTGAACAAGCACCTCGTCTTGGCATATATGCCTCGTGATCCCAAAGGAGGGTGTTTTTGTTCTATGGTACTACAAGTTTTAACATTATAAGGGAGATAAAATGTGGCTATACATGATTTTAGATAATGGTGTACAGTAGACTAAGCATAATGTTAACCTCCCAAAGGAGCTATGTCATTATTACTTAGAGGCTAAAGGCAAAACGGCATATTATTTTTGTTTGGTAAGAGTTACCATGATAGCATTAATAATGAGAATATTTCTCAACCAATTAATGTGTTTATGATAAACTTGCTACCAAGGAATTATAGACATGGATTGGGTTATCGTTGCATATATTATTTTATGGTTTTATTAAGATTCCATATTATATGCTTATATGCTAAATTGATAATGTCCAGTTTACTTATTATATTCATGTTTATTATTTTCAGATTTAAATTATGGCGTCATTTAGCCCACTTGTTGCTATTCTTAATCAAAACAAACTAACTGGATCCAACTATGTTGACTGGAAAAGAAATTTGAACATTGTTCTTACTGCTGAAGAGCACAAATATGTGCTTACTCAACCATGTCCTAGCTTTCCATTATTAGATGCTCCTCTTGAGAAAAAACAGCGATATGATCGTTGACAGAAATCTAATGAGATGGCCAAGTGCTATATCCTAGCATCTATTTCAAATGTTCTACAGCATCAAATGCAGGACGTAGAACTAGCTTTGGACATTATGCTAAGTTTGAAGGAGATGTTTGGTGAGCAAGGCCGTTCTACAAGGCAAGAAACTATAAGGCAAATTTATTATACCAAAATGGCTGAAGGTACTTCAGTGAGGGAGCATTGTCTAAGGATGATCTCTAATCTGAATATATTGAAAGTTTTAGGTGCCGATATTGATGGAGAATTCCAAGTGAATATGATACTCCAGTCACTACCAGAATCATTCAAGGAATTCAGGCTTAACTATAATATGAACAAAAAGATTTATACATTGTCTGAATTAATGAATGAGTTAGTAGTAGCAGTAGGCATCCTTGGTACTTCTAGTGTTGATGTCAATATGGCTGAAACTTCTACTTCTCAACCCAAGTCGAAAGGCAAGGGTAAAAAGAAGAAGAAGAAGAAGAAGAAGGACTTCACCAAGAGAGATGGTAAACAAGTTGCCTTAGGAGTTGCCAACAAAGGAAAGAGAACCAAAAGAAAGTGTATCCATTGTGGTGAAAAAGGACATTGGAAGAGGAATTGTCCGATATTTAAGGCTGCCAAGAATAAAGGTATTAAAAGTACATTCCTTACCAGAAAGCTGAATGAAGGGGAATTGTTTCTTACTTTGGCTAATGGGAGCAGAATACCAGTTGTAGCTGTTGGAATGTTTAATTTATGTTTTGAGTCTAGGGTTTTAATATTGGAAGATTGTTTGTATGTACCTAATGTTCATAGGAATTTAATTTCTGCAACTTATTTAGATAAACATGGATATTATGTTATCCTAAAAAACAATGTTGTAATAAAGAAGGATAAAGTGTTTATCTGTTCTGGCAATATTGTGGATGATCTTTATATTTTAACTCCTGATAAGCATGAATTATACAATTCTGAATTAGACAGTAGCTTTCATGTAAAATCATTAAAGAGAAAGTTTCCTTCTACTAGTGATGCATATCTATGACACTTGCGTTTAGGTCATATTAATTCAAATAGGATTCAAAAACTAATCAAAGATGGACTTTTACAGCCCATGGACTTTGATGGATTTCCAGTTTGCGAATCTTGTTTGGAAGGTAAAATGACCAAACAACCTTTTAATGCAAAAGGTAAAAGAGCCCATGAGTTGCTTGAATTAGTTCATACAAATGTATGTGGTCCTATGTCAACTCAAGCAAAAGGAGGTTATGAGTACTTCATCACTTTTATGGATGATTACTAAAGATATGGTTATGTGTACCTAATGAGACGGAAGTCCAAAGCCTTTGAAAAGTTCAAAGAGTTTAAGGGCTGAAGTTGAAAATCAATTGGGTAAACGCATAAAGGTTATTCGATCTGATCGAGGTGGTGAATACCTTCTCAGAGATTTCAAGGATTACCTAATTCAAAATGGGATTGTCTCCCAATTGACTACACCTGGAACTCCCCAAAAAAATGGTGCAGCGGAAAGAAGGAATTGGACTCTTTTGGAAATGGTTAGGTCCATGATGAGTTATTCAACTTTACCAATTTCCTTTGGGGGATATGCACTAAAAAATGCTATGCATATTTTGAATTTAGTTCCATCAAAATCTATTCCCAACACACCTAAGGAATTGTGGAGTGGGCGCAAGCCTAGTATGAATATCTCCACATTTGGGGATGTCCAGCATATGCGTTGAAAGGAAAGTCTGATAAGTTGGAAGCTAAAACGGAAGAATGCATGTTTTTAGGGTATTCGAAGGAAACCAAATATTATTTATTCCATAATTATAAGGATAACAAAGTGTTTGTTAGCACCCATGCCAAATTTTTGGAAGATGATTATATGAATAATTTTAATCCTAGAAGTAAAATTGTATTGGTTGAATTAGATGAACCTGTAATTGAACAACCAATAGATGAAACTAGGAATGATGTGGCTGTATTGGATACACCATAAGACATTACTTATAAGATGACTAGTACACAGGTGCCTTGTCGTAGTGGGAGAATTTTTGGCCTCCTATAAGATTTATAGGTTTAGGAGAAACTTATGAAGCTATCCCAGAAGAGGCTGAATCAGATCCCTACACTTATGAGGATGCAATGAATGATATATATGCATATCATTGGGTCCAAGCTATGAAATTTGAATTGGATTCTATGTATTCCAATCAAGTATGGGATCTTGTAAAGGCGCCTAACGGCATTAAACCTGTTGGTTGCAAACGGGTTTACAAGAGGAAGAGAGGGATAGATGGAAAGGTTGAAACTTTTAAAGCAAGACTAGTGGCGAAAGAGTATACACAAAAAGAAGGAATTGACTATGATGAAACTCTTTTGCCAGTAGCCATGCTTAAATCTATTAAAATTCTCTTATCTATTGCTGCTCATTATGATTATGAGATTTGACAAATAGATGTTAAGACTGCATTTCTTAATGACAATCTTGAAGAAGAAATCTATATGATGCAACCGGAAGGTTTCATAGTAAAGAAACAAGAGCATATGGTATGCAAGTTGAAAAGGTCCATTTATGGACTTAAGCAAGCATCTAGGTCATGGAACATCAGATTTGATCAAGCAATCAAATCATTTGGTTTTAAACAAAATCTTGATGAACCATGTGTGTATAAAAGACATCAAAATAAAGTAGTAATTTTCCTAGTGCTTTATGTTGATGATATTCTACTCATTGAAAATGATGTAGGGGTAATGTCATTGGTAAAGGTTTGGTTATCAAGCCAATTTGAAATGAAAGACTTGGGTGAAGCTAACTTTATTCTAGGGATCAAACTTTGGTGAGATCGCAAGAATAAGATGTTAGGTTTATCACAAACTAGGTATATAGATAAGGTTCTAGAACGGTTTAGCATGACAAACTCCAAGAAAGGACTACTTCCTTTTAGACATGGAGTTCCTTTATCTGATGACCAAAGGCCTAAGATTCTTGAGGAAGAAAATATGATGAGACAAGTTCCTTATGCTTCTGCAGTGGGAAGTCTCATGTATGCCATGCTATGTACTAGACCGGATATCTGTTATTTAGTTGGCATGGTCAGCCGATATCAATCAAATCCAGGACTTAAACATTGGCAAGCTGTAAAGCATATTCTTAAGTATCTACGGAGAACAAGAGATTATATGCTTGTTTACCATAGTGAGGATTTGATTCCCATTGGTTATACAGATTCAAATTTTCAATCAGATATTGATTTCAGAAAGTCCACTTCTGGTTGTGTGTTCACCTTGGGAGATGGAGCCATTAGTTGGAGGAGTGTTAAGCAATCTTGTATTGCGGACTCCACCATGGAAGCTGAATATGTTGCTGCTTGTGAAGCGGCAAAGGAAGCTGTTTGGCTCAAGAAATTTCTTTTTGATCTTGTTGTTATGAGAATGGAGCAAGTTCCCATCACATTGTTTTGCGACAACAGTGGAGCGGTTGCACAATCTAAGGATCCAAGAAATCACAAGAAAGGAAAGCACATTAGGAGAAAGTACCACATTATTCGAGACTTTGTTGCTTGAGGAGATGTAGTAGTAGCAAAGATTGATAGTGCAAGTAATCTAGCAGATCCCTTTACCAAAACCTTACCACAAAGGACTTTTCAGTCACATTTGGAGGGAATGAGAGTTGGATTAGTGCACAATAGTCTTTAGGGCAAGTGAGAGATTGTTAGGATATGTGCCCTTAAATCCTATTGTATGATGCTTTGTATGACATTATGTATGACTTAATGTTATGATTAATAAAGTTATTTTATTATTATCTAAAATAATGGTAACATAAATATTTGGACATTATCATATAGTCCATGAGATGCATAGTATGTGATTTATGTGATTTAGTCACAAAAGATATAGATCATAAGTTCTTTGTAAACTCAGAATTATAGTTTGTAGTCGGTGATGAAATTGGGCATTTTATCTACGAAAATTATAACATATCAACTAAGATGATTTGTCTTGATCATAGAAGTGGAGACTTCTAGTTGATATGTTGATATGTTTTAAGAGTTAAGACATATTGAACTGGATCGCTGTGAGATTTATTATTCTCTTAACGACTGTCAAATGAATAATAAATCTCACTACTCCTATTTGAATAAACTCTTAATCCTAAGAGAATAATGGACCTGATCATGAAGTGTAGTTTGCTTTGATATATCAGGAGTGAGATCTAAAGTCACGATCAAAACCTTAGTATGTTGGGCAGCCACATTTAGTGTTGATAAAACATATATTCTCAAGATGGAATTCATAATCTCTTAGTGGAGATATAAAATATTCCCTTGAGATAAGTTTAATGAGTTTGGTTATTTAGAGTGTTAGGCCTAACCACTTTAGTAAGAATATACTAAAGTATATATTTATGGAATTGGATTTCATAAATATATGATGAATAATTTAAAAGGATTAAATTGGGTACTCAAGGATTAAGATGTAATAATTAACAAAGTGACAGTCTACATTCATGACTTTGTATTACTATGAATATTTTATGAAGGGGTTGCATGTATAATAAAGTCTTGGGATATAATTTATTAATAAGGCCTAGAGTGCAATTATATTTATATAGTGATATTAAATATAATTAATAGTAACTTTGGGCTTGTCAAGAGTTGATAGAAAAGCCCAAGGCCTGTTAGAGCTAGTGTCTTATTGGTCCCTTTTGGTCCTACTCCAAGCCACACACTAAAGCCTAATTCGAAAGGCCCAATAGGCCAGCCCAATTAGATAATCAGTTAGTTATAAAGGGAGAAACATACAGAATTTTTCATAAGAAGAGAAAAAGAAACATCATTGTGAAGTGGTGTGTATGTATGAGTGAAGCCACTCAATCATTCTCTCTTAGAAACTGATTAAGAGACCACACTTCTTAGGCGTAAAGTGGAATTGGAGTGAAGATTAAAAGTGTTCCTAAGTACTTATAATCTGTCAGTTTGTTTAGACCCCTTAAACCCAACAGATTAACCTAGAGAATTAGCCAAGTGATTAACTTAGGTAATTTAAACAATTCTAGGTTAACACAAATAATCAACAACAATAAAGCAGCGGAAAATAAATAACATAAAGATCTGATGACCCAGGAAAACCAAACCGGTAAAAAACCTGGGGAGGATTTAACTTAGCTATCCTCAAGGTAAAACTGAATTCACTATGAAAGAATTGAAGTTTACACAATAAGACTTAGACCACTAACATCCTATTGCTACCCAAGTGTAGGAAACTTACTACCACGACCCCATGATAGCTCCGAGATCCACGGACACCTTCTTTCTTGAATTCTTCAGCAATCCACAAGCGCACCTGCTTGTATTTCTTTAAGATCTTTGATTCTGCAACTGTATGATTTACCAATCTCTTGACATGAGTCTTGAGTTTGGAAACCCTAAGTGTATGTGAAGGTAAACACCTCTAGATCTCACAATGAGATTCACAAACACAGCAAAACAGAACTCTGAGAAACAGAACCCTGAGAAACAGAACTCAAAAAACGTGGCTAGGGTTTTCTCTTATATACTTAGGGCAAAACATAAAACCCTATACATTAAATGGATTAGGGCTGAGTTGGAAAATTCTGCAGAAAATCAATCTGCACGACTTTCGATCGATCGAGTCTAATTTTTGATCGATCGAGTCAGGCAGAAAGTGCACAGTGAATTCTGCATAAAACTCGATTCCAACTTTACATTAAGAGCCATACTTTGAGCAAGTCTAACACACAACTTAAAGAATATTTTGATCATGGTTTGTCAATATTACAAATTGAAGTTCTAATACATTAGTTCTTAATTCTTAGAACCTAACAATCTCCCCCTTTGGCAATCCGTGACAAAACACAGACTTAACAAAAAGCTCAAAGTTTACTAAATGAAACAGCCTATTACAAAATAAAAAACCATTTAAACAATTCAACCTAACTACTATCTAACAGTTGCAAAGTAGACAGCAGCACGACTGAATCAACCTGTATATTCTTGTAACACTTAACAAACACATAAACGCATGTGTGGAAAAAAACAGGAAATACATAAAAATAACTTCTTGATTTCACATGACACAAAATAAAGATATATATATATATATATATATATCATGAATAACATCATAAATATAAATCAATAAGCAGAGTAGCATAGTGAATCAAGAAACATATACATCAAAATGTATCTCAAAAAATATCTCCTAAACAAGAGCTAAAAGAGTAAATACACAGTGAAGCGCCTAGATACAATCTAATAACTCCACAAGCTCCGCGGTATCACCACTAAGTACAAAACTCCCCATAAAATGAAAATCTCCACAAAAATCTCCTAGATACATAAGAACTACACAATAGAATGCACTCCCCCCTTTTTGTGACGAATTGCCAAAAGGCATTCACTCATCATCAAAAGAAGGTGGAGGAGAATGATGAGAACTCGCCAAATCTGCTCGCAATGCACGTAGCTCATCAAGGATGTCCACCAGAAGCTGACCATGAGCCGCCTGAACGGTCACAACAGTATCAAGAGTCCGACGAAGGTCAGAAACATCATCAAAAGGTGGAGGAACACCAGCAGCAGCAGCAACAGCAGGATCAGAAGACGTCCCAGCTGCAGGAGTATCTGTAGAAGAAGAAGAGGGTGGAGTGACACCGGAAGGCTCTACCCGAGGACGCTTAGAGCTAGCTCGAAGTTGAGCAACCTTTTGCCTCAAAAAGGTAGCACCTATAGGAGCAATAACATGAACAGGCTCAGACGCAGGAAAATCACCTAAACTAAGAAAAAGAAGAATCCTATAAATAAAAACGGGAAAGAATAACGCATGAGCCGTAGAACTAGACCGATGAACCTCGTTCAAAGAACGAAGGAACAAATGAGGAAAACTGATAGGAGCATCAGTAACAAGCGCGTACAAAAACACACATCGCTCAAGAGGGATGGTGTGGACATGTGAAATAGGCCACAAAGAATGACACGCTATCCTAAAGAAAAGGTAATGAAGCTCGGAAAGCTCAGTTGAAGTGATCCGAGGATCAGAACCCCATTGGATAGAAGACCCAGTGATGTAAGAAAGCACATCATCTGGAGGCAGAGACTCCTCATAAGGAAAAACGGGATGGTCAACAATGGGCACCCACCCCAAGAGCATCCAACACAACTGTAGGGGTAATGCAATACTCTACACCACGTAACCAAACCTTAACCAAGGTGTTGGTATCATAGATGTGGATAGAGAGGTTCGAATAGAACTCTCTAATCAAGGTGGCAGGAGGAGGAGGATGCTCATACTCGAGCAAAGATAACCAACCCCAACGCTCAAAGTTACGTCTCACCTCAGGATCTACCTCATCTAGTATGACCCAACGCTCAGCCCAGATATGAAGCCTAAGGTTCAGGGTCTCATAGGTCACTTGGTTTGACTCAATAGGAAACCGATCACTATCAAAAGAAGGTGAAGGGTCAGAAGTCCTATGGGCTCTAGTTTTCCTAGGCATGATGCTAAGGAAAGAAAGGAGAGACATAGAAAGAGAAGAGTAAAAACAAATACCAAGTGCAGACTGCAAGTTAGCACAGCATAAAAAATATAGAAAAAATCAAATCTATA
The DNA here is from genome assembly GCA_033629205.1 of Lithocarpus polystachyus. Lineage (NCBI taxonomy): Eukaryota > Viridiplantae > Streptophyta > Magnoliopsida > Fagales > Fagaceae > Lithocarpus > Lithocarpus polystachyus. The sequence continues at coordinate 41,163,594 of CM066166.1, read as the reverse complement.
TGATGCACGACAAAATATGCAAATGATGCATGAACTAATGCAGTGACAAGTTCAAATATAATCCAAATTAACAAAATTGGCTTGAGCAAGTAATTTTTATCAAAAATACCCAATTTGAAAAACCTAAGTTTTCAAAACACAACAAATTGATAAATTGATCATCACAACAGTTAATTAACACAATATAATGATCAAATTAATCAATCCAACAAGCCAATTTCATCAATTTCAATCAAATTGAACAAAAACCCCACTTTTATCAATTTCAAGCCCTAGGTTTTCAAATTTCTCACAAAGCACCAAACTAATCAAATTAAACCACATGTAGTGCTTAGATAAGGTGTCCCCACAAAAACCCATGATTCATTTGAAAGAAAAAGAATCAAAATCACTCCCAAAAAATACCATAAACAAAAATGCCGAAAATAGCCTAAAATGCATGAAAATAATGCATGAAACATGAAAATAAAAACAAAAGAGAGGGCAAAAATGTCTTACCGGTCTAGGGAGAGAGAGATTATGCAAAAAGATTTGAGGAAAACGCCAAAAACAGCAAAAAATTCTTTGACAGGTTAGTGAGGAGACAAAAAGGTTTGAAAAACTTTTGAAAAGTAAAGAATCCACGTGAGAAAAGTCCTTTTAAAAACTTTAAGCCTGATTTTTGATCGATCGAAAAACAGATTCGATCGGTCGAAAATCCTTCGATTGATCCAGTATCAATCGAGAACCGATCGAAACACACAGAGAGTTTTCTGAGATTTTAAAAACATTTTCGATTGATCGAAAAACGGACTCAATCGATCGAAAGTCTGGAAAAATGAATTTTATGAAAATTGAAACAAATTAGCTCAAAATCTCCTCAAAGCATTAAATTTTATGAAAAGAATGCATGAGTATGAGATGAAATGTTTTTCCAAAAACCCATTTTTTCAACCCAGATCTCTCAATGAAGATTTTCTCATAATATCTCTCAACCAATCAGACAAGCAAATATGTTTTGCATCAATTTCCAAAAATACTTAAACTTGGTTGGTCAGGCCAAAAACACACACGATAACATGTACATAGTTTAGCAAAGAATAACTTGTGTAGAGTGTGCAACTAGCATAAGCAAGAGAAACATGTAAGGTGATATGCACATATTGATCAATTACAATTTCTACAAAATCCATCACATGAATTTGAAAGAGACTATTACTTAAAGAGTTACATCATATAACTCTCACATCTCCTAGAATAAAAGCTTGCAATCATGTAAGTTTCTTGATTTGCCTCATTATTCAATGTAATTGATTAGAAACTTAATAATATAGCTGGGATAATGTACACACCAATTTTATTTGAATTTGTGAGATTATTATAGCCCAATAATGTACACACCAATTTTAATAGAGGCTACACCTTATGTTCTTTTTGTGCATGTGCTACACTTTCTCGAGCACAAAATCTTACGATATGCACTAAGGTGTTCATGATTGGCTAATAAATAGTGGTGAGATGGTTATTTATGCTTTTCTCAATAAGAACAAGTCCGAAAATCAAAGACATGAGACTTCAAGATCAAGATCATGTGATCAACAAATATAGCATCTTCCCACACAACATGCACAACAAAACTTTAGCTAGTAAAGTGCAGTCGCCATAAGTGCATCAACGCTAAACAAGGTACATAAACATGTTATGCAAAATTTGATTGACCAACCTTGTCTTCAGATTCAAAGAAAAATAGCAAAAACACGATTTGCAAATTTTTTTTTTTTATTATAAAAGAAACACACATCCTAGAATGAAATGCATGAATGTTATGCAATGCAAATCCTAGAAACAAAGGTCACACAAGATAGAGCAATGAAGCACAAGGACCATGTCAGACAGACTCAATTAGGTTGAGCCTTTTGCATCCAAAACTTTTTAGATGCAATTCTTGCATTGGAGTTTTGATTCACATTAGAATTCTGAGCAACTCCAGGATTGGAATAAAGGTTTAACACCTTTACCAATTCACCAATAAGTACCATAGGATCATGTGCTTGGGGCACAGGTACTTTAGGTTTACTTGCTTGCTTTGCAACTTGCAACTTAAAACAATTTGGACGTATGTGTCTAGGCTTTCCACAAAAATGACAAACCCATGCAAGCTTATCATGCAACTTGCCATTAGTAGAAGTAGAAGCTCTAGAATGAGAAGCTTGAAGATCAACCCTAATCTTCCTAGGTGGAGCAACATCTACAGATTTGATAGGTTCACTCACCAAGGGTTTGACAATCTCGCTCTTAAGAGGTTCAGAAGAGGGAACAAATTTAGTGGAAGAAGATTCAAGCACAGAAATACTTTCCTCAAAACCTAAGCTGGTTTTGTTAGAGGGAGGCTTTTGAACACTCAGTATGTGATCAAGTTTGGAGCTTGCAGACCTATTAGTTTTTTCTCTAGCAACAGATAATTCAAGTTCCAAACATTTGACTTTATCAAGTAAAAGCATGTTCTCAGTTTTCACATTATTCAAAAGCTCATTTGCATCAAACAATTTCACAAGTAAATTTTTCTTTTCAAGTTCCAAAGATGCAATTTTCTTCAAGCCTAAATCAACATTCATGGCATCCTTTGCAGCAACTTTGCAAAGTTTATTATAGGCTTCTTGTAAATCTGCATCCTCAGAGAGTTTCCCATCAGAAGGATTCTCTTCAATAGACATGCTTTCATTAACTACAGTAGTAGCAGTGAAAGCAATGAAGTTTCCATCCTCATCACTAGCGGATTCATTGTCAGAAACTTCATCATCACTAAGGGTTACAACCATAGCCTTACCCTTGGACTTCAAGTATGTAGGACATTCAGATTTCAAATGACCATACCCTTGACAACCATAACATTGTTGTCCCAAAGAATTATTAGAAGATTGACCTACTTTCTCTTTAGGTTTTTCAGTATTATTAACCTTAGTGGGATCATTCCTCCTAAAATTTCTAGGTTCAGCAGTGTTCTTACCTCTTGCCCTTCTGTTATTATTCCTAAGAATATTTCTAAAGTTCTTAGCAAGATAGACAATCTCTGTAGCAGAGAGTTCATCATCAAATCCACCATCCTCAACATCATCAACAGACTTAAGTGCCATTGATTTGGATTTGTTTGTCTTGGGTAGGTCCAACTCATAGGACTGAAGAGATCCTACAAGTTCATCAACAGGGATGGAGTCCACATCCTTGCTCTCAGTGATGGCAGTCACTTTGGGTCTAAAGTCCTCAGTTAAAGATCTAAGAATCTTCCTAACAATTTTAGGTTGATCATAGATTTCACCCAAATTATATGCAGAATTAACAATGTCATTCAGTTTAGCATAGAACTCATCAAAAGATTCATCATCATTCATTCTAATGCTTTCAAATCTAGAGGTTAATTGCTGCAATTTATTAATCTTAACTGCCTTTGTGCCTTCATGCACAGTCTGGAGGATTTTCCAAGCAGTATGAACAACCTCAACATTAGAGATTCTCTTAAATTCCTCCATGGAAACAGCATTAAAAATGGCATTCATAGCTTTGCTATTGAAAGAGGCTGCCTCCTTTTGAGAAGTTTGCCACTCACTCACAGGAGTAGTGGGCTTCTCCCATCCGTACTCAACGGAATTCCAAACTCTCTCATCAATGGATTTCAGGAATGCTTTCATCCTTACTTTCCAATAAGCATAACTGTTTCAATCAAAGTGAGGTGGAACAACAAGAGAGTGTCCGTGTTCCATGACAACAGGAGTCAAGGATTAGCAAAAAGATCAAAAGATCAAACACAAAAGCAACCCGCTCTGATACCACTTGTCAGTTCGTTTAGACCCTTTAAACCCAACAGATTAACCTAGAGAATTAGCCAAGTGATTAACTTAGGTAATTTAAACAAGTCTAGGTTAACACAAATAATCAACAACAATAAAGCAGCGGAAAATAAATAACACAAAGATCTGATGACCCAGGAAAACCAAACCGGTAAAAAACCTAGGGAGGATTTAACCTAGCTATTCTCAAGGTAAAACTGAATTCACTATGAAAGAATTGAAGTTTACACAATAAGACTTAGACCACTAACATCCTATTGCTACCCAAGTGTAGGAAACTTACTATCACGACCCCATGATAGCTCCGAGATCCACGGACTCCTTCTTTCTTGAATTCTTCAGCAATCCACAAGCGCACCTGCTTGTATTTCTTTAAGATCTTTGATTCTGCAACTGTATGATTTACCAATCTCTTGACATGAGTCTTGAGTTTGGAAACCCTAAGTGTATGTGAAAGTAAACACCTCTAGATCTCACAATGTGATTCACAAACACAGCAAAACAGAACTCTGAGAAACAGAACCCTGAGAAACAGAACTCAAAAAATGTGGCTAGGGTTTTCCCTTATATACTTAGGGCAAAACATAAAACCCTATACATTAAATGGACTAGGGCTGAGTTGGAAAATTCTGCAGAAAATCAATCTGCACGACTTTCGATCTATCGAGTCTAATTTTCGATCGATCGAGTCAGGCAGAAAGTGCACAGTGAATTCTGCATAAAACTCGATTCCAACTTTACATTAAGAGCCATACTTTGAGCAAGTCTAACACACAACTTAAAGAATGTTTTGATCATGGTTTGCCAACATTACAACTTGAAGTTCTAATACATTAGTTCCTAATTCTTAGAACCTAACATAATCTTTTGTTTTGAATTTCACTGCACCAAGGTACGCAATCTCGTTCTTGAATTTTGAAATTTACATAGTGCATGTTATCAATCATGAGTGAAATAGATCCATTTTTGTTGCTTCCGCTATGTGTTTTGTATGAGATACAAAACCAAATTTTCCAACATGTGTTGCATAACTGAGTGCATAAGCTATTGCTAATTTTGTATGAGTATGTACTAGTTTGTACATGTACTCGTGGGATAATTATGAAATTGATATTTTTTGTTGCTATACCCTCTATAGCTTAGTTGAGCACTGTCATGCATTGTTTTGCATTTTATTCATTTAGCATAATGTGTGCCTTTTGTTTTTGGTCATTATGAAAATTTGAAAATCGAAAAATATTTTTTTTATCACACATCTTCAAGTGTGTAATTGAGGTTGACCCATGAAATTTGCATTTCATGACTGTGTACCTTGTTTAGCTTTGATGAGCTTTATTTTTTTGCACTTTTCTTGTTTGTGCTATGCAGTGCTTATTGTAACACCCGTCTCACTTAAAATTTAATTTATCTGCTTCTAGAGTGGATTTAACGAATTGCTTAATTTTATTTGGAGGAGATATTATTTTTATATTATGATTTCTATAATAATAATAATAATAATAATAATAATAATAATAATAATAATAATAATAATAATAATAATAATAATAATAATAATAAGGGGTAACGTGAATAATTATTTTGTGGTTTATTTAAATTTAACTCTTGGTCTCCTTATCAGTTAAGGAAAAGGGTGAGAGATTAAAACCTAGTTGGATTAGGAGTTTTAGTGTTATTGGAATTCTTTAGAGTCCTAGCCTATGTAAATAACCTTATTATGAGTTTATTTTCCAGCCAATGTAGGGAACAATTTTAACGTGTAAAGCTGAAAGTTAGGGTTTCCTACGTGAAAGGCAAGAGTGAAATAATAAAAAATAAATAAATAAAAAGAAGCAGTGATTAGCGCATAAATATTAAGACTAGAGTTAGGGTTTCTCATTTGAAAAGATTGGAGGCCGTGCACTTCAGGGGGCAGCTAGCAAACCTTATATTGGTATTGAAGTAAACTTTGATTTGTGCAAGCCTATCTGATTTCGTTGGACTCTAGCAGCCAGCAACGTTACTTTGATTTTTGAGGTAATCATCAATCTAGGCAGCCTTATTATTTTCGCTGGACATTCCTTGATTAAGGGGAGACTTTGTCTCTTGATGGTTCAATTTTTAGAGTTATTATATTAACCGTTGCATAGGAATAAAGTCATCATGGAAGCATTATGTTATACATGCACTATTTAATCTTAAATTTGAACTTCATTGACATTCGTGGAGTAGCATCTCATGCAATAGAAAGATATAGGTATATCAGATGGTCTACGTGTGGTTATTTATATATATAGGTATATTAGGTGTTAGTTTAGGGTATACTTTGCATTTATAATCTAGAATAGGTGGGGGTTTATTAGAAGGAGATGTTAAATTTTAATTTTGCCAATCTTTTTTAGTGGCTGAGGAATTGTTTTATCAAAGGACTTTGTGATTATTCAAAATCTGCCCTCATTGAGTTATTTAATTTTTATTTAGGTTCTAGTTGACGTCGTTTCATGCAATTAAAGTGAAGCTTGGGTTAGCAACTAGAGGTAAGTAGACTACAGCACATGACGTCTCTCAAGACGTATATATATATATACATATATATACATTTGTGGTAAAAATATATTTATATATATATACATAATTGCAAAAGTGAAGTTCAAAAACTTATACCATTGTTAGTGCTTTATACATACTCAAATTTTATTATTTATTGTATATTATTATGAATCTATATATGTCAAGAATGTTTCAAACGGTCAACTAGACAGTCTGCAACCTTTGCCAACACAGGGTTAAGTGTTGGTCTTCGGCCGATGTAGTGTTAGTGTGGTGTGGTGCAGTGTTATTGTTGCTCTTTGGAGCTAGTGTTGCCTCTTTGAGGTTAGTGTTATTGTTCCCATGGGAATCACCCACCGAGTGTTTAGCAGCTTTCGTCTGTGTTTGACTAATATTTTCCATATTGAACCACTGTTTTATTGCTACTGATCTGTGTAAGTGGAAAATTGTTTACTTTTCATAATAAATTGTTTCCACCTATTTGGTGCATATTGGCATATTAACGTGGTTATTATTTTATTCATGATTACAGCGTTATAGTGAAATGTTTTATTTTAACAGTTTTATAGAATATATTATATTACTGTTTAAACTATCTGTAAATGTATCGTGAAGACTATATTTTGTCAATGATACTAAAGTTTTGTTTTGGAAGACATCCTCATGTTATGTAGTCTCTTATTGAGCCACTAGCTCACCCCTTTTTCCACCCTTTCAGATTAGAGATATGGAGTGTCTTTTGGTGGCAAATCAGTGGAGCTTTAGATTGATGACTTCGTTTGGAGCTATGTTAGTTGGTGAATTTTTTTAATAAAATTTCTTCAGGACAATGAGTTTAACATTGTGGAATTATTTTGAGATTGTATTTATAGACTTTATTTTGGAGGATTTTTTGTTTTTACGAATTTATAAGGAAATATGATGATGGATAGATGTTTATTTGAAGATAATTATTACGCTCTGTTCCATTATATTATTGTTGATTATTTCTAGGACAGGTTATGCATCCAAATCTTTGGTATGGGTTTGGGGTGTTACACTTATATTGTGTGAGTTGTTTTTGGTTTTAAACACATGCTCTTGATTTTGAAGTCACATTCTTTTAATTGTAAGGACTAAAAAATCTCAAGAGTAAGGCATAAATAACTATCTCATCGTTGTTACTCGTCAATCATGAACCACTTGTGTGCAAATCATAAAAGCCGTGCTCAATAAGGTGTAGCACTTGCACAGCGAGATTTTTAAGGAGTTGCTATGAAAATTAATAAAAGAAGAAAAAATAAAAAATAAAACAAAGAAAAATATGCTTCAAAAGAAAAAGAAAAGCAAAAGAAATAATAAAAAACAATTGCATGGTTGCAAGTGTGTTTTCTAGAAGACGTGAGAATTATATGATGTAACTCTTTAGTAATAGTCACTTTCAAATTTATGTGATTGATAATGTAGAAATTGGGTTTAATTTCTATCTACATATCACATTTATAGGTATCTTATACACTTACTAGTTGCACACACCACAAGAAAATCTCTGTTATACTTTGTTCATGTGATTGTGTGTTAATTTTTGTGGCCATCCAAAATTGTGCTTCTTGAAATGTTTAATACTTTTTGGGGTTTTGAGTTAAAAATTGTGTGGGGAAAATTTTTGAAGCTTGATAAAAATTGATTTGATTGAAGAGAAAGGGTTTTTGAAAAAATTTGGAATCATTAACATGCATTACATATCATAAAAACTAGTTTTAAAAATGTTTTTGCAGAAAATTTCCAAGCTTTAAAAATTGTCTGATTTTTTAGGATTCGATCGATCGAACATGTTTTTTGACCAATTGAACAAATCAGTTTTTAAGGCTAAAACTCTCAGGTTGACTCGATTCCTCCTTCAATTCCTTTTGATCAATTGAATCCGTTTTTTACATATTTTCGATTCCTGGCTCAATTCCTTTCGACTGATCGGAATTGGAAAATTTTCAATTTTTAGATTCTTGACCAATCTTTCTTTTCATGCATCATTTTGTGATAGGATTCACATGTATTCCATTGTTTTCTTCATCCATCTTACATTTTTGCAGTCATACCTCTCATTGGTTTTCATACACAACATGCATACACTTTGCTAAATTGGGTACTCAACTTGATTTAAAAATTGATTAATTAATTTTTGGGTTCTGTACATTTTAGTATATGCTATCTTTTTGATGTGTGAACTGCCAAAAATTGGCAATATTTTTTGACATATGGTGGACAATAAATGGGCAAATATTTTCTCTAAAACACTTTGCATGCTGATTTTACATCATTGAGATCTATTTTGTATGGTCTTAATTGATTGTACTTGGAATGTTTGCATGCATCTGTTTATGGGTCACATAGTGTCAAGTTTGCATACATTGAAAGAGAATATTTGTATTCATGTGTATCCTCAGCTTATTTTTTAAGTTTGGTCTATATCTTTTTAGTTTGCCCCACCTCCTGAAATTTTCCCAAAACTATTTTCCCAAAACTTGTTTTGTTTTTCCTATTTTTATAGGAGGAGAAAGCTTTTTTTTTTTTTTTTTTTAAACCTATGCTATTCATAAGGGGAGTTGCTTTCTTGATTCTCTATATTCTCTTGTTGTTTACTGTATACCTTCTGATTGGTTTGTCTTTGTCAATATGTGACGAAAAGGGGGAGAAATAGATGAAATTTGGAAAAAGGATTTTAACTGTTTTATTTAGGGGTAGATGAAATTGTTTTTGAAAGGGGGAGAAAATAAGATTTTTTATTTTTTTATTTTATTTTTTTATGTATACTTAGGGGGAGAGTTAGTTTGCATTTTTGTTTAGTTGATGTTATTGCATGTTTGTTATTTATTATTTATCTATCTTTATTTCCACAGATGCGGTGATGTGCTCTTTTAAGTGTTTCAAGAAAGACAGGTACATTCTAATCAAAATCTTCTGTCTCTTCTAGAAACTTTTTGGTTTGAAGTCTTAGATTGAGATTTGTGATGTAATTGGGAATATTATTGTAATAAGGTTGTTCTTGTGTTTAGCATTTCATATTGTATGTAAGTTTTGTCACAGATCGCCAAAGAGGGAGATTGTTAGGTTTTAAAAGTTTAAAACAATTGACAAACTGTGAACACAAAATTGTCTACATATAGATTCCTAGATCTATAGGTTTGATTAGACAATGCTCAAGGTGTTATAAGTTAGAACACAAGAACATACAAACTGCAAAAAGAAGAATTCAAATTCTGTGAAATCCGACGGATTGAAAATTAGATCCGACTGATCGAAAATTGCAGAAAATTAGATTTTGCAGAATTTTAATTAAGCCCAACAGCGCATTGGCCCATTATGTGATTAGGGTTTCAAATCTATTTCACATAGTATATAAAGGAAACCTTAAGGTACGTTTTGAAGAGACTTTGGAGGTGCTCTTGTGAGATCTAAAAGGTATTGTGCCTTCCTCTTTCAAAGTCACTACCAGAAATCATTCTTATACCATTAGAACCGGTGGATCTGAAGTTGTTGCAACAAGATCAACAACTGCTGATGAACTAAACCTTCAAGGGTGGTCTTGGAGTCACAAATTGGAGAGTTTGTGTTGCTAAACCTTTGAGTAGGATCTCAAAGTCGTAAGCGTGGGTGCTTGTGTTGTAATATATCCAAGGAGAGAAGTCCCAGGATTTGGAGCTTGCACATGGTTGTGTCAGTAAGTTACTACTGGAGGTTGCAATATATTTAGGGTTAAATCTGATTGTAAAGACTTCGATTCTCAATATATTTAGGGTTAAATCTGATTGTAAAGACTTCGATTCTCTTTTAGTGGATTTGCTTTACCTTAAGGATAGTTAGGTTAAATCCTCCCCAAGATTTTACCTAGAAATGGTTCGTTTTATTACTTTTCCTTGGTCATCATATTGTGGTATTATTTACTATTTTGCTGCTGTGCATGATATGATTTATTATTGTTTAATCTAGATCTGAATAATTAACCTAAATAATCACTTGGCTAATATATTAAGTTAAACAATTTGAGTGTTTCGGGGTCTAAACGGAACAAACATTGTTAGCTTTGTTTATTTTGTTTATTCATTTGTTTTTATTGTGTATGTCTTAGATTTTTGGATTTGAGTACTTATAGATGATTTACTTTTATTTATTTATTTTATGAATAGATGATTACATAATAATGGGTGAAAAGTTTCATGAATTCCATAACTTGGGTGTGCGTATAATCATTATATCTCTTTCTATAATTTTGAAGTAAAACCTGATAAGTTTGAGAAACCTTTGTGTAGTTAATCTTGATTCTTGCTATCGAAATTAGAAACTGTTATCAACTTCCTTTTAGTGACTATTTCTAACTTTTTTTTTTTGTAGTCTCTCTTACACTATTCCCCTATTTTTACTATCCCTTATTGAGTACTTATATATGAAATAGGACATTAAATTATTTTAGTGTTATTAAACTTCAGTGTGGTTTTATTAGACATTCAGATTTCTTGCTGTCTACTTCAAATAAACCTGCCATGTTTTGTGTTTTCAATGACATTTTTATTCTCATGTGCTATTGTAGATTTAACACTGCTTTGTTTAGGATATTTGTGTCACACTTGGTTTGCTTTTGTTTAGAGTATTTGGGTTAATTGGTTTTGGGTATTTGTCAATGATGTTTTTGAAAAAGATAAAAAGAAACACAATCATGCATTTCTTTTCCTTTTTCTTAAGAGATGGGAATGGTGACAGTCTTAAGTTTGGAAGACACTATATATTTTTTTCCATAGTGTTACCAATTTGTATAGATAACGTTAATAGAAGATTAGATTAGAGATATGCACATGTTTTGATCCTAGCCACTTTGAGATGTACATATATATTCTTGATTACAGTCTTGATTTGTAGCTAATATTTCTGCTATAATTGTCAAAATTATGCTTTGATCTTGATTTGGTGTACTTTACTTTCTATTGCATTCATCCTTTAAGTTGTATTATAACTATTGTAATTTGATATTGTGGTTAACATAGTTCTATGGTGCATAGGCTTATATTGAGAAGCGATAAATTATGTTGTTTCACAATGTTAAAACTGTTAGGATTAGTGCCTTTAAATCCTATTGTAATATGCTATGTATGGTATTATGTATGACATTATGTATTAAATGATGCATTACTTAATATTGTAATTAATAAAGTTGCTTTATTCTTATCTAAAATGATGGTAACATGAATATTCAGAAATTATCATATAGTCCATGAGATGCATAGTATGTGATTTATGTGATTTAGTCACAGAAGATATAGCTCACAAGTTCTTTGTAAACTAAGAATTTTGGACGTTTCATCTGCGAAGACTATAACATATTAACTAAGATGATTTGTCTTGATCATGGAAGTGGAGACTTCTAGTTGAAATTTTGATATGTTTTAAGAGTTAAGACAAATTAAACTGGATCGCTGTGAAATTTATTATTCTTCAAACGACTGTCATATGAATAATAAATCTCACGACTTATATTTACATGAACTTTTAATCCTAAGAGAATAATGGACCTGATCATGAAGTGTAGGTTGCTTTGATATATCAGAAGTGAGATATAAAGTATCGGTCAAAACCTCAGTATGTTGGGCAGCCACATTTAGTGTTGATAGAACATATATTCTTAAGATGGAATTTATATTCTCTTAACGAAGATATAAAATATTCTCTTGAGATAAGTTTAATGGGTTTAGTTATTCAGAGAGTTAGGCCTAACCACTTTAGTAAGACTAAAAAATATATTTATGAAATTAGCTTTCATAAATATATGATGAATAACTTAAAAAGGATTAAACCGGGTACTCAAGGATTAAGATGTAGTAATTCACAAAGTGGCATTTTACATTCATGACTTTGTATTACTAATAATATTTTATGAAGGGGTTGCATGTACAATAAAGTCTTGGGAAATAATTTATTGATAAGGCCTAGAGTGCAATTATATTTATATAGTGGTATTAAATATAATTAATGGTAACTTTGGACTTGTCAAGAGTTGACAGAAAAGCCCAAGGCCCATTGGAGCTAGAGTTTTATTTGTTCCCTTTTGGTCCCACTTCAAGCCACATAGTAAAGCCCAATTGGGAAGACCCAAAAGGCTAGCCCAATTAGATAATCAGTTATGTAGAGAGAAACATATAGAATTTTATCAATATGAAATGGTTTGTATGTTGGTGTAAGTGACTTCTTTATATTCTCTCTAGAACATACATACATAATTGATTGAGAGACCACACGTCTTGGGCATCAAGTGAAATTGGAATGAAGATTAAAGTGTTCCTAAGTGCTTTTTATCTTCAGTTTTGAAATTCACCATACCAAGGTATACTCTCTTGATTCTACATTCTAAAATTTACATAGTGCATGTTATCAATTGCGAATGAAGTAGATCCGTTAATTTTCCGCTGCATATGTTTTGTATGCGATACAAACAAATGTTTTTCCATCAAAAACAACGTTTTGTTTTATAGTTCTTTCAATAAAAAGAAAACTAGTCGCTTAAAATACACAGCAAAGGCTTGCAATACTTTAAAAAAAAAAAACTTGCGATACAGAGATAAAGGAGGAAAAAAAAAATTGCAATACAGAGATAGAGGAGGAAAAAAAAAAAAAAAAACTTACAACACAAATATAGACCACCGTTCGTTTCCTTGCTGGACTTAAGACATTTTTATTGATTATGAAAATTACAAAAAGATTGGTTATAGTTTTGGGTTTTCACTGTAAATCAACAGAATTAAAAACAGTTATATGTAACTAATCTTAAAGATGTTGGGATCAAATCAGTATAATATTGAACATTGTGATGATATTTAAGTTTCTATTCCAATTTTTTTTAGGACCTATTTTCCTATTATGGTTTTCAACAATTTTATTTTTATGTTGTTTGTTCTGTAATGAGTATGTGTTGTTCATTCTGTTATGTGTGTTTGTTACCAGTGTTCTCAAAAAGTTTTTTTTTACATATAACTAATTGGCAATTTCAATTGTTAACAATATTCTATTTAATTTTTATCTATTTAGATTAGTCCATCAATCTTGGGCATCCACATCCAATTGAGGGCTTTTTTAGCAGGTGTGTAAGTGATGATGCTGATCACTACTAAGTATATGAAAGATCTGATACTCCACTTCTAAGTGGATTAAAGTTCCTTTGAGCTATCAATGATGCTTTCTCTTATTAACCAGTAACTCTATCAGTGTCATATACATTCTTTTAGAACATTTTAAACCTAGCAGATTTAAGGTGTTGTTAGTTTCATTAAGGTTTGTAATATGCCATTACTAAAATTTAATGCCTATAATTGTAATAATTCTACAACTAGAATTTTATTGTATTGCATAAACAACAAATATAGCTGACACATTTCTTGCAAAAAAAGAATATTTCACAGCTAGCTACTAGAAGCTCTCTTAATGTTCATCTGGATTGGATGTCCATATATTTCAATGGGATCTATCATAATGCTGATGGTTAGCCTATCATTTGAATTAAGCATTTAATACAAAGTTAAATTTATTATTTACATTTTTTTTTTCTTCATTGTTTTTTTAATGTTTGATAAATTGTGCTGAGAAACTTAAAACAACCATATTCATGGTTGGAGAAATTAGAGGGAATGAAATAAATGTTGTTACAGTAAGTATTATAAACAAACAAACAAACAAAATCCTTTTTATTTTCTTTGCAAAATAAATTGTTATGATTATTGATTCCAAATTCTCCATTATTGTTCCACAGGGTCATTGGTTATGGTGATACCCAAGTAGTTGTCACAAAAATCTTCCCAATAGGCTGTTTACCAATCTATCTAACAACAATATACATTAACAATTCTTCTGCTTATGACAAAATTTGGTGAGTCTCTCTCTACTTCTAATAGAATGCATAAAAAATAGAATATGATATGAAGGAGATTTAGTAATGGATTTGTAATTTTTCAAGGTACAAGATTTGATGATGCAACTATGCAAAAACTTGCTATGTGTTGGAGGTGAATATTTCAATGACTCCAATAGATTCCAACACACCAACCACATTTGGTAACACCATGATATTAAATAAATAGAGTTATAATCGAATTATCAATAGTATTATTTTCTTTGCTTTTTAGGAGTTTTATGCTAAACTCATTGATTTAATTATGTTTAGGTTTTATTTCAAAAGTTTTGGTAGCCATAGTTGCCCGTTTTTCCAATCCTCAACTAAAAGAATTCCTTACTCATTTTATTGGTTAAACACATAATTTCTAAAGTTCTTAGTTGCTACTTGCTGGACTTTTTGGTTTTCAAATTCTTTGGTGAATGTGGGAGCATGTTTGTGTTAGGATTGGTGCCCTTAAATCCTATTGTATGATGCTATGTATGATATTAAATATGGCATTATGTATGACTTAATACTCTGATTGATAAAGTTGTTTTATTATTATCTAAAATAATGGTCGGACATTATCATATAGTCCAGGAGATGCATAGTATGTGATTTATGTGAAAAGTCACAGAAGATATAAATCACAAGCTTGTTGTAAACTCGAAATTTTAGTTCATAGTCGGTGATGAATTTGGGCATTTCATCTGTGAAGACTATAACATATCAACAAAGATGATTTGTCTTGATTATGGAAGTGGAGACTTCTAGTTGATGTGATGGTATGTTTTAAGAGTTAAAACATATTGACCACTGTGAGATTTATTGTTCTCCTAATGACTGTCAAATGAACAATAAATCTCACGACTTCTATTTGCATGAACTTTTAATCCTGAGAGGATAATGGACCTGATCATGAAATGTAAGTTACTTTGATATATCAGAAGTGAGATCTGAAGTAACGGTCAAAATCTCAATATGTTAGAGTGCCACATTCAGTGTTGATGGAATATATATTCTCAAGATGTAATTCATAGTCTCTCAACGGAGATATAAAATATTCCCTAGAGATAAGTTTAATGGATTTAATTATTCAAAGAGTTAGGCCTAAGCACTTGGTAAGAAATTACTAAGGTATATCTTTATGAAATTGGATTTCATAAATATATGATGAATAACATAATGGATTAAACTGAGAACTTAAGGATTAAGATGTAGTAATCTTCAAAATGGCAGTCTATATTCATGACTTTGTATTACTACGAATATTTTAATGAAGAGGTTGTATGTATAATAAAGTCTTGGGATATAATTTATTAATAAGGCCTAGACTGCAATTATATTCATATAGTGGTATTGAATATAATTAATGGTAACTTTGGACTTGTCAAGAGTTGACAGAAAAGCCCAAGGCCCATTGGAGCTAGTGTCTTATTTGTTCCCTTTTTGTCCCACTCCAAGCCACACTAAAGCCTAATTAAAAAGGCCCAAAAGGCTAGCCCAATTAGATAATTAGTTATAAGGTGAGAAACATACAGTTTTTGTATGAACAAGAAATGGTATGTATGTGAGTGTTGGACATTCTCTTATACTCCCTTGAACAAATTCATATAACTGATTGAGAGACCACACTTCTTGGGCATAAGTGGAATTGGAGTGAAGATTAAAAGTGTTCTTAAGAACTTCTAATCTTTGGTTTTAAATTCACCGCACCAAGGTACACTCTCTTGTTCTTGAATTCTAAAATTTACATAGTACATGTTATCAAATGCGAATGAAGTAGATCCATTAATTTTCTGCTGCATATGTTTTGTACGCAATACAAACATTTATTTTTCCAACAGTTTGTTTCAGGTAGGGATTTCATCTGATGTAGCGGCTGCTGCTGCAATAAAGATAGGAAAGGGTCTTAGTGATAGAAAAATCATTGTTTTGCTATAAGTCTTATTGCCTTCTTCAAATTAATATAGAATCTCTATATCTTATTATTGTATTATGATAATTAGTTTAGGATATTTTAATTCAAGTTTCACTTCAAAATCCCATTGAATATGGTCAAGATGACTCCCTTTGTACTTATACTGATGGTAACATAGATTTTCGAACGGTATATTGGGTTCCAACAGTATGGGCATAAGATATAGCCAGAGATTGAGTTTTGCATTGCTAGAGACTCTACTTTGAGTTTGCTGGCAAGAAAAAGGGAATTGGTAGCCATGGTTCATGGGGTTTTGGATGGTTCACTGACTACATTGTTCAGTTCCAAAGCCAAATGAGTTGATGGATTTATCAATTTCTGGAGAAGATTAATATGAACTAATTTATTTGATTGACGACAGTATAGTCTTCATTATTATTCCTGGTTCTTTTTCATCATACAATTTAGTGGCTTTATGAAAGTACAAATTAAAAAAAAATAATGAATCTAAATATTTATGAGGATTGAAAAAATTAACTTAGGGAAAACAATTTGTTCCCATTGCTTTAAGTTTGACATTTAGTTTGCTTTAAAAATCTCGTGCAGCGCACGGGCTACAAGCTACAGGGACAATTCTATGCTTTTCTTGTCTTTGATGCTTGCAAATCTGAGCTTACCCCACACCACTATGAACCAACAATGGATCCCGTGAGATCCAACCCTTGTATCTCTCTCCCACTAGAAATTTTAAAACAAGTGGATTGTCATGAAACCATTGTGATCTAATCACAATTTTAACCCTACACATCAAATGTGTTTAATTGTTTAAATTTGATGTGATGTTACTAAGTCACGTCACAATAACGTAACGAACATTCGCACAATCACAAAAAAGTTTAACCTTGTAATCCATGAAGTAAATACCCTCCGCATGGAATGCAAGACTCGAAGTCAAGACAAGGTATCTATTCACATTACAATAAACTAAACAAAAGGGTTATTTCAGCACTTCCACTCATTATTTGGGTTTTTCTTTAAATAATTGTGATCCCATCACAACTAATAACCTTGCACTTAATAAAGACTCTAATCTTATTAGAATCACTAACTAAAATGGAAGTCCTAAACAATTTAGAATTCCTTAAACACTAATGAATTAAAAATTAGTTATATAGAACTCTATCCTTAACTCATTTGATTAAGAATTCTAATCTCATAAGAAACTGTATATCTTTTAATTAAGCTTTTAATTTCATTAAAACTTCTAATTAAAATAAATTAAGGACTTTCAATCATACAACAATTTCAATCTCATTAGAATGTTTTTTAAAAGAAAAGTCCCAAACAATTTAGGACCAAGAGTTCTATTTAACTAATATCTTTGATCTCATTAGGTCTTTTAGTTAGAACCATGTGTAATCTCATCACACACAGCCTTGCTCTTTATACACTTGAAAACACCTAGAAAATATTCAACATTCCCTTCAAATGCATTTTCACGAGAATCTTGTGACTAAGCTCTTCCCATGAAAATGGGTTAAGGCAAAATAGTGAAAACACAAAATTTAGATAGAAACTTTCACGACTGTCTCTCGACTGTGTCGCGAGTAAAGCTTACCCGCAAAACAGTTTTGTGCTTCAGAGGCATTTTTCGCGGGTTACCTTCTCGCGAATTACTGGCGAAAAACGCGTGTTTTCAGTTTATAAAGAGTAGTTGTAGACAGTTTTCAACGTTTTTTATGAATAAACAATCACCATATGAACATGATAGGCAGAATTTGATATCAAAACTAAATTCCATTGATGCTATAGCCTTAAAGATCAATTTAACATACTTAAATTCAAATTTAAACAACATCATAATATTAATATCAGTTTTCATCAGATCATAGTTTCAACAACCATGCAGAAAATTAAATGCATAATCTTCTAACAACATGAAACTATTATCTCTAATTCGAAAACTCACAAAACATGTTATTCAAATGCGAAATTGAAGATTGCTCTGATACCAATTGTTGGAAAAATACATGTTTGTATCACATACAAAACATACGCAGCGAAAAATTAACGGATTTACTTCATTTGCAATTGATAACATGTACTATGTAAGTTTTAGAATTTAAGAACAAGAAAGCGTACTTTGGTGCGGTGAAATTCAAAAAAAAAAAAAAAAAGATTAGAAGCACTTGGGAAGACTTTTAATCTTCACTCCAATTCCACTTAATGCCAAGACGTGCGGTCTCTCAATTAGTTTCCAAGGAGAGAATAAGAGAGTGTCCAACACTCACATACAATCCATTTCATTCCTTGTAAGATCTTAATGAAAACCTTTTATGAAATAAGACTTCTTAAAAAAAAAAACCAATGAATTTCTGTATGTTTCTCTCCTTATATATAATTGATTATCTAATTGGGCTAGCCTTTTGGGCCATTCCAATTGGGCTCTAGTATGTGGCTTGGAGTGGGACCAAAAGGGAACAAATAAGACTTTAGTTTCAATGGACCTTGGGCTTTTCTGTCAACTCCTGACAAGTCCAAAGTTACCATTAATTATATTCAATACCATTATATGAATATAATTGCAGTCTAGGCCTTATTAATAAATTATATCCCAAGACTTTATTATACATACAACCCCTTCATTAAAATATTCATAGTAATACAAAGTCATGAATATAGGCTGCCATTTTGAAGATTACTACATCTTAATCCTTGAGTACCTAGTTTAATCCTTTATGTTATTCATCATATATTTATGAAATCCAATTCCATAAATATATATTTTAGTAACTCCTTACTAAAGTGGTTGGACCCAACACTTTGAATAACCAAACCCATTAAACTTATCTCAAGGGAATATTTTATGTTTCCGTTAAGAGATTACGAATTCCATCTTAAGAATATATGTTCCATTAACACTATATGCGGTTGTCTAACATACTGAGGTTTTGATCATGACTTATTGATCTTACTTCGGATATATTAAAGCAACCAACACCTCATGATTAGGTCCATTATTCTCTCAGGATTTAGAGTTGATGTAAATAGAAGTCGTGAGATTTATTATTCATTTGACATTTGTTAGGAGAATAATAAATCTCACGACGGACCAGTTCAATATGTCTTAACTCTTAAAACATATCAACATATCAACTAGAAGTGTCCACTTCTATGATTAAGACAAATCATCTTAGTTGATATGTTATAGTCTTCGCAGATGAAATGCCCAATTTCATCACTGACTACGAACTAAAATTTTGAGTTTACAAAGAACTTGTGATTTATATTTTCTGTGACTTTTCACATAAATCACATACTATGCATCTCATGGACTAAGATAATGTCCCATTAGTTCATTAATAGATAGTCTCATATAGTTAAACAATTTAATTATTTATGACATGCCAATAAATTGGATTTTAGGGCATAAACCCCAACATTGTATGGATCACAGGGTGTGCTTGGTGGTTGCCGATTTGAGGAATAGAAATCTTGCAGGCATGATCTTGGCTGAAACTTTCAATGGCTTGGATGCATTCCATAGGAAGGAAGCAAACTTCTTTGCTAGGAGACCTCTCCTACTTTAAGTATGATCCCTAATTTTTGCCTAGGTTTTCAACCTAGCAGGATTCCTCTAATTTTGGCATGGGTCACCTTTTGGTTTTCAACGCATCGAGGCACCTTTTATCATCTTTTCCATTTTTTTATTTTATCTTCCTTTTCTTTCACTCATGCTCTCTCTCTTTTCTACTTTCTTTCTCTTCCTTCCCTTCTTTTGTAGATATGGTTATCTAAGAGGCTTCGTTTGCTTCAAACTCCTGCTGTCCCTCCTAGTCAATATCTTCTCAAGCATTATTGTGACTATAGGCCCAAGCATGCTGAGATGAGCTTTAAAGAGATTACTGAGCTCATAGAGCTCATTGATGCCCCAGATATCCAATGGGTGGTGGAGTGGTGGCGCATCTCAAGCATGGCTCATCGTAACATCAAGGACAATTATGTTCCTTTGGTGGGACTTCGCTATTGCTCTTACTACTCCACATGTCGTATTGCTAAACAATTTGGTGACCGTCAAGGGGTTCCTAGTGATGATGGCTCCTTCCATGCCTTGGAGTTCACTGATAGGACTTTTAGCAGAATTTGTGAGGCTTGGCCACGATGGATGGTTACTAGAGACATTTGTCCTCCTTAATTTCTTCATCCAACTTTGGGGTACTAGAAGTGGTTACAAGATGACATGAAATGGGTTCTCATCGATGAAAAAGCTTACCAAAAGTTCAACAAAAGGAAAAGGGCTGAACGACAAACTTGATATGGCCCAAATTTTACTTTTCTGCACTTTATGATTCTCATGTCTTTTCTTTTGAACTTAATAAAGGATTATAATTTTCCAAATCCCCTATGGCAACAATTTGTCATCTTTTAATTCGTGCAATAAGAGAATTATTTATTTATTATCTTTGCTTATTTTCTTTATTTTTCTCTTTTCTTTTTTCCTTGCCATGTAATTTTTTCCCGTGATGATTTTGAAGGAATTTTCACCATGAACATGGTCTTTCCCTTATTTTTTGCCTATACCCTTTCAGGTTTTCAATCCAGTGGGGTCTTTTTGCCTTAACTTTTGCCTTGGCCACCCTTTCGAGTTTTCAACCTAGCAGGCTTTTTTTTTTCCCCCTTTTCTTTTAAAACATTGTATCTCTGGAGTCTATCCATGTTGATTGGGTGAAGCATCTCATCCCCAACCAAATCTGTAATCCTTGTAGCACCCCCTGACATGATCTTTTTGATAATGAAAGGCCCAGACCATCTCGGCTTCGTCTTTCCTCTTGGATCAAAAGTTTCATCTCTAAGCACTTTTAGGACCAGGTCTCCTTCCTTAAGGTTTCTAGGTTTTACTTTTTTGTTGAACCTGAAGGAAAATTACATGTTTGTATCACATACAAAACATATGCAACGGAAAATTAACGGATCTACTTCATTCGCAATTGATAATATGCACTAACTAAATTTCAGAATATAAGAATAAGAAAGTGTACCTTGGTGCGGTGAAATTCAAAACCAAAGAGAAGAAGTTCTTGAGAACACTTTCAATCTTCACTCCAATTCCACTTGATGCCCAAGATGTGTGGTCTCTCAATCATTCTATGTGTTTGTTCTAGAGAGAATATGAAGGAGTCTCTTTCTTTCACTTATATGAACATACAAACCATTTCATTCTAATATAAAAATTCTGTATGTTTCTCTCCACATAACTGATTATCTAATTGGGCTAGCCTTTTGGACCTTCACAATTGGGCTTTAGTGTGTGGCTTGGAGTGGGACTAAAAGGGAACAAATAAGACACTAGCTCCAATGGGCCTTGGGCTTTTCTATCAACTCTTGACAAGTCCAAAGTTATCATTAATTATATTTAATATCACTATATAAATATAATTGCACTCTAGGTCTTATTAATAAATTATATCCCAAGACTTTATTATACATGCAACCCCTTCATAAAATATTCGTAGTAATACAAAGTCATGAATATAGACTGCCACTTTGTAAATTACTACATCTTAATCCTTGAGTACCCCGTTTAATCATTTTAAGTTATTCATCATATATTTATGAAATCTAAATTCATAAATATATACTTTAGTCTTACTAAAGTGGTTAGGCCTTGTCAGTTCGTTTAGACCCCTTAAACCCAACAGATTAACCTAGTGAATTAGCCAAGTGATTAACTTAGGTAATTTAATTAAATCTAGGTTAACACAATTAATCAAAAATAACAAAGCAGCGGAAAATAAACAACACAAAGATCTGATGACCCAGGAAACCACACCGGTAAAAACCTGGGGAGGATTTGACCTAGCTATCCTCAAGGTAAACTGAATCCACTATGAAAGAATCAAAGTTTACACAATAGACTTAGACCACTAACATCTTATTGCTACCCAAATGTAGGAAACTTACTACCATGACCCCATGATAGCTCCGAGATCCACGGACTCCTTCTTTCCGGAATTCTTCAGCAAATCCACAAGCGCACCTGCTTGTATATCTTTGTGTTCTCTTGATTCTGCAACTGTAACGATCTACACAACTCTTGACATAAATCTCAAGTTTGTAAACCCTAAGTGTATGTGAAGGTAAACACCTCTAGATCTCACAATGAGATTCACAAACACAGCAAAACAGAACTCTAAAAACGTGGCTAGGGTTTTCCCTTTTATACTTAGGGCAAAACATAAAACCCTATACATTAAAACGGGCTTGGGTTGAGTTGGAATTTTCTGCAGAAAAACGTTCTGCACGATTTTCGATCGATCGAGTCTAATTTTCGATCGATCGAGTCTTACAGAAAGTGAACAGTACTTCTGCATAAAAACTCGATTCCAACTTTACAATAAGACCCATACTTTGAGCAAGTCTAACACACAACTAAACATTGTTTTTATCATGGTTTGCCAACATACAAATTTAAGTTCTAAATACTTTAGTTCCTAATCTTTAGAACCTAACAAACTCCCCCTTTGGCAATCCGTGACAAAACACAGACTTAACAAAAAGCTCAAAGTTACAAATTGAAATAGCCCAATACAATAAAAATAGCCTCATAACAATTCAACCTAAACTACTATCTAACAGTTGCAAAGTAGACAGCAGCTTGACTGAAAGCAACCTGTATATTCCTGTAACACTTAACAAACACATAAACGCATGTGTGGAAAAAAAAGGAAATACATAAATAAAAATTTCTTGATTTCACATGACACAAAATAAAGACATAAATCATGAATAACATCATCAATATAAATCAATAAGCAGAGTAGTAGCATAGTGAAATAAGAAACATATACATACAAATGTATCTCAACAAAATAAATCTCCTAAACAAACTATGTACTCCCCCTTTTTGTGACGAATTGCCAAAGGGCACTCACTCATCATCAAAAGGTGGTGGAGGAGATCGACGAGAGCTCGCCAAATCCGCTCGTAACGCACGTAGCTTATCAAGGATGTCCACCAAAAGCTGACCATGAGCCGCCTGAACGGTCACGACAGTATCTAGAGTCCGACGAAGGTCAGAAACCTCATCAAACGGTGGAGGAACATCAGCAGCAGCAGCAACAGCAGGATCAGAAGAAGTCCCAGCTGCAGGAGTATCTGTAGAAGAAGGAGGGGGTGGAGTGACATCGGAAGGCTCTACCCTTGGACGCTTAGAGCTTGCTCGAAGTTGAGCAGCCCTTTGCCTCAAGAAGGTAGCACCGATAGGAGCGACAACATGTACAGGCTCAGAAGCAGGATACTCACCAAAACCAAGAAAAAGGAGAATCCTATGAATAAAAACAGGAAAAAAACAAAGCATGAGCCGTAGAACTAGACCGATGAACCTCGTTCAAAGAACGAAGGAACAGATGCGGAAAACTGATAGGAGCATCAGTGACCAAGGCATACAAAAAGGCACACCTCTCAAGAGGAATGGTGTGGACATGCGAAATAGGCCACAAAGAATGACACGCTATCCTAAAGAAAAGATAGTGCAGCTCAGACAGCTCAGCAGAAGTGATCCGAGGATCAGAACCCCACTGGATAGAAGACCCAGTGATGTAGGACAAGACGTCATCAAGGGGAGGAGACTCCTCGTAAGGAAAAACGGGATGGTCCACAATGGGCACCCCAAGAGCATCAGACACTACCGAAGGGGTAATGCGATACTCCACACCACGTAACCACACCTTTACTAAGGTGTCGTTATCATAGACATGAATAGAGAGGTTCGAATAGAACTCTCTAATCAAGGTGGCAGGAGGAGGAGAATGCTTATACTCGAGCAAAGGCAACCAACCCCGACGTGAAAAGTTACGACGCACCTCAGGATCCAACTCATCTAAGATAACCCTACGCTCAGCCCAAATTTGACGCCTAAGGTTCAGAGTCTCATAGGTGACTTGGTTTGACTCACTAGGGAACCGCTCAGTGTCAAAGGAAGGAGAAGGATCAGAAGTTCTATGGGCTCTAGTTTTCCTAGGCATAGTGCTAAGGAAAAAATAGACACAGAAAGAAAAGAGCAAAAACAATACCAAGGGCAGACTGCAAGTTAGCACAGCAAAAAAAATATAGAAAAAAAATATCAATTCTATATGATGCATGAGCATAAACAGTAAATGATGCATGTACTAATGCAGTGACAGGTTCAATTGTGATCCAAATTAACAAAATTGGCTTGAGCAAGCAATATTTATCAAAAATACCCAATTTGAAAAACCCTAGTTTTCAAAACACAACAAATTGATAAATTGATCAACACAATAGATAATTAACACAATATAATGATCAAATTAATCAATCTAACAAGCCAATTTCATCAATTTCAATCAAATTGAACAAAATCCCAATTTGCTCAATTTCAAGCCCTAGAATTTCAAATTTCCTTCAAACCACCAAATAAACCAAATTAAACCACATGATGTGCTTAGGGAAGGTCTGGGCTTTATTAACAACTACAAGGAGCCTCAATTGTGACTAGTCCTTTTGAGGTATAGCGCAGATGTGGCTAGCGCTTTTCCTTGGGTTGTTGCATATGAAATATAACTGAAACACCCCAAATCCGTACCAAGGATTTAGATGCATAACCTGTCTTAGAAATAATCAACAATAATATAATGGCATAGAGCGTAATTAATTATCTACAAATAACTTCTATCCAACATCAACTTTTCTATAAAATCCATAAAAATATGAAATCCTTCACAATAAAATCTCCAAATACAATCTCAAAATAGTTCCCCAAATAGCAAACTCATACTGGGAGAATTTAATAATATAGAGATCTGCATATTTGGCTCATTATAGTTGTTTACTAAGTATTGATTTTTGGAGTACTTGATAAAGCAATTTGTGTACTAGGTTAGCTGTAGTTTCAGAATAAAATGTAAGATACGAATTTTAAGAGTGAAATTTATAATTTTTGTCATTGCTGCCTTAGTGTATCCATTCTTATTGAGTTGTCTTATCCTTATTTAGGTTTTAGTTGACAGTGATTCAGACAATTGAGTTGAAGCTTGGTTTAATAACTAAAGGTAAGTAGACTTCAGCACATGACGTCTCTCAGGACGTATATATATAAATATATAAATATATATATATATATATATTTGTGGTAAAAATATATTTATATATATATATATAATTGCAAAAGTGAAGTTCCAAAAAACTTATACCATTGTTAGTGCTTTGCACATACTCGAATTTTATTATTCATTGTATATTGTTATGAAACTGTATATGTCAAGAATGTGTCAAACGGTCAACTAGACAGTCTGCAACCTTTGCCAACACAGGGTTAAGTGTTGGTCTTTGGCCGAAGTAGTGTTAGTGTGGTGTGGTGCAGTGTTATTGTTGCTCTTTGGAGCTAGTGGTTCCTCTTTGAGGTTAGTGTTATTGTTCCCATGGGAATCACCCACCGAGTGTTTAGCAGCTTTTGTCTGTGTTTGACTAATATTTTCCATATTGAACTACTGTTTTATTGCTACTGATCTTTGTAAGTGGAAAATTATTTATTTTCATAATAAATTGTTTCTACTTATTTAGTGTATATTGGCATATTAAGTGGTTATTATTTTATTTAATGATTACAGCATTATAGTGAAATGTTTTATTTTAACAGTTTTATAGAATATATTATATTACTGTTTAAACTATTTGTACATGTTTCATGAAGACTATATATTGTCAATGATACTAATGTTTTGTTTTGAAAGACATCCTCATGTTATGTAGTCTCTTATTGAGCCTCTAGCTCACCTCCTTTTTCCACCCCTTTCAGATTTGAGCAATGGAATGTCTTTTGATGGTAGATCAATGGAGCCTTAGATTGAAGACTTCTTTTGGAGCTATGTTAGTTGGTGAACTATTTTAGGGTAATTTCTTAGGGACAATGAGTTTGCCATTTGTGGAACTATTTTGAGATTGTATTTGGAGATTTTATTGTGAAGGATTTCGTATTTTTATAGATTTTATAGAAAAGTTGATGTTGGATAGAAGTTATTTGTGGATAATTAATTACGCTCTGTTCCATTATATTATTGTTGATTATTTCTAAGACAGGTTATGCATCTAAATCCTTGGTATGAATTTGGGGTGTTACAGTTATGGTATCAGAGCCAGGTTTATGATTCTGTAGACTTATAGGTTTAATCTTAAGATTATTTTGGAACAAGAGTGTGATTACAAGGAATTTAGTGTTAGAATTATTTGACCTTTCATAGCGATTTTATTTGATTTATTATTATTTTTTTTTTATTCTAGAGTGTGTAGGAATGATTGTGTACTAGCTATGTGTTTGGTTTTGACCCTCAGGAATATTTGAAACCTTTACTTATGATATCTTGTTGTATTGCTTAGAGAGATGGCTCCACCAAGGAGGGACCCAGAGAATTATCAACCGAATGCTGGGGGAACCACTAATCTTCAGGCCATTATCGAAGCCATTGGGTGCTTAACCAATATAGTGCAACATCAAGTAGGAGCCATCAATCCGACTAGTGCTTTGGAGAAGTTTAGAAAGCTTGACCCTCCTGCTTTCAAGGGTACAAAGGATCCAATAGAGGCTGACAACTGGCTTAAGGAGATAGAAAGGCTCTTTAGAGCAATGGAAGTTAGTGATGAGCAACGAGTTATCCTTGCTATTTTTGTACTGAAAGGTGATGCATTGGAATGGTGGGAGTCCACAGAGAGGACACATGGAAGAGAAGTTATAACTTGGCAGCATTTTGTTGAGCTCTTTCGTAAGAGGTATTTTCCTGATAGTTTGATGGTGCAAAAGGAAGCTGAGTTCATTCGCATAGCATAAGGTACTCAATCAGTGTATGAGTATGAGAGGAAATTTGCTAAATTATCCCGCTTTGCTCCACACATGGTTGACACGGAAGCAAGGAAGGCTAGGCATTTTGAAAGAGGTTTAAGGGAGGAAATTCAGGGACCGGTTTCCATGTTCAAATTGGAAACATACGCAGAAGTGGTGGATCGAGCTCTCATAGCAGAGAGAAATTGCAATCGTCTCTCAAGGGCCAATGATCAAGAGAGGAAGCCAAACCAGAGTAATTTTCTTAAGGGAAAGTCTAGTGGAAGTTCATTCAAGAGGCAAGGGGTGCCCAATTCAAATAAGAAGGCACATAAAACTTGTCCAAGATGCGAAAAGACTCATAGTGGAACATGTTATTTAGAGTCAAGGGCGTGTTTTAAATGTGGCAAGACTGGACACTTCATCAAGGATTGTCCAGATTTGCGAGTGGAACAAACTACCAATACAAATGGGAGCCAACAAAAACCTAAGGTCCAGGGACGAGTTTTTTCTTTGACTAAACAGGATGCCGAGGCATCCCCATTAGTGGTTTCAGGTACACTTCTTGTTTCCAGTCAACATGCACAAGTGTTATTTGATTCTGGTTCAACCCATTCTTTCATCTCACATAGACTTGCACAAAGGCTAAACATGGAACCTGAGAGTTTAAATTATGAATTGTGTGTTGCTACACCTTCTGGACAACAAATGATTACCCATAAAGTGTACAAGTCTTGTAATGTTTTAGTCTCTGGGAGGGAATTAAAAGCAGATCTTATGTTGCTAGATATGTTTAAGTTCGATGTGATTTTAGGGATGGATTGGCTATCTACTTTTTATGCTTCCATAGAGTGTTTTGGGAAGAAGGTAATATTTAGAATTCCTGGGGAGCTAGAATTCTTCTTTGAGGGAGATCGTGTGGTGAAACCACCTTTATTGGTTTCTGCTATGCAGGCAAGACGATTGCTAAGGAAGGGTTGTGAAGGGTTCCTTGTTTATGCTTTGAAGGGTGATAAAATAGAATTAAAGGTTGAAGACATCCTAGTGGTGAAAGAGTTCCCAGATGTGTTCTCTGAGGACTTACCTGGACTACCCCCTGACAGAGAGGTTGAGTTCACTATTGACCTAGTACCTGGTACTGGCCCAATTTCCAAAGCACCATATAGAATGGCCCCTACAGAGCTCAATGAATTGAAGGAGCAATTGCAAGACTTGCTTGATAAAGGTTTTATTCGGCCTAGTGCTTCCCCTTGGGGTGCTCCGGTGTTGTTTGTTAAGAAGAAGGATGGTAGTATGCGGTTGTGCATTGACTATAGGGAGTTAAACAAGGTAACCATCAGAAACAAATACCCTTTGCCACGAATTGATAATTTGTTTGATCAGCTTCAGGGCGCTCAAGTCTTCTCTAAAATTGACTTGAGATCTGGTTATCATCAGTTGAGAGTTAAGGAGGATGACATACCAAAGACAGCTTTACGAACTAGGTATGGTCATTATGAGTTCTTAGTGATGCCTTTTGGTCTAACAAATGCTCCAGCTATTTTTATGGATTTGATGAATAGTGTATTTCATGAGTACTTGGATCAGTTTGTTATTGTTTTCATTGATGACATCTTGGTTTACTCTAAAAGCCAAGAAGAGCATGAGGAACACTTGAGAATGGTTTTGCAAATTTTAAGAGACAAGAAGTTGTACGCTAAATTGAAGAAGTGTGAGTTATGGTTGAATCAAGTGGTGTTCTTAGGACATGTGATCTCTAGAGATGGAATTACAGTGGACCCTAGTAAGATCGAAGCTGTAGTTAATTGGGCTGTCCCTACTAATGTAAGTGAGGTAAGAAGTTTTTTGGGCCTTGCAGGTTATTACAGAAGATTTGTGGAAGGATTTTCTAGTATTGCAACTCCTTTGACTCGATTAACTCAAAAACATGCAAAGTTTGATTGGACAGAAGAGTGTGAAAGAAGTTTCCAGGAGTTGAAGCAACGGTTGGTTTCTGCACCAGTATTGACTATTCCATCTAGTTCTGGTGGTTTTGTGATATATAGTGATGCATCTCGTAAGGGTCTTGGTTGTGTTCTAATGCAACACGGGAAGGTGGTTGCTTATGCCTCTCGACAACTAAAGAATTATGAACAGAATTATCCAACTCATGATTTGGAATTGACAGCAGTGGTTTTTGCATTGAAGATTTGGAGGCATTATTTATATGGTGAGAGATGTGAAATATACACTGACCATAAAAGTTTGAAGTACATATACACTAAAAAAGAATTAAATTTGAGGCAAAGGAGATGGCTAGAATTAATTAAAGACTATGATTGTTTTATAAATTACCATCCTGGTAAAGCTAATGTCGTGGCTGATGCACTTAGTCGAAAGTCATATAACTTCTCAGCTGCATTGTTAACTACTCAGAAGCATATTATTGTTGATCTTCAGAAACTTGGAGTAGACATAGTGACTGGAGACTCCCAATCTTACCTGGCAAGTTTAAATGTACAACCAACTTTAATTGATAAGATCAAAGCTGCACAAAGTGGTGACCCTCAATTGTTTAAGATCATGGAACAAGTACGTGGTGGAAGTATTTGATTTTAATATCTCTAATGATGGTGTTTTGAGATTTGGTAATAGGCTTTGTGTGCCTAATG
This sequence comes from Lithocarpus polystachyus, assembly GCA_033629205.1. Taxonomy (NCBI): domain Eukaryota; kingdom Viridiplantae; phylum Streptophyta; class Magnoliopsida; order Fagales; family Fagaceae; genus Lithocarpus; species Lithocarpus polystachyus. Next base: position 41,133,944 of record CM066166.1, on the reverse strand, counting down.
ATTCATTGATTAAAAGAGAGATTTTCTAGGAGGCCCATCGTTCGCCTTATACAATGCATCCGGGTAGTACCAAGATGTATCATGACCTTCGAGAAGTTTATTGGTGGATCAACATGAAAAGAGAAATTGCTCAATTTGTGGAACAATGCTTGATTTGCCAACAAGTCAAAGTGGAACATCAGAGGCCTTTTTCCCAGCGCAACCTAGGGGAGAACAAAACCGTGAGGGTATGGGCCCCAAAGCGGACAATATCTACACATTTGGGGCGGGGTAATTACAGATGGTATTAGAGCCATGCCCTAGCCGGAAGTGTGGGCCCCACACGCGAGGACGCGTGTGCCCGTAAGGGGGGTGGATTGTAGTGACCCAAAAGGGGGGTCTTGCATTCCATGGAATCCCACATCGCCTAGGAAAGCACATGGAAATGTGTTTATAAAGAGTGACCTCCCTTTAATGTGTAGAGGCTTTTTCCTCAGCACAACCTGGGGGAGAACAAAACCGTGAGGGGTATGGGCCCCAAAGCGGACAATATCTACACATTTGGGGCAGGGTCGTTACACATGGTTCATCAAGATTTTGTTCAAAACCAAATAACTTGATTGCTTGATCAAATCTGATGTTCCATGACCTAGATGCTTGCTTAAGTCCGTAAATGGACCTTTTTAACTGGCATACCATATGCTCTTGGTTCTTAGCTATAAAACCTTCTGGTTGCTTCATATAGATTTCCTCTTCAAGATTACCATTGAGAAATGCAGTCTTGACATCCATTTGCCAAATCTCATAATCATAATGAGCAGTAATGGATAAGAGAATTCTGATAGATTTAAGCATTGCTACTGGTGAAAAGGTTTCTTCATAATCAATACCTTCTTTTTGAGTGTACCCTTTCGCCACTAGCCTTGCTTTAAAGGTTTCAACCTTTCATTTATCCCTCTCTTCCTCTTGTAACCCATTTGCAACCAACAGGTTTAATGCCATTAGGCGCCTTTACAAGATCCCAAACTTGATTGGAATAATGGAATCTAATTCAGATTTCATAGCTTGAACTCAATGATGTGCATCCATATCATTCATTACTTCTTCATAGGTGTAAGGATCAGTTTCGGCCTCCTCTGAGATAACTTCATAAGTCTCTCCAAGACCTATGAATCTTATAGGTGGCCTAACATTCCTCCCACTACGATGAGGCACCTGTGTGCTAGACATGTCATGAGTAGTATCTTGTGGTGTATCCAATACAGCCACATCATCCCTAGTTTCAACCATTGGTTGTTCAATTACAAGTTCATTCATTTCAGCCAATACAACTCTACTTCTAGGAGTAAAATTAATCATATAGTCATTTTCTAAGAATTTGGCATTTGTACTAACAAATACTTTGTTATCTTTAGACTATAGAATAAACCTCCAACAGTTCCTTTTGGATACCCTACAAAGAAAACCACTTCTATTTTAGACAGTAACTTGTTAGTCTTTCCTTTCAACACATGTGCTGGACAGCCCCAAATATGAAGATGTCTCATACTACGCTTACGCCCATTCCACAACTCTACAAGTGTTTTAGGAACAGACTTCGAAAGTACTAAATTCAGAAGATACATTGCAGTGTTCAAGGCATATCCCCAAAAGGAAGTTGGTAGAGTTGAATAACTCATAATGGACCTAACCATATCTAATAGAGTCCTATTCCTTCTTTCCGCTACACCATTTTGTTGTGAAGTTTCAGGTGCAGTTAATTGAGATATAATCACATTTTCAGTTAAGTAATCCTTGAAATCCCCAAGAAGGTATTCGCCACCACAATCAGATTGAATGGCCTTTATGCGTTTACCCAATTGATTCTCAACTTCAGCCTTAAACTCTTTGAACTTTTCAAAGGTTTCAGACTTCCATTTCATTAGGAACACATAACCAAATCTAGAGTAATCATCAGTGAAAGTAATGAAATACTCATAACCACATCTTGCTTGGATTGACATAGGACCACATACATCTGAATGTACTAGTTCTAGCAACTCTTGGGCTCTTCTACCTTTTGTATTAAAAGGTCGTTTGGTCATTTTACCTTCCAAAAAAAATTCACAAACAGGTAATTCATCAAAATCCAATGGCTCTAGGAGTCCATTTTTTATCAATCTTTGAATCCTACTTGAATTAATATGACCCAAACGCAAGTGCCAAAGATATGCATCACTAGTAGAAGGAAACTTTCTCTTTAATGATTTTACATGTGAGCCATTATCTAATTCAGAATTATATAATTCATGCTTATCAGGAGTTAAAATATAAAGACCATCCATAATATTGCCAGAACAGACAAACATTTTACCCTTCTTTATTACAACATTGTCTTTAAGGATAACACAATATCCATTTTTACCTAAATAAGTTGTAGAAATTAAATTCCTACGAACATTAGGTACATACAGACAGTCGTCTAATATTAAAAATCTTGACTCAAAACATAAATTAAAAACACAAACAGTTACAACTAGAATCTTGCTCCCATCAGCCAAAGTAAGAAACATCTCCCCTTCTTTAAGCTTTCTGGTCTCCTGGACCTCTGCAAAGAATTGCAGATATGATTAGTACAACCGGAATCCACACACCAGGAATAAGTGGGATTTTGTACTAAACATATTTCAAGAAGGAATGAAATTTTCATACCCTTATTGGCAGCCTTGAACTTTGGACAATTCCACTTCTAATGCCCTTTTTCACCACAATGGAAACATTTTCCTTTCAGCTTCTTTCCTTTGTCGGCAACTCCTAAGGCAATTTGTTTACCCTCTTGCTTAGTGAAGTCCTTCTTCTTCTTCTTCTTACCCTTGCCTTTCGACTTAGGTTGAGAAGTAGAAGCTTCACCCACATTGGCTTCAAGACTAGCATTAGAAATACCAAGGATGCCTTCCGCCACTACCAACTCATTCATTAATTCAGAAAAAGAATAAATCTTTTTGTTCATATTATAATTAAGTCTGAATTCCTTGAATGATTCCGATAGTGACTGGAGTATCATATCCACTTGGGATTCTCCATCAATATCGGTACCTAAAACCTCTAACGTATTCAGATTAGAGATCATTGTAAGACAATGCTCTCTCACTGAACAACCTTCAGCCATTATTGTATTATATATTTGTCTCATGGTTTCTTGCCTTGCAGAATGGCCTTGCTCATCAAACATCTCCTTCAGACTTAGCATAATGTCCGAAACTAGTTATACACCTTACATTTGATGCTGTAGAACATTTAAGATGGACGCTAGGATGTAGCACTTGGCCATTTCATTAGATTTTTGCCAAAGATCATATCGTTGCTTTTTCTCAGGAGGAGCATCTAATGAAGGAAAGCTAGGATATGGTTGAGTAAGCACATATTTGTGCTCTTCAGCTGTGAGAACTATGTCCAAGTTTCTTTTCCAGTCAACATAATTCGATCCAGTCAGTTTGTTCTAATTAAGAATGGTAACAAGTGGGCTAAATGATGCCATTGAAGGATAATGTGGTTTTTGTATCTCATACAAAACGCACAGTGGAAGCAACAAAGCAGAATCTATTTCATTCATGATTGATAACATGCACTATATAATTTCAGAATTCAAGAACGAAATTGCGTATCTTGGTGCGGTGAAATTCAAAAACAAAAGATTCAAAATGCTTGGGAACACTTTCAATCTTCACTCCAATTCCACTTTATGCCCAAGAAGTGTGGTCTCTCAATCAGTTTCTAAAGGAGAATATTGAGTGGTTTCACTCACACATACACACCACTTCGCAATGATGTCTTCTTTTTTCTTATGAAAAAATTCTGTATGTTTCTCCTTTTATAACCAACTGATTATCTAATTGGGCCGGCCTATTGAGCCTTTCCAATTGGGCTTTAGTGTGTGGCTTGGAGTGGGACCAAAAGGGACCAATAAGACACTAGCTCCAAAGGGCCTTGGGCTTTTCTATCAACTCTTGACAAGCCCAAAATTACCATTAATTATATTTAATACCACTATATAAATATAATTGCACTCTAGGTCTTATTATTAAATTATATCCCAAGACTTTATTATACATGCAACCCCTTCATAAAATATTCGTAGTAATACAAAGTCATAATACAGACTGCCACTTTGTTAATTACTACATCTTAATCCTTGAGTACCCGGTTTAATCCTTTTGAGTTATGTATCATATATTTATGAAATCCAATTTCATAAATATATACTTTAGTCTTACTAAAGTGGTTAGGCCTAACTCTCTGAATAACTGTACCTATTAAACTTATCTCAAGGGAATATTTTATATCTCTATTAAGAGACTATGAATTCCATCTTGAGAATATATGTTCCATCAACACTAAATGTGGCTGTCCAACATACTGAGGTTTTGACCGTTACTTTAGATCTCACTCCTGATATATCAAAGCAACCTACATTTCATGATCAAGTCCATTATTCTCTCAGGATTAAGAGTTCATGTGAATACAAGTCGTGAGATTTATTATTCAATTGACAGTCGTTAGCAGAATAATAAATCTCACAGCGGTCCAGTTCAATATGTCTTAACTCTTAAAACATATCAACATATTAACTAGAAGTCACCACTTCCATGATCAAGACAAATCATCGTAGTTAATATGTTATAGTCTTCGCAGATGAAATGCCCAATTTCATCGCCGACTACGAACCAAAATTCTGAGTTTACAAAGAACTTGTGATCTATATCTTCTGTGACTAAATCACACAAATCACATACTATGCATCTCATGGACTATTTGATAATGTCCGAATATTCATGTTACCATTATTTTAGATAAGAATAAAACAACTTTATTAAACATAATATTAAGTCATATATCATTTCTCACATAATGTCATACATAATATCATACATAGCATCATACAATAGGATTTGAGGGCACATATCCTAACAGCCATGTTCAAATCTGAAATAATAAACATAAATATAATAAATAAACTGGACATTATCAATTTAGCATATAAACATATAGTATGGAACCTTAATAAAACCATAATATAATATATGCAATGACAACCCAATCTCATACTCAATATCCCTCAGCATAGAGTGAACATTAAATACTATGATTGATTGAGAACTATTCTCATTATTAGTGCTATCATGATAACTCTTATCAAACATCAATAATATGCCGTTATACATTTGGCCTCTAAATTATTATAGCAAGAACTCAACATAAAGGATACTATAATATTTAGTCTAGTGTATACCATTGTCTAGAATCATGTGTAGCCACATTTCATCCCCTAAACAGGCTTATCATGTAGTACCATGATACAAAACACCCTCCACATGGAATGCAAAGCTCGAAGCTAAGACAAGGTGTTTGATCAAACCACTATAAACCAAGAAATTCAATCTTGTAGGACCATAAAATACATACTCTCTGCATGGAATGCAAAGCTCGAAGCTAAGACAAAGTATGTATTTCATACTACTATGAACCAACAATGGAGGCCGTGAGGTCCAACCCTTGTATCTCTCTCCCACTAGATGTTTTAAATTATAGGTTTTTATCTTTTGAATTTGCATAAACTAATTATACATAGCCTTGCACTTTATACTAAGCACTTTTCTTTATGAAAAAAAGCATAAGAAAAAATAGTGAAAATACAAAATTTAGACAGAAACTTTCGCGACTGTTTCGCGGATATCCCGCAACTAAGTGCTTCCCATGAAAACAAGTTAAGGAAAAAATTGAAAATACAAAAATCAGACAGGGACTTTCGCTACTGTCTCGCAACTCTTTCGCGAGTAAAGCTTACCCGCGAAAAATCCGTGTTTTCAGTTTTTCCAGAACAGTTGCAAACAGTTTTCTACGACTTTTCATTAACAAACAATTACCATATGAACATGATATGCAGTATTTGATATCAAAACTGAAATCTATTGATGCTATAGCCTTAAAGATCAATTTAACATACTTAAATTCAAATTTAAACAACATCATAACATCAATATCAGTTTTTATCAAATCATAGTTTCAACAACCATGCAGAAAATTAAATGCATATAAAATCTTCTGACATGATGAAACTATTATCTCTAATTCCAAAACTCACAAAACATGTTATACAGATTCGAAATGAAGACCGCTCTGATACCAATGAAGGAAAATTACATGTTTGTATCGCATACAAAACATATGCAACGGAAAATTAACGGATCTACTTCATTCGCAATTGATAACATGCACATGTAAATTTCTAAATATAAGAATAAGAGAGTGTACCTTGGTGCGGTGAAATTCAAAACCAAAGAAGAGAAGTTCTTGAGAACACTTTCAATCTTCACTCCAATTCCACTTGATACCCAAGATGTATGGTCTCTTAATCAGTTCTATGTGTTTGTTCTAGAGAGAATATAAAGGAGTCTCTCTCTTTCACTTATATGAACATACAAACCATTTCATTCTAATATAAAAATTCTGTATGTTTTTCTCCACATAACTGATTATCTAATTGGGCTAGCCTTTTGGGCCTTCCCAATTGGGCTTTAGTGTGTGGCTTGGAGTGGGACCAAAAGGGAACAAATAAGACACTAGCTCTAATGAGCCTTGGGCTTTTCTGTCAACTCTTTACAAGTCCAAAGTTACCATTAATTATATTTAATATCACTATATAAATATAATTGCACTCTAGGCCTTATTAATAAATTATATCCCAAGATTTTATTATACATGCAACCTCTTCATAAAATATTCGTAGTAATACAAAGGCATGAATATAGACTGTCACTTTGTAAATTATTACATCTTAATCCTTGAGTACCCCGTTTAATCCTTTTAAGTTATTCATCATATATTTATGAAATCTAATTTCATAAATATATACTTTAGTCTTACTAAAGTGGTTAGGCCTAACACTCTGAATAACTGAACCCATTAAACTTATCTGAAGGAAATACTTTGTATCTCTGTTAAGAGACTATGAATTCCATCTTGAGAATATATGTTCCATCAACACTAAATGTGGCTGCCTAACATATTGAGGTTTTGACCATTACTTTAGATCTCACTCCTGATATATCAAAGCAACCTACATTTTATGATCAGGTCCCTTATTCTCTCAGGATTAAGAGTTCATGTGAATAGAAGTCGTGAGATTTATTATTCAATTGACAGTCGTTAGAAGAATAATAAATCTCGTAGCGATCCAGTTCAATATGTCTTAACTCTTAAAACATATCAATATATCAACTAGAAGTCTCCACTTTCATGATCAAGACAAATCATCTTAGTTAATATGTTATATTCTTCGCAGATGAAATGCCCAATTTCATCACCGACTACAAACCAAAATTCTGAGTTTACAAAGAACTTGTGATTTATATCTTCTGTGACTAGATCACATAAATCACATACTATGCATCTCATGGACTATATGATAATGTCCGAATATTCATGTAACCATTATTTTAGATAAGAATAAAGAAACTTTATTAAACACAATATTAAGTCATACATCATTTCACATATAATGTCATACATAATATCATACAGAGCATCATACAATAGGATTTAAGGGCACTTATCCCAACAGAACGCTCTAGTAATCCTCTTTTGGTACTCTTGTGCATGGTATTGTGCCCTAGCTCTCTTCTCATCTATCAAAGCTAATTACTCATATCTTGTCTTCACCTAATCTTCTTCTAAGACCTTGGTTTCTACTAGCACTCTTAAAGATTGTATCTCCATCTCAATTGGAAGCACCGCTTCACTACTATAGACCAAAGAGTAAGACGTTGCCCCATTTAATGCACTGATAGAAGTTCTGTAACCCCATAACGTAAATGGAAGTTTCTTGGTCCAATCCTTGTATGTCACTACCATTTTGGCTAGGATGTTCTTGATGTTTTTATTGTCTGCTTCTACAGCCCCATTAGTCTGTAGTTGGTATGGTGAAGAATTGTGATGCTCAATGTTGTATGACTCCATAATCTTACGAACCTCCCCCTTAATGTGGGAGCCATTATCTAAGATGATCTCTTGCGATACCCCATATTGGCAGATGATATTATTCTCTATGAACCGAACCACGTGCTTGGCTTTCAACACGGAGTAAGAGGAAGCTTCCACCCATTTGGTGAATTAAATGATTGCTACTAGGATGTACTCGTGTCCATTTGAGGCTTTGGGGGCTATTCTTCCAATCACATCTATGCCCCATACTAAGAAAGGGCAAGAAGAGGTCATGATGTACAATTCACTAGGCGGTACGTGATTCAAGTTTGCATGCTTTTGGCAGTCATGACAACTCTTCACAAAGTCCACACAAATGGTTTTCATCGTGCTCCAATAATATCCTATGCTTAGAATCTTCTTGGCTAACATTCTCCCATTCATATGAGGACCACAAATCCCTTGATGAACTTCCTCCAGAACTCTTTCCGCTTAGTTTTTCTTTAGGCAACGAAGGTGTAGAGCTTTATAGGACCTTCTATAAAGTTGTCTTGCACATAGGATGTATTGTATTGCCATCATCCTAATTGAATGATGCTTTCTCTTGTCTGCACCATCCTGATATACCCCCAGTTCTAAAAACTTCATGATGTCATAATACCAAGGAACCCTTTCTTCTTACATAGCCAAAACCGACGACTCACTTTTCTCCTTGTGTACTAACTCATAACCCTGTTAGATCTTTAAATGTTATGTCCACACTCCCTCAAGTATTTTAACCATGGATGTCAAAGTAGTTAAGGCATCCATAAACTGATTCTGAGCTCTAGGGATGATCGTGTATTCAATTTTGTCAAATGTTTCGGTCAAATCCTCTAGATATTGCTAATAAGGTTTCAAATATTCTTCCTTTACCTGCCACAACTTCTGGGCTTGAGCTATAACCAAGGTTGAATCTCCAAATACCTCTGCCTCTTTTACACCTAACTCTCGAAGAGCTTCCACTTCGGCAATACAAGCTTCATATTCTACCATGTTATTAGTTGCTTTAAAGTTCAATTTGATAGCCAAAGGCACATGGGATCCATTGGGGGTAATCAAAAGTACTCCTATCACATTCCCATATTGGTTCATAGCTCCAAGATGTCCTCATCTGCTAAGTCTTCGTTTCCATCCTTTCCTTCTATAGGATTCTCGGCACAAAAATTAGACATGGTCCTGCCTTTGATAGTCTTCCTTACCACATACTTCAAATCAAATTATGCTAATAGGATCAACCATCTTTATAGTCTTCCACTCAAAGTTGGTTTCTCAATAAAGTACTTCAATGGAGCCATCCTGGTTACTACCCATACTTGGAAAGGTAGGATGATGTGTCTCAACTTCTGTACGGCCCACATGAGTATAAAGCATGACTTCTCTATGGGGGTGTGTCTCAAAATCATGGAAACTTTTGCTCAAACTCATTCTTATCGTTGTCTTTTTGTGCAAGCATGCTTCTAACTGCATCTCCTACGATAGAGAGGTTTAGTAGTAAAGGCTTTCCTTGTTGTGGAAGTACCAAGATAGGTGGATAGAGGATGATAATAGCTTAATTTTGCATATTTATATCATTACTAGAAAATATTATCATACTTAATTTGAGTTAATTCATGCATTTTATAGATGGTTTTGGAATAATGCTGAATAATCAATTTTTTGCTTAATTGAATTTTAATGCCTGAATTTGTCTTTTGTAGGATAATGAAATTAAATAAGTGGGTTTGTGAAAAGAAGAAAACTAATGGACTTTACTTTTACAAAGGCCATGATGAAGTCAAAGAAGGCCAACCTAATCAAATCCAAGTCCAATTCAAATTAGGATTCCAGCCTGTGCACCAGTTAGTATTTGGAGTATAACATTCATCTCACATGTCCAATCGAGATGATTCAAGTCAGGATGGAAATTTAGCTTAAAGGGCTATGTAAGGTTGAAATTTATCAACCATTTTGTTGGCTTTATTCCATGCCAATTTGCTTGTATTTCAGCACTTAGAAACCCTGTATTTAGGTGGGAATCACGTAAGGGTAGTGTGTGAGAGAATGTGAAGAAATGCTCAAGTCTGTGCAGTAGAACAGAGACTCACGACTGGATCTCGCTGGTGTCTTGCGACTGACAAGCCGCCAAAAGCTGAACCGTCGTGCTAGTTGTTGCACTACAGGACAAAAAATTCCAGTCTGGCCGTTCAGTTAGTTCACGGCTTGAACTCGCGACTCAGTCAAGTCGCGAGGCCAAGCCACCAGCCAGCTCTGTTTTGGAAAAACTGACTCTTCGCATTCCTTTCTCATCCCAGTATAAATACCCCTTATACCCACAAAATGAAGAGAGCTTCCAAAGAGAATTTTGAGAGAGAAACCCTAGAGAAAAACAAGATTGACTTATCCACAATCTTTACCTTGTGGCTCTTCAAATTCCTCTACTCTCACCCTCTCCATTGTTAGATCCTTAGGAGGTTCATTACTCAAATCCTTTTCTCATCGCACCCATATCTGTGAGAAGGTTATTTGGTTCTTTGAGAAGCAGTTAGGAAGGGACCAATTTCATATTGGTTGATGCTATGGGCTATAGCAGAATTCGGGAAGCTAAAGAAGAAATATGTTCGGCGTAACCTCATTAGAGTAGGAGCTTAGAGGACTTAGGTATACTGGATAGATTAGGCTTGGAGGGTCTATTGCTGTCCTTGTATCCCAACTACATTCTTTAGTAGATTATTTGACTGCTTGGAGGGCGGTGGAGAGGTTTTATGTTGAGGGCTTCGGTTTCGTCTTCGATAACACATCGTTGTGTTGTCCTTGTGTTTGCATCTCTCTTCCCTTAATCTTTGTCATTTAATTTCTGCTATGGATGTGATTTTATTTAGGTTAGATTGTTTATCAATTCTGTTTTAAGCTTTTGTTCATTTTCTGCACATACATCGTTTGATATAAAGATTGAATTGGTAATTTATAATCTGGGGGTCAAAACATTCATAGTGTTTTATACACTATTTGTACTTTCATTTGGTATCAGAGCGGGTGCACTTGCTGTGGTTTAATTACTTTAGTGCGATCCTTGACCCCTTATTGAGATGGATCGGTCTCAATCTTTAAATGAATCACTTAAGTGTTTCAGCTAAGACAGGTTACAAGCCTTTCATGCCATGAACTCTCTTCTTGCAAAGTTTTTCAAAAGCTCATTGTATTAGTTAGGCTTATGTAATTCTATGTGTAATAGTTATGGAGATTGTTGTTTTATACTTCTCTCATAATTATACTTGTGGTTTTGTCATAAATTGCCAAACGGGAAGATTGTTAGGGTCAAATTTTATATGTAATTGGCTAATCCTTTGACAAAACGTATTTTACTTGTATTCGGGTAGATTTAAGGGGTTTAACACATCAAAAAATATGTTGTTCAAACATATCAAGTTTTAGTATTAAAGACATGAAGATTGATCTAAGAAACAAATGAAGAAAAGCTCTTTGATTAAAGCTTGACAGATAGTTTCTATCGAGACTTAATGGGAAGCTCGATACATAGCTCAACACAAGCTCGATCTATCGAGAATTACGAGTTTAGAATTTTCAGATCTAAAATTCGGCCCATCTTGATGTATTTGTTTAGAGTTTATTTTCTCACAATCCTAGATATATAGAAGACTTATTTTTAAGAGCCATTAAACACCGATACATAGACCAAGAGTTTAGTTTTCTTTATAAGAAGCTACTATGTTTGTACGCCATAAGGTTTTGTAACCAAGTGCTTCCTGATTTTCACTGTTGATGAAGTGAAAAACTTTGCAGCCAACAACAATCATTTAAGTTTCTGGAGTTAGTTACATACTAAGATCTGTGCAAAAGATTTAGTCATAGATTGGAGAGTTGTACATCAAAGAAAAGAAGGTTACTACAAGATCAAGTCTAATTGAGTATTGGAGCGAAGGTTCAACTGTAGGTTAGTATTTTAGGAAAGACCAAGGTAGTGGTAAGATTCCTCATACTTGTAACCACTTGATTATTGATTAGTGGATTCTTAAGAGTGGTGACCTTAAATTCACCTGGTGGGGAAAACCTCTCGCGAAAGATTTTTGAGAGGTTTTTCCCATTTGTCAACAAATCACCGTGTTAATTTATTTTCTGCTACATATTAGTTTATTTGGTGATTTATTAGTGCCTCTACGATTTGCATGTTATTTTACCTAATTAATCAACTTAGGTAATTGAATTAATTAATCGGGATTAAGCTATCTAAACCCAACAAACTCAATATGTGCACTTCGTAACAACATCCAGCAATCAATACGCCTAAAACATCCTTATTTCAAATACTTCATGGTGATAGAGACGTAATACAACCTTATTTCCGCATGACCTTATAACATGAGCTCCATACCTTTTCCGGAACCAATACGCCTAAAACTCACATAATGAAAAGGCAATTGGGACTGCATAAATTATAAAAACAAAGACTAAAAATTCATCTACATAAAAAAAAAAAAAAAAAAAAAAAAAAAAAAAATCTAAGCATCCATATGTAAGGTTACTACAATTTTGAATGACCAACTTCTCACAGTAATAGTCTCTGAGGATCTTATCCTACGTCCAAATTGATCACAGTGTCTGTCATTTTTGAACAAAAAAGAAAGACACCAACCAAAAGGAAATTCTTAGCTAATCTGAAATAGGAGTAAAAAGAAGAGTAGGAGAAAGAGACTGAACATGCATAGATGAAGAAAAGTATTTGTGCCACCTATTAAGCTATGATTATTCTTCTTTAAAAAAACTTGTAGCTATTTGTGCCACAGAAATAAATATATAGGGTCATGACTCTTCCCTATTTTAATATTGTGATTAGAATTTTCACTCATAACAAATACTGTTCTGACATTATCCTAAATTCCTTCGAAGGTGGACCACGAAAACATTTATTCGCTCATGGATACAAAAGCACCAGCAACACCTATCGCAGCACCAACTTCACTTCTACTATCGCTTTACCTCCACCACTTCAGACAATATGCATCCCTTACTTTGCATATATCATTTTCATACACCATGATCCACTATCACCAGGATAAGTTTCTTTGTTATATTCTTTTTAGGAGTTGATACATATCCGATCGTTTCAATTTATAGCATAACCCTCGGACCATAAAGGGAAAATCATATAAATATATATATATATATATATATATATATATAGTACACAACCTATATTTCATAAATATATATATAGTACACAACCTATATTTCATAAGTTTTCCCCTTGAAGAAAATATTCGAAATTAACAAACCCCACGAATTTTCCCACCACCGCCCAAAATAAGCTCTTTTCAATGAATACATATTCTAAGGTAACAGAAGCCTGTTTCCCATCCCACAATTTCATAACCACGCTCTTTACTAGTGCATTTTGATAGATCAAGAATGTTAAGATATGTGCCCTTAAATCCTATTGTATGATGCTATGTATGACATTATGTATAACTTAATGTTATGATTAATAAAGTTGTTTTATTATTATGTAAAATAATGGTAACATGAATATTTGGACATTATCATATAGTTCATGAGATGTTTAGTATGTGATTTATGTGATTTAGTCACGGAAGATATAGATCACAAGTTCTTTGTAAACTCAAAATTATAGTTCGTAGTCGGTGATGAAATTGGGCATTTCATCTGCGAAAACTATAACATATTAACTAAGATGATTTGTCTTGATCATGGAAGTGGAGACTTCTAGTTGATATGTTGATATGTTTTAAGAGTTAAGACATATTGAACTGGACCGCTGTAAGATTTATTATTCTCCTAACGACTGTTAAATGAATAATAAATCTCGCGACTTCTATTTGCATGAACTCTTAATCCTCAGAGAAGAATGGACCTGATCATGAAGTGTAGGTTGCTTTGATATATCAGGAGTGAGATCTAAAGTCACGATCAAAACCTCAGTATGTTGGGCAACCATATTTAGTGTTGATGGAACATATATTCTCAAGATGGAATTCATAATTTCATAACGGAGATATAAAATATTTCTTTGAGATAAGTTCAATGGGTTTGGTTATTCAGAGTGTTAGGCCTAACCACTTTAGTAAAAATATACTAAAGTATATATTTATGGAATTGGATTTCATAAATATATGATGAATAACTTAAAAAGATTAAACCGGATACTCAAGGATTAAGATGTAGTAATTTCAAAGTGGCAGTCTATATTCATGACTTTGTATTACTACAAATATTTTATGAAGGAGTTGCATGTATAATAAAGTCTTGGGATATAATTTATTAATAAGGCCTAGAGTACAATTATATTTATATAGTAGTATTAAATTTAATTAATGGTAACTTTGGGCTTGTTAAGAGTTGATAGAAAAGCCCAAGATCCATTGGAGCTAGTGTCTTATTGGTCCTTTTTGGTCCCACTCCAAACCACACATAAAGCCCAATTGGAAAGGCCCAATAGGTCAGCCCAATTAGATAATCAGTTAGTTATAAAAGGGAGAAACATTCAGAATTTTTTTATAAGAAAAAAAGAGACATCATTGTGAAGTGGTGTGTATGTGCAAGTGAAGCCACTCAATTATTCTCCCTTAGAAACTGATTGAGAGACCACACTTCTTGGGCATAAAGTGAAATTGGAGTAAAGATTAAAAGTGTTCCCAAGTACTTCTAATATTTTGTTTTGAATTTCACCACACCAAGGTACGCTATCTTGTTTTTAAATTCTGAAAATTACATAGTGCATGTTATCAATCATGAATGAAATAGATCCATGTTTGTTGCTTCCGCTATGTGTTTTGTATGAGATACAAAACTAGATTTTCCTACAAAGAATGTATTGACCCCTTAGGTAAATTAATTAATTAATTAGCTAAGTGAATAAGTCAATTTAACATGCAATACGCGTGGTAGCACAAACAAATCACCAAATAACTAAATGCAGCGAAAATTACATTTGACACAAGTGATTTGTTTAGGAATGGGAAAAACAACTGAAGTAAAACCCCACCGGGTGAATTTAAGGTCATCACTCCTGAAAATCCACTATTATCAAAACAAGCAGTTACAAGTAAAGGAATCAGTACCTTATACCAACCTATAGTTAAACACATACCCTAATACACAATTGGACTTATAATGTAATGACAATCTCTCATTTCAATGCACGACTTCAAGTACGTGACTAACCAATCGATGCATAAATCCAAGTACGTGACTAACACACCGACTTACGAAAGATTTTGTTCAACTTAGACGGCCCTTAGATGGCAAAAAGATTCAAACAAACATGGAAAATAATAAAATACAAATAATTAACCTAAACATAAACAAACAGAATCAAATATTATGTGAAAATAACTAAATAAATAAAAACAAGAATTTTTCCCTAATCTACCCAATGCACACGCATACTCTATGGATTGAAAACTCACTTAGTGTACAAAACACTTGTGAATGTTTAGACTCTCAAAAACAAATTTTCCAATACAAACTTATATTCAAACAATATATGTGCAAAATGTGAAATATAAGCAATACCCAAAATAGCAAACTTTTCTAAGCCATTAATTAATCACAACCAGTAGAAATTAAAAGCTAAGAGTAAAGGAAAGAGAGATGCAAATACAAGATAACAACGGCACGTGTTATCAAAGAGGAAACCGAAGAACTTGATGAAAAACCTCTCCACCGCCCTCCAAGCGGTAAATGATCCACTAGAAAATCAGCTGGGATACATGAATAGCAATAGACCCTCCAAGCCTAATCTACCCAATGCACCTAAGCCCTCCAAGCTTTTTGCTCCAACAATGTTACGTTAAATTATGTCTTCTCTAGCATGCTTCACACGTGTGCTTCTTTTTGGCGAGTCACCACTCGCGAGTCAGTTGCGAGTCCAGTTGCAAGTCACCTTCTTGTTGCATACTCTTGATCAAATCTTCACACTCTCTCACACACAACCCTTACATTATTCCCACCTAAATATAGGATTTCTAAATGCTTAATTACAAGAAAATTTGGCATGGAATAAAGTCAACACATAGTTGAATAAATTCAACTTTCCCTTTAACTATTCCATGACAAAACCCTAAAACAGACTCTAGACTTAAAAATATGAGTTGGGAACAGTTGCCAAAACTCACTCACACCTAATTCTAGATCTGTGAAGCTCTTGAATCATACGAACAATTCTCTCCTAAAAACAATATCACAAAATGCACTCATTAAGTTCATTGTAAGCAGAAAATTTAAAATGCATATGGAACAAGCACAATACGATCAAACAAGTATGAAAATGATAATGAAGCATAGCTTGACCATACAAGAACAATCACTATAAATAGTGACTATAATGAACATTCACACAGTGAATGAACATCCAGACATGCAAGCAAATAAGCACAATGCAAAGTATCATTTTCATGTCCAACACTTAACCAATGCAAGAACACTAAAGCAAGAAGCATTAGGTTTAAATTACGTCAAGATACAAGATCCAACAAGGGCATAAGTGTACTAAAGAAAATGCAAAACATTAACTAAAAGTACTAAGCTACATAAGCAAGGGTACATAAAACATAGTCTAAATGACTAAAAAATCCAAGTATCCATAACACAAAGTATCCATGTATTTTTAAAACAAAATACTAAAATCATAGAGTACTAAATCAAAGTGCTATGAAAACTATTGGTGAATAAAAATTGGGCTATCTCCAGTTCGTCCATAGTGTCATCCAAGTCCACAAAGGTTGTCCCAATATGAGAAGGCTGTCCAAGTGTAAAAAGGTTGCCCAGCATGGAAGCACCTGGACGACCTCCCAACACTTAGAAATTCTCAGGGTAAATTTATGTTCTTATATTCTAAAATTTACATAGTACATGTTATCAATTACGAATGAAGTAGATCAGTCAATTTTTTGCTGCATATGTTTTGTATGTGATACAAACATGTATTTTTCTAATAATCACAACTCAGAAAAAAAAAAAAAAAACATTTTGAAAAGGTTTTAGAAAACAATTTGGAAGGCAAAATTTCTGCCTTAGAACTAACTAAGGAGAGCTTTTTTATTTGTAAAAAACGTGCAAAGGTGATGTGTTGTGTGTTTGGAAAAAAGAAATAGGATTTCAAAGAAGATGGAGGCCAAAAAATCACTCTCTCTAGCTAGGGTTTAGATTGGAGACATAAGATGAGTATTTATAAGTTAAAATTAGCGTTGTTGGGATATTTTAATGGTCTTTGGACGTTCCCAAGGGTCTAGGGGCTGGCCCACATCAAAAAATGATGTTTTGGGCCCTTGAAACTGAAGTTCCAATTCCTAGAAAATCGGCCTGCATACGCATCTTTCAAGGGTGCACATGCACCCTTAATTCATCTCCTGCTACGTAATGAACCCTTCTCTACTTTTCCATGCACAAAGAAACTTTCTATACAATCTGTTACTCTCAATTTTCTCTTTCATCTACTGTTGAATAAACTTTTCTCAACTTTTTGCTGTTCATGAGACTTTCTCCACTTTCTACAGAATGAGCATTTCTCCATTTTATGTTGTGGGAACATTACTCTACTTTTTGTAACAAGGATTTCTCAACTTTCTGCCGAATGAACATTACTCTGACTTTTTAATGTGAGACTTTCTCCACTTTTTGTAAAAACGAACACTACTCTACTTTTTATTGTGTGAAGGGCTTTCATTTCTCCTATATTGATACAAATTTGCACATTAAACACTAAAACCCAAAGAAAGTACTTATCAAGCAAATGTTTTTGTACAATAGGTTAGCATAAAAATTTACAAATATATATATATATATATATATATATGTGTGTGTGTGTACATACATACATACATACATACACTTCATAAAATGGGTTGGGCCGCAAGGTTTTTGGCCCCAACTCTTATGTCCTTATTGCTTTAACCGAATGGTGCACAGAGTTGTGAGGTTTGGAACTTGAATCAAAGTGTCCTTACTTGAATATCTATTGTCCAAGAGATTCAGGTGAAAGGGTTTCATAGGAGAGATGAGTATTTTCTAATGGTTCAAGTTAATACTACTATTATGCGATAAGCTCTTTTTCTCTAGGTGTTTTCTACATATGGATGTTTCTACACTATTGGGTACTCTTCTCAATAAATTCTCTACTAATTCTCCTTTTCTATTTGTTTCTCTCCTTATTTTTCTCTTCGTCTACCTCTTCATTTCCTTGCTTTCTCTTGTTACTTTACTTTCAATTTGTTTCTTTCCTACTTTCTTCCCGTTGTGTGTTGATTTGGGTGTGTGAGATATGCCTTATTTATACTTGAAATCAAATATGTATTTTCTCAATTTTCTATAATTTTCATGATATGTACCCCTTTAGATGACATATTGGCATGTCGGTTTCCTCTTATGAAGGTAAGGTGCGCGGTACTTAACCTCCCTAAAAGCAATTTCAAGCTCAAACCAACGTGAGCATAAGAGTACGCGGTTCCTCTTAAAAGGAAGAGAAGGAGTTGCCACCTAGTTATAGGTCTTGGAACAAACGAAATGACTCCATAAAGGTCTTCTTACCAGGTAAGGTCTAGAGTTAGGGTACAAGATGGGAAAATGGTTAGGCACCCCAAGCCTGCCTAGCCATAGCTAACCTTCATATATTGTTACTTGATAGTAGATAACTGGTGTCTATCTAATGAGCCTATTGAACGTGCACACACATCTAAGCCCTAGAGTTCATCTATGGGTCATGTGAAAGGCACTCAAACATGTGAAGATCAAAGGAATGTATGAACATATGCACATCAGGTCATGTGAACATACAAGTGTGTGAAGATATGAGCGTGTAAGCATTTGAACACGAGAATATGAAAGCATGTGAACATCTAAGCATGCGATCATGGGAGCATCACAACACGTGAATATAGGAGCATTAAAACATGTGGAGTTAAGTAATCCTTGAAATCCCCAAAAAAGGTATTCGCCACCATGATCAGATCGAATGGCCTTTATGTGTTTACCCAATTAATTCTCAACTTCAGCCCTAAACTCTTTGAACTTTTCAAAGGCTTTAGACTTCTGTCTCATTAGGTACACATAACCATATCTTGAGTAATCATCGGTAAAAGTGATGAAGTACTCATAACTAATTCAAGCAACTCTTGAGTTCTTCTACCTTTTGCATTAAAAAGTCGTTTAGTCATTTTACCCTCCAAACAAGATTCACAAACTGGAAATCCATCAAAGTTTAATGGCTCTAAGAGACCAACTTTGATCAGTCTTTGAATTCTGCTTGAATTAATATGACCCAAACGCTAGTGTCAAAGATATGCATCACTAGTAGAAGTAAACTTTCTCTTTAATGATTTTACATGAGAGTTATTATTTAATTCAGAATTGTATAATTCATGCTTATTAAGAGTTAAAATATATAGACAATCTACAATATTGCCAGAACAGATAAACACTTTATCCTTCTTTATTACAACATTGTTTTTCAAGATAACACAATATCCATGTTTACCTAAATAAGTTGCAGATATTAAATTCTTACGAACATTAGGTACATATAGATAGTCTCCCAATATTAAAAATCTAGAATCAAAGCATAAATTAAACACTCCAACAGCTACAACAGGAATTTTGCTCCCATCAGCCAAAGTAAGAAACAATTCCCCTTCATTCAGCTTTCTAGTCTTCTGGAACCCCTGCAATGTATTGCAGATATGGTTAGTACATCCCGAATCCACACACCAGGAATCCGTGGGATTTTGTACTAAAATAAATTTCAAGAAGGAATGAACTTTTCATACCCTTATTATTGGCAGCTCTGAATTTTGGACAATTTCTCTTCCAATGTCCTTTCTCGCTACAATGGAAACACTTTCCTTTGGTATAGTCCTTCTTCTTTCCCTTGTTGGCAACTCCTAAGGCAATTTGCTTACCATCTTACTTGGTGAAGTCCTTCTTCTTCTTTTTACCCTTGCCTTACGACTTAGGTTAGGAAGTGGAAGCTTCAGCAATTTTGGCATCAACACTAGATGTACCAAGAATGCCTTCTACCGCTACCAATTCATTAATTAATTTAGACAAGGAATAAATCTTTTTGTTCATATTATAATTAAGTTTGAATTCCTTGAATGATTCTGGTAGTGACTGGAGTATCATATCCACTTGGGATTCTCCATCAATATCGGCACCTAAAACTTCCAATGTATTTAAATTAGAGATCATCTTAATACAATGCTCCATAACTGAAGTACCTTCAGCCATTTCAGTATTATAAATTTGCCTCATAGTTTCTTGCCTAGCAAAATGGCCTTGTTCAACAAACATCTCCTTTAGACTTAGCATTATGTCCGAAGCTAGTTCTACATCCTGCATTTGATGCTATAGAACATTTGAGATAGATGCTAAGATATAGCACTTCGCCATCTTATTAGATTTCCGTCAACGATCATATCGCTGTTTTTCCTTTGAATGAGCATCTAATGAAGGAAAGTTAGGACAAGGTTGAGTAAGCACATACTTGAGCTCTTTAGCAGTAAGAACAATGTCCAAATTTCTTTTCCAGTCAACATAGTTGGATCCAGTCAGTTTGTGTTGATTAAGAATGGCAACAAGCGAGAGCTAAATGATGCCATGATTAAATCTGAAAACAGTAAACATGAATATAATAAGTATATTGGACATTATCAATTTAGCATATAAGCATATAATATGAAACCTTAATAAAACCATAATATAATATATGCAATGACAACCCAATCCATGTCTACAATTCCTTGATAGCAAGTATATTATAAACACTATAATTGATTGAGAACTATTCTCATTATTAGTGCTATCATGATAACTCTTATCAAACACCAATAATATGCCGTATTACCTTTAGCCTCTAAGTAATAATGACATAGCTCCTTTGAGAGGTTAACATTACACTTAGTCTAGTGTATACCATTATCTAGAATCATGTGTACCCACACTACTATGAACCGATAATAGAGGCCGTGAGATCCAACTCTTGTTTCTATCTCCCACTAGACGTTTTAAATAAAGGTTTTTAGTTAGAAAACATGTGTAATCTCATCACACTTAGTCTTGCACTTTATCCATGTTAAAACACTTAGAAAAATTCAAAATTCACAACTTTCGATCAATCAAATGTGTATCTCAAAAAAATTAAAAAATTCATACTTAACAATCTGCCTGACTCAATTGGTACTCGATCACTGCTCGATCGATCGAAAAAGAACATTCAATTGATTGACTAGCAATCGTGTATCAATCGAATCAAATAGAATGGTCATTGTTTCACTCAATTGATCGAAACTCGTGAAACTCGAATTTTCCAGAATTTTTCTTAAGCAGTTTTCAACTGTTTTTCATGAACAAATAACTATCATATGAACATAACAAACAGAATTTGATATCAAAACTAAATTCTATTGATGCTAGAGCCTTAAAGTTCAATTTAACATACTTACCATCAAACTTAAACAACATCATAACATCAATATCAGTTTTTATCAAACAATAATTTCAATGACCATGCAAAAAATTAATTGTATAATCTTCTATCAACATGAAATTACTATCTCTAATTCCAAAACTCGCAAAACATGTTATACGGATTCAAAATTGAAGACCGTTCTGATACCAATTGTCGGAAAAATACACGTTTGTATCGCATACAAAACATAAGCAGCAAAAAATTAATGAATCTTCTTCATTCGTAATTGACAACAAGCTATGTAAATTTCAGAATATAAGAACAAGAAAGTGTACCTTGGTGCAGTGAAATTCAAAACCAAAGATTAGAAGTACTTAGGAACACTTTTAATCTTCACTTCAATTCCACTTGTGCCCAAGAAGTGTGGTCTCTCAATCAGTTTATATGCATGTGTTCAAGGGAGAATAAGAGAGTGTCCTATACTCACATACAAACCATTTCATTCTCTTACAAAATTTTATATGCTTTTCTCCTTATAACTGATTATCTAATTGAGCTAGCCTTTTGGGCCATTCCAATTGGGCTTTAGTATGTGACTTGGAGTGGGACCAAAAGGGAACAAATAAGACACTAGTTCCAATAGGCCTTGGGCTTTTCAGTCAACTCTTAAGAAGTCCAAAGTTACCATTAATTATATTTAATACCACTATATAAATATAATTGCACTCTAGGCCTTATTAATAAATTATATCCCAAGACTTTATTATACATTCAACCCCTTCATAAAATATTCGTTGTAATACAAAGTCATGAATGTAGACTGCCACTTTGAAGATTACTATATCTTAATCCTTGAATACCCGGTTTAATCCTTTAAGTTATTCATCATATATTTATGAAATCCAATTTCATAAATATATACTTTAGTAACACCTTACTAAAATGGTTAGGGCTAACACTCTAAGTAACCAAACTCATTAAACTTATCTCAAAGGAATATTTTATATCTCCATTAAAAGATTATGAATTCTATCTTGAGAATATATATTCAATCAACACTAAATGTGGCTGCCTAACATATTGAGGTTTTGATCGTGAATTTAGATTTCACTCCTGATATATCAAAGTAACCTACACCTTCATGATCAAGTCCATTATTCTCTCAAGACTAAGAGTTCATGTAAATAAAAGTTGTGAGATCTATTATTCATTTGACAGTTGTTAGGAGAATAATAAATCTCGCAACGGTCCAGTTCAATATGTCTTAACTCTTAAAACATATCAACATACCAACTAGAAGTATCCACTCCCATGATCAAGACAAATTATCTTAGTTGATATGTTATAGTCTTCACAAATGAAATGCTCAATTTCATCACCAACTATGAACTAAAATTCTAAGTTTACAAAGAACTTGTGATTTATATCTTCAGTGACTAAATCACATACTGTGCATCTCATAGACTGAATGATAATGTCCAAATATTCATGTTGCCATTATTTTAGATAATAATAAAACAATTTTATTAATTACAATATTAATTACAACATTAAGTCATACATAATGTTATACATAACGTCATACATAGCATCATACAATAGGATTTAAGGGCACTAATCCTAACACCCTCTCCTTGTAGCCGGCTTGCGCCGTAAGGAAGCCCCACTAGAAATAGTACAGGACTCAGAGTAGACGCTCGCCGTCTCAACTGAACACCGCCTCCTAGAACGGGTCATCACCCTCGCAATCAAAGTGACTCTACAAAACCCAAGCTGCCCGCTTGCCAGCCGAAGCGGTCTCAACATCAGAAAAGTCGTCCCTATGGGATGTAGCATAAACGGGGGCCTTCCCTCAGTCTCCTCTAAAACCAGCCATCCGAGACATGATCTACAAAACAACCAGAAATTCAAACACAAATGGTAAGCCCATGAAACAAGTGGCAATGTAGATGAACTAATACTTTTTCCTAAACATGTTATACAGGCCTATGTCAAGCACACGTTCTCACAAGAAAGCAGATTCTTACACATGATCTACAATGGGTGATAGCAGTCGTGCCGTATGCTCACATTTATAGTGGGTGATAGTGGCCGTGTCGTATGCTCACATCCCATCATGAGGTTATAGCGACCGTGTCGTACACCTCACATTACAGTTATCAAGTTCTTGAAAAAGTTCCGAATTCTTAATCTACACTGGGTGATAGCGACCGTGTCGTATGCTCGCACTTACAGTGGGTGATAGCAGTTGTGGCATATGCTCGCACTTACAATGGGTGATAGCGATCGTGCCATATGCTCACACTTATAGTGGGTGATAGCGATCATGCCGTATGCTCACATCCCATCTTGATGTTATAGCGACCGTGTCATATGCCTCACATCACATTTATCAAATTCTTGAAGAAGTTCCAAGTTCGTAATCTACTGTGGGTGATAGTGGTCGTGCCGTATGCTCACGTCCCATCTAGAGGTTATAGCGACCATGTCGTACGTCTCGCATCACACAACTATCAAGTTCCTAAAAAAATTTCCAAATTCCTAATCTGCAGTGGGTTATAGCGGCCGTGCCGTATGCTCACACCCTATTCCGAGGCAAACTAGCAGCGATGTCATACGTCTCACCATTTTCACTATTCCCGACTACCAGGTAAGTCCCATTACCTATGTCCCACATTTTATTTTCAGCATCTAAATTTCCGCATGTTAGCACACCCATATAGCATAGACAAAAAGCAAAAAATATGTGCATTTTCCTAAGATAACATGGCATAAATCATGGCAAAAGAAAATTAATATGCTTATGAAAATTCCAAAAATAAAATAAGCACTAGTGTGCATCCCTAGTAGTATTGCTACTAACATTTTGCAGAAAAAAGAAGAGAAGTAGAAAAAATAGACACTAACCTCAAGTGCAGAAAAAACTAAAGCAGCAGACTAAAGCTGAAAAGCTGAACCCGCTAAGTTCGCAGTCCCTCTAGAGAATTTTTCAGAAGTGTGAAGTCGAAGAAAAGTGAGAAATGAGTTCAAATGAGCCAAAATGGGCATTTATAGGCCCTGGGCTACCCGGCACACCTTCTAGGGCCGCCAAGGAGCGTTGACCAGGTCAAAAAAAACAAAAACAAAAAAAAAAGCCCAATTTCCTCTCCTAGAGTTTAGAGACATATCTTGGAATTATTTCAAAAGCAGCTGCAGCAGATCGTCCCAATCAAGTAAATTCCAGTCTTGATCCATGAATGGTCTCTGCACGTAAATTTAGGGAAACAAAATTCGAAATCACGTTCTTTATCCGACACCTTTTATTGCACTTAAGATGTCAAATAAAGAAAGGGCAACTGTTGATACCATATTTTTTCCACCTTCGATTTGTGTGCCAAACCCCAAAAATATCCAAAAATATCATTTTCTCTATAGCGCCGCGAGAATATCTAGAATGACATGGCGCAACCCGTTCGGACATCGGAGCACCCGAAGTGCCTTTCTCAGCTAAAATGACTAAAATGCCCCTGCTTAAGCCTAGGTTGGACCGAAGGTCAAACAAGGTCAAAAACCTCATAAAACAACACTTTTCATAGTTTTATATCAAACCCGAGCTCCTCAGAGTTTTTTGGCCACTTTGACCAAGTTTGACCCGAAGTTGATCTTGGGTGGCCCAAAAACCCTAATTTTGATTCGGAGGTCAGAACGGGTTGAAACCAACACCATTGCGAAGGTTATTAAATTCTCATTCCATCAACTATTCATATGTTAAAATCGAAGTTAGTATAGCCGAGATATTACGAAAACCGGGATAATGCACCAATCGATGCACCGCTAACTTCAGGGAGTTATAACTTTTGATCTGACTGTTGGATTTTCAAGTTCCATACCTTTTTAGAAACAGGAAGTCAAGATCTTTCTAGGGGTTTCAAGATCAACCCAATTGAAGGCCATGGAAGGCCGCCAGCGGCCCTTGCCGCGAAGTTTGTGTCGGGGCTATAAATAGCCCCAAGCACCCCTCAAACCTGGGGAGAGGATTTTTTTTTTTAAAGTTTTGCTCTCTGCCTATTTTTTCTCTCCCTTCCAAACACCAAAAAACACACAAAAAGAACATAAAAAAAAAACACATCAAAGCTTCTTGATTCTTCTCTCTTCACCAAAAACACAAGGTATTGTTCTTATACCCAATCCTTTTTTCCTTGGTTCTACACTTGGGATTTGGGGTTTAAGGGTGTGGATGAAGCTTTTTTTAGCTACCATCCACACCCCTAACCTTCTAAATCTTTTTTCTAGCTTTTATCTTGCTATTTTTGCTTGAATAATATTATTTATTGCTTCCTTTAGCATGTTTCTCACTTTATTTGTATTTCTAGCTTAAATCTCTTTGCTTTTATACCTTATGCCACATTTCATGCTTAGATCTACATCCTTACATGCTTATATATTTAGATCTACATGCTTATATATTTAGATCTACATGGAAGGACTGATGTTACTACCAAAGTATGGGTTCGGAGTTTAGGGATAGGGATGGGAACTTGTTAGGCACCCAACCCTACCTGACCCATGGGTCAGCTTCCACTCATTGTGTCTTACGTCTTAATCTCATTAAAGGCATATTCAATATTGCATCTTAAATTCACACACACAATAGCATACATCTAAGCATACAATATGGCATTAATCATCCCAGAAAAACCCTAGCATACATCTATCTTGGCAACTTAAATCAAGCCTAGCATACATCTATCATGCATACCATCACATCACAAACCCTAGCATTTTCCTATCAAGACATTACATACTCCCAAAGGCAAAAACATGGTCATGGCAGCAATCAAACAAACATGTTGTCATATTTGAGACACGGCACATAAACTTACATATTCATTTCCAACAAAACAAAATAAACTCATATATCAAACCAAATGCATGATTATGTGAATGCATGACTTACCTCACTGCATCACAACACCTATACATCAATGCATGATCATATGAATGTGTGTTCATGGTGAATCAAAGATATAATTGAAAGGAAACCTTAATACATATGAAGAACAAACAAACACTTTAAACAAAGAAGAAAAGAATTAAGAAGAATAAAATAAGGCAAGACAGGGGCATATTGCATAAACATAATAAAGAAACAAAAGTAGAAAAGGTTGAATTAGGGTTCTAGGCTTGAGTATGCGTACGCATACACAGGGCCTGCATACGTGGCCCAGCTATATGCATACACATACTTTGAGTATACGTACGCATGCAAGAAGCTTCTGTACACATACACACCCAAAACGCTAACCCAAAAACAGCAAGAACGAAAAACATAGCAGAAACTTAAAACAAAGAATCTAACAACCTAATATGCTTTAAACAATAAAACAAAGAACACCTAAGCTAAGCAAACATATTACAACATAAATAAACAAGAAAAACAAAGAAAAACGAAAGATCAAAACAAGAAAAAGAAAAGAAATGAAAAAGAAAGTTTAGAACTTATAGCTCAAAACAAAAGCTCTTTGGCTTGATTTTAACTATTCCCCTCAATCAAATCTATTCATAATCAAACAAAATTGACTAGTAAACTTCAAAACTCGAAGATCAAGTCTAGAAAAGGCCCGAATCAGAAGAAATTTGACTTGAGAATGTTTTGTGAAAAACTCCCTCTTTGATTCACTATTTCTAGTGAATTTTAAGTTTCCCTTAAGATTTTCCGTGTCTTTTGAAAAATACCATGTATGGCTTTTTATTTTGAGAAAATGGGGGTTTAGAATGGCTCCCAGACAATGTGGGATTCGTTCCAAACCTTAACTTTAATGCAGAAAACTTGTCTTTCATAGTTTCTAGAACCCTAGCATATGTACATATGCCCATGTATGCGTATGCATGCATGAAGAGAGTTATATTTTCCACGACCTTTATTTTCAAAAAATAATTTTATTCATCTCATAAGAGAGTTATATTTTCCATAAAAACCTTCCTCAAGTCAATTTCTCCCTGATTGGACCCTAAACCAACCTTGGGCTTTAAAATTTTACCATCATTGGGGAACGGAGGTCCGAGTCATAATGGGTACAAAATGTGGTGTTTACAATCTTTCTTTTCCAAAAATAGTTTTTTTAGTCTAAAAATAAGTTATATTTTCCATAAACACTTTCCTCAAGTCAATTTTCATCCTATTGGGCCCTAAACCAATCTTGGGCTTTAGAATTCCAACATCATTGGGGAACGGGGGCCCGAGCCATAAGGGGTACAAAATGCGGTGTCTATAGTAAAACCTCCTCTATATGACAGGGATACAAATGGGTGAACCCATTATCCAACCTTGCTTTACCAATTAGATCTCCTTCTGCGATGTTTGAAACCTAGTAATTCTCGCATTTAGCAGCATTTGAAATTTGGGATTATCTTCTTCTGCTGCATTCACTCTTATAGGTTCTCATCATTTTACCCAACAAAGGTTCTAGGTTCCTCCAACTTGCTCTAACTCCTTTATACAAAGGGGTTGGGCCTTTTTGTGGCCTATTTCATGTCATTTCTATATGCAAGGGTCTTAAGTCATCCTTGGGCCCACTCATTACACCATCCCATTACATTTTGCGAAAAACCATTTTACCCTCCCATGAAGATCATTATGCCCAGAAATGATTTCCCTTTCTTTGCTCTAAGGGTCAAAATTCGTTAGGTATTAGATTTAGGCATTCTTAAGACCCAATGAATTTGGATATGGGTCCATGAAGACTTTCTCATGAGATAACCTCCTCTTCTACAAGACCTTCCTTCACTCGATCACAAGCTAGTATCACCAAATAGAAAATGTATTACTCTACGAAATATATAATTCAAAAGGACCCAAAGTGAGCCAAACGGTGTGTAAACAATTCTCAAACATGTTATGCTTGAGGAACTTGCACCTATCCAATAAAATCGAACATGAGATCTTGATCCTCAAACTTTCTACATTAATGTTGTCATTAGTAAATGGATTTACAACACCAATAATCTGATGGTTCTCTTGGGAGACTCAAAGCTCATCTTGTTTCTCCGATATTATGAAACCTACTACAATACAAATGTAGACACCTCATTTTGTGCCTTGTTAATAACCTTTAGTCACCGGTGTCAATGATGAGCTTGATATATCTACAAAGAGGAATTGAAGTTATTTTGATAGTTTGGAAGTAATCACAACTTAAAAGTGCTCAAATGAAAACGATGCTGAAAAATGACATTTTCTCACTTTTTTATCATAACTTTTGAACCACAAATATTTTTTAATCAAGTTTGTTTCATTGGAAAGTAGACATCCCGAGCTTCAATTTGAACATAAATTTTGTGTAATTTGGAATTATATTGAGTGAATTATGGCCATTTGAAATTAGGGCATCAATGCAATCAAAATTAGGATTTTGGTGAGTATGCGTGACCATGTTTGGAAGCATGAACCCACATACTTCAATTCGAAGGGCCCAAAGCTTCATTCTTTGATGGGGGCTGGGCCCTAGACCCTTAGGAACGTCCAAAACCCTTTAAATGAGTTTTAAAACCCTAATTTGAACATATAAATACAACCTTATACCTCTAAACTGAAACCCTAGCTGGAAAGAGTCTTTTTCACTAAAACACTTCCAAGAAAATCTTCTTACTTTGAATAAGAAGATATCATAATAGCTAGCACGTTTTTGAGTCCTTCAAAAACTCTCTTTAGTGGTCTAAAGGCAAAAACTATCTATCTCATTCCAAGAAATGTTTTTCAAACATTCTTTCTAAAGCTTTTCATGAACATCTTTTTACTTTGATTTGTGATTACTAATGGATTATTGATATATTTGATTCCATTGATTATCATTCAATTTTGTTGTGTGGGCACTGAGGGGCCAATTCAATATCTACCAAGTTGTGTTCCATAAGCAAGGTGAGTCTCTCTCCATGGCTCCTCCTTAATTTTGATTTTTATAACTTGTGTTCTTGTTGTTCTTAATTTGATTTTATATGTTATGCATGCTTAGAAATATGATTTGATTTTTTTTTTTTTTTTTGATTTGTTGTGTCTCACAATGTTTTGAATGAAGAGTTGAATTAATATATTAGAAGCATGCTAGGTTTTGTTTAATTGTTGTTTTGTTGCTACTTTAAAACTATGTTTATAGGCGTGTATGCGTGTGCATGCTTCATGCATGCGTACGCATACTTGTGGCATGTGTACGCAGACTTCATGTATATGCGCACACATACTCGTTGTTTTGCTTTTTTTTTTTTTTTTAATCCTCTATTTAGGTCTTGTTGAGTCTACTTTTCACATGTTTAGCTTTAAAGTCAATAGAATAACAAGATTTGCTTTGTTTAATTATTAGACTGATAATTAGGGTTTATATGCTTTGGTTGAGCAACATGAATATTCATGAGAACTTGAACATGCACTAATGCATAGGTGTTATGATGCAGTGAGGTAAGTGAGGCAGTCATGCATAAATTATGTGAACATCCATTTGTTTTCTTAAACATGAGTTGATTGATTATGATGAATATGCTAGATAAATGCATTGATGCCTTGGTGATTGAATATGCATGTTTGGATGTTAGATGCATGTTAGTGTATGTGTGAGTTTAGAATAACCTATTAGAAAACTCTTTGATATGATTAGGATTTGGAACACAATGAGTGGAGGCCAACCCATAGGTCGGGTCGGGTTGGGTGCATAACACATTTCCATCTCCATACCTAAACTCCAAATACGTGCTCTCGTAAGATCAATCTTTCACATAAGGGCCCACTCTAGGCCGAGGCATATTTCCATGAGACCGCTCGTCATGGGCGCTTGCGCCTACACATTGTTGTAATATTTCTCTCACGCGTCGACGGGAGCTTGATTGCACTAGACACGAAGAACGTGTTCCTCCATGGCTATCTCTTTAAACATGTCTTTATGTAATAGCGGCCATCTAGTTTTCAATATCCTTGAAAGCTGAATTATGGTGCATGCTCAAGCAGCTTTATATAGCCTACACCCAATAGGGGGAGCTAGAAAATTTTTCAAAGGGGCCAAAGTCTAAACTAAATATATCGGACAAAAATTTAATCCAAAAAACAACTTATAAAGTATGTATGGGACAAAATTGGCCTATACCCTTTTCACACAAACTAATCAGCATTTTGCCCCATTTTCCAAACTAATTAGGGAAATGCCCCTCTTTTGAAAATCGATTTTCTAAAAATCGAGTTAGGCCCTATAGCAGCGTTTTTAAGGAGCCTATAGTGACGTTTTCAGGACCTATAGCGGCATTTTATAACTTGATCTTTACAAAGTCGAGTTATAGGCAAAAAAAAGAAAAAAATTGCATATAACTCGATTTCATGGAGGTCGACTGGTCGAGTTATAAAACGCCACTATAGGTCCTGAAAACGTTACTATAAACTCATTAAAACGTAACTATAGGGCTCCAAAAATTTTTTTTTTTAAACTCGATTTTGAGAAAATCGAGTTTCAAAAGAGGGGCATTTTCGTAATTAGTTTGGAAAAGAGGGCAAAATGCTACTTAGTTTGTGTGAAAAGGGCATTTGCCCATTTTGTCCAGTATGTATGTGACATGATTTTTTATTGAATAAGTTAGAGTATAAGACTAATTTTAAAAATTATTAAATTTACAAACATTTAATCAATTTTAAATAATTTAAGTAATACACATCTATATTTTACATGCTAAATATATACAAGTTAATTTAAATTCATAAATGATAAACGCAATAATGATCTTTCAAAATCAAAAACTATCCTTTCTTTTAAAAATATAATGTTCATATCTTTAATTTTCTAAATCAAAAAAATTAATAAAAAAAAAGATTAAAATACTATTTTGGTCCCTACACTTTATTAAATTTTGTTTTTAGAAAATATAGAATTGTTTTATGAAAAAGATTTATTTATCTAATTTTAGGAACATATAAATTAAATATGTTTTGGTTTATGAGCTATGTATAGATAAGAGTAATAAGAGTAAAAAAAAAATGATGCATTGATTAGTTCTGTAAAGTTATTTATTTTTTAAAAATATATACTTTAAAAATATTTGTTATTTGTGTTAAAACTTATTTCCCTCTCCTTTGTGTGTGTGTGTGTGTGTGTTTGTTTCTTAGGGGAAAAAAAATACATTTTAATTTAATGAGTAACATATGATGTAAGAGTAATAATGGGGAAAAAATTGATGCATTTATCATTGACATAAATGTAGTAATTTTTACCAAGAGTCTTTTAGTTCAAGTGACTCATTTTTGTTTTTCTTAGGAAAAAGTGACACATTTTTGTGTATTCAATAAAGACATTTAAGATTTAAATCTTTCCTACTTTAAAAAAAAAAAAAAACTAATCTAATTATATAAATAAATAAATAAAACAATAAAAAAGTAGTACTTCTTTTATAAAATTCTAGGGAGACCATTACAAAATTCAAATAGTTGCGGATTAATATTACGCGAAAAGCCAAGGAGACCACAATATTAAATACTGAATAAGCCAGACCGATCAAACCAAGCTCGAGGGATTTGGTGTAGAGCGTAGACAGTGGGCGAGGGAAGAGGCTAGGGGATAGGGGATAGGGGGTATGGCCTCCCGGACTTATCATCAAACGAAGTGGCATCATGATATCTTTACCAAACCACTCATGAAGAAGAACTTACTACTTTTGTGGACCAAACTGAGCATTTGGTTTTCACTACATATTTATTTTGAGGGGGAGCCTTAAGGATAAGCCAACAGATGATAAGGATTAGGATAACAAGGTAATTTTAAAAATATTGGAGGGAAAGTCAAATAAGTTCAGAATGTTCAAATTGTATTAGTAATGAAGGTTGAGGTCGTGTACCAAAAGGGGTTTTTCCAATTTGGAATCTTCATTTAAAAAAAAAAATGCCCCTATACTCCTATGTTTAAGTAGAGACAAAACTAAAAGATAATCTGATAAAAATACAACTCTAACTCCCACTAAAACATTACCTAAAAAATAAGATCACTCTCTTATTAATTTTCAAATTTTATTCACTTATAAATTAGATTTTCAAAATAAAAATTATATATAAAAAATAAAGACGCAAACTTTTTTTTTTTTTTTTGGCTATAAAATAGAACCACTAAAGCCAAAAAAATACTCAAGAAGTTTAAAATAAAAAAGGAGATGTTCTCAAGAAGGGGTTTTTTTTTTTAAGGATTTTTCAAGAAGTTGGTATAAAAAAAATAATTAAAAAAAAAGTCCATGAAGTGTATGTAAAATAAAAAGGGAGACGTTCTCAAGAAAGTTTTTATTTATTTTTTTTTTTTAAGAAGGACGTTGTGAAGAAGTTGTTATATATATATATATAAAGGCTAAGACTAATTACGTTTTAGATAATTAATTAATATAACATGCTTAAGGGGGTGCACATTTTAACCCAAAAAGCTTAAGTTCAATGAGTATTTGCTCAATTATATTATATAAACTATTAATTCTTCTTATCTTTATTCAATGTGGGACTTTACTCACATAGAAAAATGCTATACATATACTAGAGAATTATTTAAAAAGTCAATCAAGATTTGTGGCGGTGCAGAAGGGGGGGGGGGGGGGGGGGGGGGGCGACCTGTGTGTTATGTGTATACTTTGGCAAAGCGTTTGTTTAATATTTCCTAATATTCGTGTAAAACTTCTTTAGATAATTATCTAAAACTTTAGCAAAGCGTTTGTAAATCTTTCCCAAGTTTTAGATAATTATATTAGCACCCCCAAAAGAGTCCATGTTAACTTAATTATCTAAAACTTCTTTTTTCTTTTTTTCTACCATATATATACATCCTGGTTGGACAATGTATTATTGAGTGTAGATAGATTTAGTGAAATTCAAGCATTACTAGAGCTGCAAATAAAAACTGTTAGGACATATGTGTTTCATATGTTAGGAACATATGTCACTATTTTATGTAATTGGCTAATCCTTTAACAAACATACTTTACTTGTATTTGAGTAGATCTAGGATGTGTTTAATACTTCAAAAAACACTGTTTCAAGTTCAAGTGTTAAAGTCATGCAAGTCTGTTCAAAAATCAAATGTGAAAAGTGCTGTTTATTAAAGCTCAACAGCTAACATCTATCAAGACTCAGAGCTGTCTGAATCCCGTAACATGACTGCAGCTCGACAGATAGAGTATCTGTCAAGGTTTATGAAGTTAAGATTTTCTATTTTGATTTTCATCCAATCCGTGAATGTATATTTGGGCTTTCTTTTCTCACAACCCTAAACATATATAAGAATTGTTTTAAGGGCCATCAAAGGTTGCTCACATGTGTGGAAAAGATTGTTCATGCAAATTGTGATCGAAGATAGAGTTTGCCCTAGTTCATTTTTCTTGTGAAGAAGCTGCTGTGTTTGTATACCATAGGATTTTGTGACCAAGTAACTTCATGATCTTCATTGTCTGGATGAACTAAAGAACTTTGCAGCCAACATCCTTTTCTAGTTGGTGAATTAAGTTGCATACTGGGATCCGCGCAATTAGTTAGTCACGTATTGGGATCCGTGCATCAAAAGGAAAGATTGTCACTACAGAACAAGTCCAATTAGATATTGGGGTAAGGGTTCAATTATAGGCTGGTATAAGATACTGGATTCCTTTACTTGTAACCGCTTGTTTGTGATAATAGTGGATTCTCGGGAATGGTAACCTTAAAATCACCCGGTAGGGTTTTTGCCGTGTAGGTTTTCCCCATTTGTAAACAAATCATCGTGTCAATTTATTTTTCGCTGCATACTTTTGTTAATCGGTGATTTGTTTGTGCTGCCACGTACAATTGCATGTTAATTTGATTAATTAATAAACTTGGCTAATTAATCAATTAATCCATCACAAGGGGTCAATATGTTTTTAGCTTGTCAAAAACAAATCAATGATTATTATTTCTTCAGGTAATTAACAAAATTATTATGAAGAAGATAGCTTCCTAAATTCTGGGTTGTCGCTACCAATTTTTCATCTTCTTTACTTCTTTCCCCCAATAAGTGCCTTCTTTAGTTCTTTATTTGAAATTCTTTGCAAGCATATGATAGAGCTAAATTAGTTTATATGGTTTAACTATTAAACAACATAATAAGTTAATTTTGCCCACTGTGAAGAAGTCAAGCCTTACAGAACGACCCACTATCCTCTTAAATTAAGAGAGCAATAAATATTATTCAAGTTTAAAATTTTAATATTTCCTTAGTTCAAAAAACTTAATGCATATAAAATAAGCTTTTAAAATCCAAAACTAAACTACTTCACAGATTAAAATGCAGACAAAATGAAATTGTAAAAGTAAGTCCACTAGCACCCATCCTGGCTGGGGTTTTGTAGTGCCAAAAGTCATCCTAGTGTGTGTGTATATACAATTCTAGTATCTTCCAAAGCCTTAAAAGATAATTCTAGTGTTCAAAATCCTATCTGCCATTATATATAAAATGAAGGGATTGATCTTCTCCTTCCATGTAAAAACCCATGCATGATTGGATAAATTAGAAAATCATGGTCCATTTTTCCTTGATTATAAAGTCGATTGGGGAATCTAGAATCATTTTGCAGCAAATGCACCATCTAGAAGGTTGAATAATTTACCAAGATTAGCTCTAGATGAAGTGGCACCTTGTACACCTTTTGATTCAGAAAATAAAATCTTAATCTTGAAATGAACTTCTTTTTAATTTTAAGTGAAATGGAGAACATCATGTTCTCTTTCTTTACAACAAAGCAAATGGTTACTACTTGCCATAAATTTATCACCTCTACTAACAAGAGAAAATCCAAATGACTCGTAAGCTGCATCATGACTGTATGTTTGGCATGACACTTTGTTGGTTTTTTATTTTATACCCAATGTTAAAAGTTTGGTTTCTTCAGAATTTGGATGACGATATTGTCTTGCTCCACCTAACGGATTGTTTGATATATTTTTATCATTAGTAAAATGAATTTACAATTATGCATCATTAACAATCAGATAATTTCGTTATAAAAAAAAAACCAATTAGATATATTGGATTAAGATAGCTTAACCCTAGTTAATTAGTCAATTCCCTACATGCAAATTGTGGAGGCACCAACAAATCAACAATTAAACTAAATACAGCGGAAATTAAATTGACACAGTGATCTATTAACGATGGGAAAAACCTCTCGCAAGGCAAAAATCCCCCACCAGGTGAATTTAAGACCACCACTCCCAAGAATCCACTAATCAGCAATCAAGCAATTACAAGTATAAAGAATCTTACCACTACCTTGGTCCATTCCAAAATACCAACCTATAGTTGAACCTTTGCTCTAATATCCAATTGGACTTAATCTTGTAAAAGCCTTCTTTCCTTTAATGCACAAATCTCCAATCTGTGATTAACCCTTTTGCACGGATCCACGTACGTAACTAACTCCAGCAACTTGAATGGTTGTTATTGGCTACAAAGGTCTTCACATCATCTACAATGAAGATTAGGAAGCATTTAGTTACAAAATCCTATGGTGTACAAACGTAATAGCTTCTCATAGAGAAAAAATAAACACTTAGTCTATGTATCTGTGTGTGATGGCTCTTAAAATAAGACATATATGTCTAAGATTGTGAGAAAAGAAACCCTAAACAAATACATCAACATAGGCCAAAATTAAGATCTGTAAATTCTGATTTCGTAAAGCTCGAGAGATCAAGCTTGTGTTGATTTGCCCATTAAGTCTCGATAGCAGCTTTCTGTTGAGCTATCTGTCTTTAATACAACTACTTGTTTCTTGAATCAATCTTCATGTCTTTAAGACAACCACTTGATATGTATCAAACCCAACTTAGATCTACCCAATTTACAAGTAAAGTGCGTTTTGTCAAAGGATTAGTCAATTACATAAATAAATATGACCCTAACAATCTCCCACCTTGGCAATCGGTGACAAAATCACAAGCATAATTATGAGAGAAGTATAAACAATAATCTCCCTAACTATTACACATAGAATTACATAAGTCTAACTAATACAATGAACTCTTAAAAAACTTTGCAAGAAGAGAGATCATGGCATGATAGACTTACAACCTATCTTATATGAAACACTTAAACAAAATTCATCAATGCATCAAGTGTGAAACATAGACAAGTTGTAGAAAAGAAGAAACATGTGTATAAAAAGAGAAAAGGAACAACACATGTAAGATAAAGGTGAAGAAACATACATCATATATATATATATATATATATAAAGAGTACAATGTATGTAAAATGGTCACAAGACCATGGTACATGAAGTGAGAAAGATACATCAAAACCTCACTACATCTCTCAAAGCACTCTCCATCTAACTAGTCTATCTCTATGCTAACTCTCCCCCTAACAACATGACTACTCTCTCATAACCAAAACTATTTCCCCTTTTGTCACGAGTGACAAAGGGTAAATCATTGAGAAATAGTCATCTCGTCATTACTAGAAGAGTCAGAAGCATCATCATCATCATCATCATCATCATCATCATCATCATCATCTCCACCATCAGAAGAATCCTCAGCAGGCTCGGGGAACAAAACCGCCAAGACGAGTCTAGCAGCGAGGGATGCGACCAGTCCTAGTATTCATCTAACACATCACATCAGAAAGATGGTCACGACGACTACCAAAATCAGCACGCATGTGTTGAAGTTGATCCAAGATGGTAGCAAGTGAAGCCTCTACTCTAGAAGATGAGGATAATGCAAATGAAGAAGAAGGTCGAGTAGCGTAGGTATCATCCTCAGCAACACAAAAAGTAGCCTCCTCCTGTTGAGTGGGGGTGGACTCATCACGAGATCGCTTAGCCTTAAAGGCCAACTGTGCATCACTCCTCTAATAGATCCCTGAGTAATGGCTACCATGATCAGAAAGAAGGAAGGAGTAGAAGGAATAATGATGTGCAGGTGTGTGAGAATACGTGTAATAAGCAAAGGAAAAATTAGCTTATCACATGTAGCTGTGTCTTGATAGATATCTATCATAGATACTATCATATGAGAAGGCAAATCTATAAAGGGACCCTCCAAGAGAGAGAAAAGAAAATGAGCACGAGACTCAGTGATAGTGCTACAGTGTGACTGTGGAGTGAGAACAAAGGTCATCACCATATTAAGGATCCAAGGACCCTTAGCATAGTTAGTGGTGGTGAAGTTTTGAAGTCCACCCCACACTTTGGCCATTTCACAGAAAGGTGTGGCCAACTTGTCTCAAGAGATTGAACAAAGATGAGGATGACTAGGATAATCTGGATGAGCTACCCTAAGAACGTATAGTACATCGGAAATGAGCTCTAGGGTAACTACGACACGTGTGCCTCTGAATACCATAGTAAACCGAGGAATAGAGGTATCGATAGTGTGCATATTGGAGTAGAACTCCTGTATACACACACTGAGACACCACAAGGGTTTCTCATATAGAGATTCCCAACCCCAAGTGCTAAACACACCGGGTAGAGGAGTGTCTGGGAAATCAGACAGAATAACCTAGCGTTCCGAATAAATCACCCTGTCATTGAAGTTCTCCTCAAAATCCTTTTAGGATTCTGAATCACTGAACCTATCCTTAGCAAAAATAGAAGGAAGAAGAAGAAGAAGAAGAAGAACCACGTCGAGTGATTGGGTTCTTTAAAGGGACATACTTTTTGGGTGACATAGTCAGAAAACTAAAGGAGAAGGAAAAGAAAAAAGAAAACATAGTTGAGAAGATGCTCAAGAAAGAAGGAAAGAGAAGTGCAATGCATGGTAATGCATGAAAATGTTTCATGCAAACCAAAATTGCATCATGGGCAAAAACCCAATCCAAACTACAGCATTCACAAGATATAATCAGTCACACAAACCTAGAATGCATGAAATATTGTTGTAATGCTAGGGAATGCAGTGCGTTAGTATGTGATAACATATCAACAAAACCCAACCCAAAAATTTTCACAAAAACTCAAAAACCCCAAAAATTTCCCAAAACCCTAAACCTAGGTCACAAAAACAAGGAGAAAGAGAGAAGATTTAGGGCACATACCAAAGGATTGAAGCTTGGAATGGTCCAAAATCTTGATGGAAAGAAGGGTTTTAGTGAAAAGAAGGTTATTGGATCGAGAGAGAAGAGAAAGAGATTGAGATATTTGAGAAAGAACTTAATCTAGTCGACCTCAAGTATATAGAGAAATTTGCATCTCGATAGATTGAGGAAGTATCAAGAAAGTATTGAGAACAAAAACTCGATAGATCGAGAGATATCGAGGATGTGTCGATGGCTAAATTGCTTCGATGGATCGAGAATGTGTCGAGCTTCTATTAGCCAGACAAAAAGTTCAGAAGAGGAAAAAAAAAAAGGCTCGATGGAATGGGCTATCTATTGAGAGGTGTCGAGAAAAACCCTAGAAAACCTCGATAGAAGAGGCTTGTGTCGAGCTTCTATCAAGCTACTGTCGAGCTTCTATCGAGCATATGGAAACTAGGTTTTTCAAAGAGGAAAAAACATGTTGAGCACTCAAACACATCAACAACTCTAGATGCAAAGCATTCCTAGATCAAAACACGCATTAAACAAGTCTAACCAATTTTATTTTCAAAAACAAGTTAAGACAGTTTAGCAAGCTTATACTACCACATGTATTCTTTATGATGGCCAAATCACATTACACCTATACAATAGTATCAAGAGTAGCAATGAGTATATTTATTGTGTGTGAAACTTTTGCAAGAAAGCATAGTGTCACATTATATGAAGAGTAATGATATAAGAGAATCAAATACATCCACACATAATCAAAACTGTTTGATGGGGACCATCATCTTTGAGGTACATCATATAACTCCCACACCTCCTAAAAACACGCTTTCAACCATATTTAAAAGCATTGTGATTCTTTTTTTCTTTTCATGTTTATTGCATATTTTTCTTTAAAACATAAACTAACATAATATGCATAGGTATATAAGAGAGAAAAGAAATACCCAATTATATAAGCCAAACATCTTATTCTTATTGTGCAAGTGCTACACCTTACCAAGCATGGCATTAATGAATTACACACAGATGTTTTATGATTGACGAGTTTTAGTGGTGAGATGGTTATTTATGTCTTTCTCTTAGGATGTTTTAGGCCTTCCCATCAAAAAGAGTGATAAAGATATGAATGATAAAAGATTAACCAAATCATACAAATCACATAAACGAGCCACAAAGCTCACATTGCTTAGTTGTGCATGAGGATGCTCATCTAAGCAACAAGAGATACAAAGTTGAGAAACTTTGTTTCAAAGGCCATCCGAGGTACACAAGTACCAGTATACACATACACACATTGTTTTTGTATTTTTCAAAATTTTCCCTTTTTTTATTGAAAACAAAAAACAAACCAACAAACAACACAATAAATAGCAACAAAAACAAGAAATGCATATGCATGGAAAAAGAGAAGGAAGAGAAGAGAATCACTCTAAGGAGATAACACCTATGTTTTGGCGCAAGAATTCAAAGCGTCTACCATCCAAGGGTTTTGTGAAAAGATCAGCTGTTTGATCATCAGTGTGAATAAACTCAAGAGTGAGAATGCCATCTTCAACTAACTCATGAATAAAGTGATGTCTAATTTCAATATGTTTAGTTCGAGAGTGTTGAATAAGATTTTTAGATATATTGATGGCACTGGTATTGTTAAAGTATATGGTGAGATTTTTTTACAAATACCATAATCAAGAAGTTTTTGCATCCAAAAGAGTTGAGTACAGCAACTACCAGTAGCAATGTATTCTGCCTCAGCAGTGGAGAGAGAGATGGAATTTTGCTTCTTACTCATCCATGAGACAAGATTATTACCCAAGTAAAAACACCCACCGGAAGTGCTCTTATGGTCATCGGCATTCCCTGCCTAATCCGTTTCAGAATATCCAGTTAACACATCATTAGTGTCCTTATCATACCAAACTCCAAAACTACTAGTGGACTTAACATATTTGATAATACGCTTTACTGTAGTAATGTGAGATTCTTTAGGATTAGCTTGATATTTAGCACAAACTCCTACACTGTAGCTAATGTTAGGTATACTTGCAGTAAGGTAAAGAAGACTACTTATCATGCTTCTATAAAGAGAGGGATCAATAGTTTTTCATAACAAGTCAACAATGAGTTTCACATTTAGGCTCATAGGAGTTCTAACAGAGCTAGCTGACTCTAGACCAAACATTTTCACAAGGTTTTAGCATATTTAGATTAAGAGATGAAAATACCTGAGTCATTTTGTCGAATCTATAGTTCTTGGAAGCAATTCAACTCTCCAATCATGCTCATCTCGAATTTAGTCTGCATCATGCTTGAGAAGGAATGAGCTAGTTCATCTTTTGTAGATCCAAAGATAATGTCATCCACATAGACCTGAGCTACAACCAGTTCTCCATCAACTCTCTTGATAAACAATGTTCGATTAGCTTGTCCCCTTGAAAATCCATTTGACACCAAATATTCAGTGAGACGATCATACCATTCTCTAGGTGCTTTAATCCATAGAGAGCCTTATTAAGATAAAGCACATGATTTGGAAAGTGTGGATCAACAAATCCCTTGGGTTGTGCTAGATAGACTTCCTCCTTAAGAAATCCATTCAAAAAGGAACTCTTCACATCCATTTGAAATAACTTAAACTTCAAATGACAAGCTAATGCAAGTAAGGCTCATATGAATTCAATGCAAGCTACAAGAGCGAAGGTTTCATCAAAATATACTCCTTCTACTTGAGTTAATCTAATGAAGTTCATCATGCATGGCTTCTACCCAACTTTCATCTTGAAGGGCATCTTTAACCTTGGCAAGTTCAACTTAAGACAAGTAACATGAGTAAGACACAAAGTTAGCCACATATTTATCAACTATATGCTTTCTTAAGGTCAATTCATTCATGTTTCCCATGATCACATCTAGAGGATGATTTAGTTTAACTCTAGATGAGGGTTCTCTTTCCATGTGATTGTCAGGCTAAAATGATGTAGAAGAGTCTTTCGAGATTTGTATAGCACTAGGTGAGGCAGGGGGAGAAGAATCTTGTTCACATTCCTTTATCATTCTCAAGGGTCAAAGGAAGAACGGACTTTGGTAGCTAATCAACATCTTTTAAGGAATCAGACGTTGATGCTTCATCTATCACAACATTGACAGTTTCCATAACCTTTCTAGTCCTTTTGTTTAGCACCTTGTATGCTTTACTAGTGGAGGAATAGCCAAGAAAAATTCCTTCATCGCTTCGAGTGCCAAACTTTCCCATGTTCTCTCTGTCCTTTAGAATGAAGCATGTGCTACCAAATATTTTGAAGTACTTTACATTTGGTTTTCCTCCTTTCCACAGTTCATATGGAGTCTTCTTTGTACCTGGTCTGAAATACAGTCAATTCACAATGTGACATACAGTGTTAACTGCCTCACCCCATAGGTCTTTTGCCACATCCTTGTTGTGTATCATAGCTCTGGCCATCTCTTGAATAACTCTATTCTTCCATTCAACAACACCATTTTGTTGAGTGATAGGGACCGAAAATTCTTGAGCTATGCTAGCCTCTGAACAGAAGGACTCCAGTTAAGATTTTTCAAACTCTTTCCCATGATCACTTTGAATTCAATTAACTTTCAACCCTTTCTCATTCTGCAACCTTCTACACAATGTCTCTATTTGTTGAGGAGCTTCAGACTTTGATCTCAACAAAATAATCCATGTGAATCTGGTGAAGTCATCTACCACGACCATGTTGTATCTCTTTCCTCCAAGAGATTTTGTTCTTGTTGGACCCATGAGGTCGACATGAAGAAGCTCAAGAGATCTTGCTATGGCTGTGGTCAAGGAAGCATGATGTTAAGCTTTCGTCTGTTTTCCAAGTTGACAAGGTTCACATACAACATTTACAACCTTGTTGAGTTTAGGCATTCCTAGGACAGCTTCATTTTTTGACACAATTGGTAGTTGCTTGTAGCTGGCATGTCCCATCCTTTGATGCCATAGATCCTCATTTGGCATTCAAATGCTATAGCATACAATCTTAGCATCTATAACTAGACCATAGCAATTGTCTAGTGTACGAATCCTGCTTATGAGTTGTTCACCTAACTTATTTAGAACTGGGAACTTTCCTTTTAAGAACAGCACCATAAAGTCTTGATCACAAATCTAACTTATGCTTAATAGATTCACTCTTAGCCCTTCCACATATAACACATTTGCAATATCAAGTAGCCTTGGTAGGGAGATGATTCCCTTTCCCTTTTAT
Organism: Lithocarpus polystachyus; assembly: GCA_033629205.1. Taxonomy (NCBI): domain Eukaryota; kingdom Viridiplantae; phylum Streptophyta; class Magnoliopsida; order Fagales; family Fagaceae; genus Lithocarpus; species Lithocarpus polystachyus. Next base: position 41,091,279 of record CM066166.1, on the reverse strand, counting down.
CTAGGATTTGGTTCCATCACCAAAAATGACATTACCACCTTTCTTGGGTTCAAATGTTTTGAAGAGAGCACCATCTCTAGTCATGTGTCTTGAGCAGCCACTATTAAGATACCATAGTCATGTGTCCATCACTTTCAGGGCAGAATGCATCATGAAACATACTTCATGCTTATATGTAAGATCATAAGGTCTTCTCTTTGATTTGTTTACCAAGCAGTTCTACCCTTGCCTTCATCTTTTTTAGGAGTACACCTTTGTGTGGGTACAGTTTGAGATAGTCTAGTCTTCTTCTGCGCTTTTCAAGAAACCATTGTTCCTTCTTATGAACTAATTTCATCAATTTACTCACAGATAAACCCTTTTCTACAATCATCAAGATTAATTTCAAATAACTTTTTAACTTGCATGTCTTGAGAATCTTAAGCATATTGATGATAGAAATACAAGAGATATTTGAAGAAAAGGAACTTTTCATGCAATTTGAATCCATGACAAAGGGGGTCAATGAATCACACAGCGAAGATTAAAACCTAATCAGAGTATGCCCGCTCTGATACCACTTGTTGAATTAAGATAGCTTGACCCCATTAATTAATTTAATTACCCAAGTTGATTAATTAAGTTAAATTACATGCAAATAGTGGAGGCACCAATAAATCACCAATTAAACTAAAGGCAACAGAAATTAAATTAACACAGTGATTGGTTGACAAATGGGAAAAGCCTTTTGCAAGGTAAAAACCCCCACTGGGTGAATTTAAGGTCACCATTCTCAAGAATCTACTAAACTACAATCAAGCAGTCACAAGTATAAGGAATCTTACCACTACCCTAACCTATCCCAAAATACGAACCTACAGTTAAACCTTTGCTCCAATACCCAATTGGACTTGATCTTGTAGTAGCCTTCTCTCCTTTAATGCATAAATCTCTAATCTGTGACGAACCCTTTTACACGAATCCTAGTATGTGACTAACTCTAGCAAGTTGAATGGTTGTTGTTGGCTGTAAAGCTCTTCACTTTATCAACAATGAAGATCAGGAAACACTTGGTTACAAAACCCTATGGCATAAAAACACAGTAGCTTCTTACAGAGAAAAAATAAACTCTTGTTCTTTGTATCTATGTGTGATGGCTCTTAAAATAAGCCTTATATATGTCTAGGATTGTGAGAAAAGAAACCTTAAACAAATACATCAACATGGGCCAAAATTCAAATCTGGAAATTCTGATTTTGTAAAGCTCAATAGATCGAGCTTGTGTCGAGCTACCTATTAATTCTCAATGGCAACTTTTTGTCGAGTTTCAGTAAAACAACTTTTCTTCAGTTGTTTCTTGGATCAATTTTCATGTCTTTAATACAACCACTTGATATGTATCAAACTCAACTTATATCTACCCAATTTACAAGTAAAGTGCGTTTTGTCAAAGTATTAGCCAATTACATAGAAATTCTAACAAGATAATTCATACATAGCGATGAATTCAATTTCAAGAATTAAATCATCAATTTAATGAGCATGTAGTGGAGTTGTGTGTTCTTAATTAGTTCAACTTTAGACCGTCAAGAGGTTTGTGAATATTTTAGAATTGATTATATTTGTTTGTTGGTAAATAAGTTTTATACTTAAGAACGAGTTACGAACAGTATGTTGAAAACAGAATTTCAACATTGTAAGCACAATGTAGTTTGACATCTGAACTTTAAAGTTTGTTAAATATTAATAAATTGTTCTAATAAAAGTAAGAATTAGAATCGATTATCAATTTATTTGTCGAGCAGTCATATATGTATTTACCAATATTCAAGTTTCTACTACAACTATGGAACGCATATTACTAATCACGAATACGAGGAAAATTGGCATTTGTCCCTAATTTACAAATTATGCATCAAAATACTTATGTTTTGAAACTATTTAGCAAAATGTCCCTGTTTTTAAAACTCGATTTTAACAAAATCGAGTTTATAGGTGAAACTCGACATTAGCAATGTCAAGTTCTATGCATATTTTACCACTTAAATCTTTTTGAAAATTTAAGTGAAACTCAACATTGCTATTGTCGAGTTCCACTTAAAAATATACATAACTCGATTTTGAGGATATCAAGTTTTACACCTAACTTGATTTTGTTAAAATTGAGTTTCAAAAATAAAGGAATTTTGCTAAATAATTTCAAAATATGGGCATTTTGTTGCATAGTTTGTAAATTATGGGTAAATGTCCATTTTCCCCCACGAATATTTTCAAAACTATGTTTCGCAATAAAAGTGGAAAATAACTTTTTATTGAAATATTTAATTTTGTATATTAAAAGGAAAATTGCTTCAAAATTTTCTTGAAAATCAGTCATAGATGATTTTCGATATTTAAAAGAATGCTGAGTTCAAATTTGATTGATTATTGTTGATTGGGTTGAAATCTATTAATTAACAATTATAATGTGTCTTTTCTTTGGTTAAATTTTTTTTATACTAAATTTAGAATAATTTTATTTTTTATGTATTCATTTAGTTTTAAATTTTTAATTTATTTTTCATTCTTAATTTTAAAATATTATCGGGGGTACTAAAGATAAAATTATGGTTTCCTTTTAATTGATGAAAACAAAAATATGAAGGCTAGGTGGTTTCTAACAAGACCCCTGTGGCCCAGTCTCCCGCCCAAAAATAAGGGGGGCAAAGTTGCAATCATTAAAAGATGGCTTTCTAGTTTCTTCTAGTTCTACCCTCCAAGCAATTTATTACCAACTAGGCTTACACGCACATCATTCAAATCAGTCAGTATATAATTGAAAAATGAGGAGAATATATATAGTTTTGTTTAAAAATGACTTATATCATTTTGTATATAATTATATAATTTTACAAGTTTACTACATGAATTATGTAAATTTACACTAATATTATTTATTTTACATTTATTTTTTATTTTTTATTTACGTATTTCAAGGATACAAGAAGAGAGTGAACAGTAATTTTTGTGTGTAAAAAAAGAAACAATTAAAAAATTAATAAAAATAAATATTTTAATAAAATATATTATAAAATAAATAATCTAACGTAAAGTATTTTAAAAAATAAGTAAGTAAATTAAAAAAAATTTTGAAAAAAAGTAAATTTTTATGCTAAAATAGATAAAAACGAACTATACAAGGAGAAGACATTGAACAAAGAAAATGTTAACCAATTTACCTACCATGATTGCACCTCTCTCCTCTCATGGCCACACATGTCACATGTGACATTGTGTATGCCATTATTGAGAGAAGACATTGAACAAAGAAAAAACAAAAACAAAACCAAAAAAAATTTGATTCTGAGCAGAGACAGGAAATTCATAATTCATGTCTCATGTTAAAAGCCTCTCTCCAAAGTTCAAATTTAAGACTCCTTGCAATGTTCCACCATCCACTTCCACAGGTACAGCTATTTTCTTTCTCCATCTCCACCAATTTCAACCACTAACTTCTTTTCTTCTTTTCTTTCTTTCTTTCTTTCTTTTTTTTTTTTTTTCTTTTTTTTTTTTTTTTTATTCTCCTTGGGATTCTCTAAGTCAACTATCTTCACCTAGTCCCCACTATAAATATAACACAGCTCAGTGAACTCTTTCCAAACAGAAGTGAAGTGAAACTCAAAAATCGAAGCTCCTCTCTGTCTAGTGCTTTGTTTGTTAGTAGTATTATTTTGTGAGTGTTGGTTTGGAGTGATGGAAAACGAGGAAGTTCCATCAGCACCTTCAACACCTGCGACCCCAGGGACTCCAGGTGCTCCACTGTTTGGTGGTTTCAAGGCAGAGAGAAGTGGTAATGGTAGGAGATCCCTTCTCAAGAACTGTAAGTGTTTCAGTGTTGAAGAATGGACCATGGAAGAAGGCACCTTACCCAAACTCTCTTGTTCATTACCACCCCCTCCTGTTCCACTTGCAAAAAAGGTCCATTTCTATCTCTCACACAAGCTAAACCATATTTATGTTTTTGTTTGGAAAATTATTACCAAACAGTATTTATATATACAGAGTATGAACACGATTAGTACTGTGAAGTAATCGTGTTTGTTTTTATATATTTTTCATGAATCGATTAATGAGAAAAAGATAGATATTTTATGTAAAAAGTGAATGAAAGGCTAGAGTAATAACCCAATATATTGATTATATATATATATATATATATATATATATGTCGGCAGGTGGGAGCTGAATTCATTGGCACTCTCATATTGATGTTTGCTGGGACAGCTACAGCCATTGTGAACCAAAAGACAAATGGCTCCGAAACCCTTCTTGGCTGTGCTGCTTCAACTGGCCTTGCTGTTATGATTGTCATTCTCTCAACTGGACACATCTCAGGGGCACATCTCAACCCAGCTGTCACCATTGCCTTCGCTGCCCTGAAGCACTTCCCATGGAAACATGTAACACAAAAATCTCAAATATTAACTCTATACACACACAACTTATTCCTTGTTTTTCTATTTGTTCTGGTTGTATGGGCCACGAGACCACCATGTGGTCAAGTTTTGACACATGTCGTGTCCATATATCACATCCAGATCCAGTTCTTCACTGCAATGAAGCCAAACCCAGTGAAGGATAAACTGATCAATTGACCGGTCATAAAAGGTTTTTTTTTGTTTTTTTCTTTCTTTCTTTCTTTCTTTGTTTTATAAAATTTTAACATATTATGTCTGTGCTCTATGATAATTATTATTTGTTTCTAATATATTACTTTGTTTTTACGTAAACTTTATACTCTTGTTCAATAACTAGAGGCTTTATTAGTTGAACTAATTAGAACTATAAACAATTATAAATTTTTTATGAAAAAAAAAAAAAAAGTTATGAAATAAATTGAGTCATAACAAAATTGTTGTACAAAAGTCCCTCGCTAACACTAGATTTTATTTTTATTTTTTGTTGTTGTTTTGGCAGGTGCCTATGTATATTGGAGCACAGGTGGTGGCATCTTTGTGTGCTGCATTTGCACTAAAGGGGATTTTCCACCCCATAATGGGTGGGGGTGTCACTGTTCCTTCAGGGACACCATATGGCCAAGCTTTTGCTTTGGAGTTTATAATCAGCTTCAACCTCATGTTTGTTGTCACTGCCGTAGCCACCGACACTAGAGCTGTATGTTACTTTTTCTATAGACCTTTTTTTTATTTTAAGAAATTTTGGAAATAATCTTTTCTTAATAACAATTCTTTTTAGACTTTTTGAATTTTTCTTTCTTCACTATAGACTTTTTGACTTTTGTATACGAGAAAAGCATTTCTCTTTACATAAATTAATTACTCTTTCCACAAATCTGTGATGTATGATAGGCTGTAAAAGGGTTTTGGAAAGCCAAATTTTGGACTGGATGCAGGCTAAAAAAAATAGTATTTTTAAAGTAATAGACTTATAAAATAAGAACAATTAATTATAGCATTTTTATTATTAAAAAAATCTACATTTCGGCTTTAAGATTAAATCTTTTTTCAATCTTAAAGTGTTGCTACTTGCTAGGCATCCTATTTTTTTCCAAAATGAACTTTAGAATTTTTAATGTCTTTTATAATGTGGAGTGTGGACGGGGCCTAAACAGACCAAAAGAATATTTCTAAAGGCTCCTACTTCTTGCGGGTACTATATTATTACAGAATGCTTGAACATTTGATATATTAGAAAGAGGGGACTTGGGTTTCTGCTTCAGTACACTGGACTTATTGTGATGGTGAAAAAAGTGTTTTTATTTTATTTTTTTTTAAGGTGAATTTAGGAATAAAGAAATTTGACATATTATTTTTCTTCAAGAAAAATCCTTCCATTTTTCACAATGTCAAAAATTGTGTTTCTAGAAGTAGTATGCCATATATCCAAAAAAAATAAAAATAAAGTAGTATTCTTTTCCACTTCGATTATAGTGAAATAGAACTGTTTACCCAAAAAAATAAAAACAAAATAGAAGACATTTGCTGATCAGTGTGCTTATACTTATTATACCTCATAAAATAAAAACAGTAGTACGTAACGTAGTACCCCTTTTCTGGTAAATTATATTAACCTCCGAGACATACCTTCCCAAAGGTTTCCAAAGAGACAGAAGTCTCTTTTAAAAATACTTTGTTTGCAATGCATAGGCCAAGAGACGATAGTCAAAAGATTAGTTGGCACCTTGCATGTTCCATTTCCCATAAATAAATGCTCTTTTATATACATTTCACTGTGCTCAATGCCAAGCTAGAAAGCATTCAAAGAAATATATAAGATAAGGTGCATTTAACAACAGCTGTCAGATATATCAAGTATTTTAAATATAATATTTTATATCATGAATCTAGCCGCCCTCCAAAAAAAAAATAATAATAATAATAATAATAATAAAAACTTATGAGTTATGTAAGTTCCCCCCCCCCCCCCCCCCCCCCTCCTGCGTCATGAGATACCTTCCTTGAGGTAATTTATTTGTACCATTTTTGGTTGATTTATAAAATAAATAAATAAAAAATTGTGCAGAGAGAGATATTAATATATGGAGATGTACAGAATGTGATAATTATGTGAGTGAGAGAGTATAGAGTCATTGACCAATTTATAGAATTAGTATTAGTATGACTGAATGATTCATTGCAATTTGCAGGTGGGAGAGTTGGCGGGAATCGCGGTGGGAGCAACTGTGATGCTCAACATACTCATCGCCGGGTATGTCGGGACTTTACTTTCTGTTAATTATTTAATTAATCTCACCCTCAATTTTTTTTTTTTTTTTTTTTTTTTTGGTTTAACCAATGAATCTCGCCCTCACTCAACTTGTATAGCATTGGAAGACAGTCTCTTATTTTTAATAAATAAAACAAAAATCAATCATAAATAGCACTTGGGTGGTACATTTAGAGCAATGCCTAGAACAATATAAAAGTCACAATTTGCCTAAGTAGCGAGTTGTGAATGGTATAAGTATGATGATAAGTCTATATGAAGACACACTTCTATCACTCACAACTCGCCATATGAGCACAATTTAGGTAATCCAAACATTACTCCTACGTTTATTTAAGACTTAAAACTTAAGTCATTACCAAATTATTATTTTTATTATTAAAATATATATATATATATTTATATATTTATATATGGTACTGCTTTGTGGCTTGAAGCAATTACATTGGTTTAGGAGGATGAAAAATATATCTCGATTGAATATTAAAAATTTCCTAAAACATCTTAGGTACTCTAAAAGTACTCATTAATTACCCATATACACAAAAGATTCAATAGCTTAGAAGGGCTGACTTTTTTACTGTTTTGGAGATACAAAAAATTTTCATAAATTTATTTCACACTTTGCTACTATGAAATAATATCACTTTCAATTGAACTCGTTACTCCCACTACATCAATCACATGTAACAGGCGATACAAATTTTGTGTCACTGTGTTTGTTGTTTTTTCCGTCAAAACCACCTTAAAAGTCAGACTCAAACTAATCACAAATAAAAGATTTATTTCAAAAACAACATAGAAATGGAATTCATTAATTAATGCCTCTTAATTTTCGAGGAACAATACTCTTACCGATGGTGTCTTCTTCAAAACTTTTCTTTTTGTGCTATTCTATAGGGAAACAACAGGAGGTTCAATGAACCCAGTGAGAACACTAGGGCCGGCCGTCGCAGCAAACAACTACAAAGCCATATGGGTCTACATGACTGCTCCCATCCTCGGGGCACTTTGCGGGGCAGGAACCTACACTGCCGTGAAGCTGCCAGAAGAAGATGGTGCGAATCACGAAAAGCCTTCAACAACAAGGAGCTTCAGAAGGTGACAGATCAACACCATCTTCAGACCTACTATACATTGGTAATATAGAAATTCCATCAGATGATAATGAAGTTGGATCAAAACAAAACAAGACTAAAGACAAAATGATGGAAGACAAATTCACCATCAGCTCTGGTGGTTACATGCATATCACACTAATAAACTAAAATAAATCATGTTTGCAACAGTGATACATATATAATAATCAAGCTGGGTTTCCTCCCATAAAATATTTTAAGTAACTATGGGATGTGATGACTGAGAGTTGACTTTCATTTGCGAGTACATATTGGAACTAGCAGGTAAGCATTGTAATTTAGGCGGTCTCTGTTTTCTCTCACCGTATTTGTTTCTCCTTTTGATCATGTAAAGCGAATCGACAATTGAGATCATATCTTTGTGTGATATTTCCTCCTCTACATGAATCTTGAGCTCAATGTGCCAGTACCATGGTCCAAAAGACGGTTTAGCAGTAGTATATCATGGAACTTCTTTCTCTTTGTGGGCTTGGTAATTTACACATGGACTCAATGGGTCTTAAATCCAAGAATTTGTCCTCTACCTAGTTCTCAGTAGAGGTGCAGATCAAGCTATATACTATAGTTCATTAGAAGATAGAGAAAGAATGACGTATGTATCATGCAAGTCCCTCATCCAAATAATAGAGGCACAACAGTGCTCCACAAGGTGATGGAATATGACACAGCCCCAGGGGAATGTCCATGTGTAATATTGCATTTCAGTTTCAGGGTTCTGTATCAACAGGACTTCTATTCATATTCAACATAAGCACTTCCTTATGTGTGCATGTAATATGAGTAGAAAATCTGTAGCAAGGACTGCAAAACATTAAACTAAAATGAAAAGTGCAGCAATTTCATTGGAATGATCAAGAAAAAGTTCAAGTCGCTTGCCAATATTTTGCAATGAGAATCTAGAACGAAGTACAACTGAAGAATTATTTTAAACAGTTCTTTAATCGAAGTAGTCAGCAACAGCAACCTGGATTTTGACAAGCCATTCCCCCATGTTAATAAAAGACAAAACAGTATAGCACAATAACATAGTGGCGAATCAGTGTTATGTGCCTCCTAACATCCCCTAATCACTGGTAAAGACCAAAGTGGAATTAACTGACTCAGGCTTTTTAAAAACCAATACAACCAGTCTGCTTTTCCATTCTATGATCACGTGCTACAATTATATGCCTATAAGCACCTGTCCATTGTACCTCAAATATATTCATACTTCAGTTCTGCTTCATAAATACTCTCTTAGATTTAAAGTTTAGAGGTTAGAGCATATCAAGGTGATCAATTCGCTGAACTAATAAGGAATAACAGACAAGCAAAAAGAAGATCAGATAACCGTAACTTCCATTATGGGTGTGTCTGGTAATGCTAAAAGTAGTTTAATAGCGTTTAAAGCTCATTTAACAGAAATTGCCACACGTTTGGAAAATTTTGCTAAAGAGCTTTTAAAAGGGGTCCTCAAAGCTAAAAACAGTTTTAAGGCTAAAACTGAAATTTGGAGCTTTTAGGAAACATCTCTACAATTCACTTTTCATATTTTATAAATCCAAAATTTATAAGTATTATTCACTGTAATTAGACAAACCCTCAAAATGCTAAATTGCAATTCAATTAAAGCTCTATATCACAAAATCTCTACAACTAAAGCTCTATTTCCTAGAGCAATGCCAAACGGACACTTAGGATATATTTAGTATGGTGTAATAGCTTCTGTAATAGAATAGTTATTTATGTATAATAGCAATTCGGCCATTTGGTTACATCTTTATTACATAGATTAGTTATTACATAGGAATAATTATTCTTTAAATTGAAAAACAGTTATTCCTCTTTAAGATGGATGTAATAGCTATTCTTTAATACATATGATAAGTTTTAAAATTAATATATTTCCAAAAATATAAATTTTCCTTATTCATAATCTTTTACAAGCTTTCCATATGCAATAACCAAACTTATGGATAGTAATAATTATTCCATTACAATATCTTCTATTTTCAATAATAAATATTATTATTCCTAATATAATATTCATTCAGTGAACCAAACGTAAAATTATAGAGTTATTAAGGCAGTTAGGTGATGAGAGGTGCAACATGTATCAAATAACAGAAGACTGGCATATTCTATACCCCACATAGATCTATAATCTGATAAGGGGGAAATCAAAGCTTGAAGGAAAAGGGAACTTTGGAGGTGAAGTTGGGAAGAAAGTTCAGAAATGGCAATGGAGCCTCCTCCAAAACACAATATCAGTACTCATCTTCAACCCCAAGAAGTCAATTTGTTTACCATTAAATGTTTTGCATCCTAGAAAGGTTAGAAGTGAATTTTCAACTACCAAAATTGTTACATTCAAAAACTTATTGAGGGCAACCTTTTCATAGAAATTTTAAGTATATAAGGCATGACCCAAGCAAAATTAGAATGTATATTGGACAAGATGTTAATTCAAAAAATTTAAAAGCTCAGCTGATTGAACACGTTTTGACCTTTTAGATGTTCAATAACAAATTCAACAAGGATTTGTTTTCTTGGCTACCAATAGCATTTTTATTTTCATTGTAAACATGTTTGACTTTGAAATCTAAGTTCTCTTCCTAATCCTTTGGCTTTGACCACTTAACAAAAGTTCATGGCATGACAGATCTGATTCATATTATTTACTTTTACTGCACTTTTCTTAAATTTTTTAAAATTTACACATTTCTCTTATCGTCTTAATCTGTATTTGCTAATTGCTAAAGGAAGGCATATAGCTAAATTGGACCATATGCATTTTTAAGCTTTGAGCTACAAAAACAGATTCTGCCTTCTAGTATGCCGAGGGCCTAGGGTAGGGAATGTGTGTAGGCTGAACTGTTTTGGGTTTGTTTAGCAATGAGAGTTGTTTAGAACATTTAGTAGGTGGTTAGGCACCTCTACAAGAACACTAAGTTCCAAAGAAAAGCACACAAAGGCTTAAAATCACTAATTCTCAAAAAAATTGGTTACAAAATGAGAGTGCAAAAGTACTTAAATAATCTATTCTACAACTAACAACCATTAGTATCTTGCCAAGTGTCAAATTAACACTAGTTACATCTAACACAAGTAACTAACTCATTAACAAGACTAACTAATTTAGATAAGAATGACTGCAATATAAGCTAACTACCTTAAGGCTCTTGTTTGGACACAAAGATAGTCGTAAAACTAACTGTTCTCAACAGCTAAGGTTGCTAGCTATAACTCAAACAAAGACATCTTAAAACAGCTTAGAAGATGCTCCTGCAACAGGATGCCCTTCTTAGAAAGCACTTGGCCTCAAGTGCTCTTGGCCTCCTTTGGATCATGGTAAGGAGTAAGGTGCTGCACATTGAAAATATTGGAGATAGACAAGGGGAAGGTAGCTCAATCTCCTAAGCATTGTGATTGATTCTCTTCAAAACCCTGCAAGGACCATACTTCCTTTGTCTCAACTTAGCATAGTATCCTTCTGGTTTTCTATCTTTAGAAATCAACACCCAAACTATGTCTCCAACCTCAAATACCACATGTTTCCTGTGTAAGTCAGCAGCTGCTTTGTACTTTGCATTGGTTGCTTCTAGCTTGATATTCATTTGTTGATGAACTTGCTGCATAACATTTGCCATATCTTCAGCCTTTGGATGAACTCTCTTGGGCATTGGTAAAGCTACCAAGTCAGACACACTACTAGGATTGTTGCCATACACAATTTCAAAAGGGCTGTAACTTGAACTTCTATTGACAGAACTATTGAAAGCAAATTCTGCTATGGGCAAAATCCCCTCCCACTCTTTAGGATGGTCCCCTACTAAGCATCGTAGAAGGTTTCCCAAACTTCGATTCACCACTTCTGTCTGCCCATCAGTTTGAAGATGAAAAGATGTGCTATAGTCAAGGCTGGTTCCCACTCTCTTCCACAATGTCCTCCAAAAATGGCCGAGGAACTTAGTTTCCCTATCTGAAACAATGGAATGGGGTAACCCATGCAACTTGTAGACATCCCTAATGAAGGGATCAGCCACATGTGAAGCATCATTTGACTTTCTACAAGGGATAAAGTGAGCCATCTTGCTAAATCTATCAACTACAACAAAAATACTATTTGCCCTTCTTGTGGTTGGAGGCAACCCCAATACAAAATCCATGTTTATGCACTCCCATGGCTTGGTAGACACTGGCAAAGGAAGATATAGGCCTAAATTAGTGGCTGTCCCCTTGGATTTTTGACAAACAAAGCACCTTTGAACCAGTTTAGACACCCACCATGCCTTTCCAAAAGTACTTATGTTGCATCAAAGATAAAGTCTTGTCCCTTCCAAAGTGCCCTTGATTATGCACTTCCAAGCAGCAACTGATCCCTCAATGAACAATTAGGAACACAAAGTTGCACTCCTTTGATTAGAAAGCCTTCCTTCTCATAGAAACCAAGATATGCTGCATAGTTGCCTTGCTTGATTGCAGCTAAAATAGGCTGCAACTTGTTGTCACCCATGTAATGTTCCTTGAACACATCAAAGCCAAGTACCACAGCTTGCATATGGCAAAGCAAGGCCTGTCATCGACTTAGGCCATCAGCCACTTTATTTAAGACACCCGCCTTATGTCTTATGCAGAAATTGAATTGCTGTAAATAGGCAACCCACTTGGCATGCCTTTTATGCAGACTTTGCTGGTTATGCAGGTGCTTGAGTGCCTCATGACCAGTATTAAGAATAAATTATTTATAGGCAAGATAGTAAATCCTATACTTGATAGCTTGGACTATAGCATAGAACTCTAAATCATAAGTACAATAGTTCAATTTAGCACCACTGAGTTTCTCGCTAAAGAAGGCTATAGGCTTACTTTCTTGACTGAGAACTCCCCCGATACCATAGATTGAAGCATCTGTATCCAGCTCAAAAGTCTTCTCAAAGTCTGGGACTTGCAAAACAGGTGCTATAGTGAGAGCATTCTTGAGTGCTACAAAACTGCCATTGGCTTGAACTGACCAAACTAGGTTCTTTTGCTTCAAACAATCAGTCAAAGGTGCTACAAGAAGGTGAAATTGGTAGCAAATAAACTCAAGGGCAGGGAATTTGTTTGGTGGAGGCAATTGCAGGTAGAGTGAGAATGGGAAAAGGAAAGGTGCAAGAATGGTTCAAAATGAAGAGACAATTACAAAAGCAATTCCTGCCTTTCAACTACTTGCAAACTATCTTCCAAAATTTGCATAGGAAGTCATTGCAATCTGAAGCCTCAAGAAACCAAGTACCAGCAAGTGCAAGTCCTTGGCAGCAATCTTGGCCAACCAAGATTGATTATTGGCAGACCAAGAAGGACAAGGGAAATGCAGCAGAGTGTTTTTCTGTTAATTCAGTACCTGGTCTATCAAAGGCATCCATTGCATGCAAGCATGGCACAAGCAATGGAATTTTCAAGTGTTACAATTGTGGAGGACAAGTCAATGAAGCCCCTAACAAGTGGAAGTCAGCCATGCAGTTGGAAGGAAAATCCTTGGTGGCGGAAGGGATTAAAGTAGAAGGTACTTTGATCCTTGATAATACCTTGCAAGCACCCAAGGAAGATATGCTAATGGATGCACCCGTGTATGATCAATATGAAGAAGAAGAAGAAGAAGAAGAGGAAGTCAGTGATAGCATATTGCCAATTGAAAACAATAAAGTGAAGGAATGCATTCTAGAACCCGTGTATGATCCATTTGTGGAAGAAGAAGTAGGTGCTAATATAGAGCAAGAAGGAGGTGAAAATAGAGTTTCAAGAGGGTGCTTAGGGTTCTTATCAATCAATAGCTTTCAAGATTGTGTTCTTTGTGATAAGAAGACCACGAATGTTTGTCTTCTCTTACTTGCAAGTGGAAGGCCACGTCAACATGATAGGAAAACCATCCATGGTAGAAGGTGTAGCACACACATTATGTACAAGATGGTACACCCCTACTATTTGCAACCAAAGAAGAGGAAAGTCAACCCCAAGCCAATGGTCAAGATGAAGGTTGGTTCAGTTGTGTGGGACTTCGCTGTGTAGAAGCAGCAGCCTTTGGTGTGCTGCCAACAGTAGAAAACTCATTAGACAATGCAACTGCATCATTCTAGAAGGCTAGAAATTCATACAAATCTTGTAGCAATCAAGAGCATTTGAGGTCAAGTGCTTCTTAAGAGGGAGAGTCCTGATGCAGGGCATTTCAAGTTGTTGCATCCTAAACCTCTTGTGAATAGTTAGTTAGTTAGTTAGTTAGTTAGTTAGTTAGATGATTGCTTAAGCATTAGCCAATAGAATTTAGACACTTGTCAAGCATCTAGAACGCTCCAATGCCAAACAAATACTATAAGTACCACATTGTAGTTACTTTGTGATTAGTTTTTGAATGCAATTACATAGATTAGCCTAGCGCTATTTTCAAGAGTTGGATTTCTCTTAAGAAGGTTTTGTCACACCTTGTTCACTGTTCTAAGCAACTCTCATTTCCCTTAATCAATTCTAAGCCTAAACAGCAGCCCCCTTAGGATTCTGTGCAGTGGTTTATTTTGATGACATTTTAGTGTATTCTAAGAGTTTGAATGATCATGTTGAGCGTCTTAGAGGAGTGTTTGAGCTGTTAAGACAGTATAAACTCTATGCAAACACAAAGAAATGTTCTTTTGCAACAGATCAGGTGGGATTTTTGGGGTATGTCGTTTTTGCAGAAGGTATCAAAATGGATTCTTCTAAAGTGCAGGCCATTCTTGAGTGGCCAATTCCCAAATCAGTCAGTGAAGTACGAAGCTTTCATGGTTTAGCCACTTTTTACAGAAGATTCATCCAGAATTTCAGTTCAATAGACCTCATGGAAATCAAAGATTCTTTCCACTTGGTTAAGCCAGTCCACAAATTCTTCATGATTAAAGCTACCATAGAACTCAGATAACTCAATCTTGAAGTTGGATTCCCACTTTTGCTCATGATCCCTTGGTTGCAGAACAGGAATTTGCCTTCCATGTCTTATCCTTGGGTTGTAGGCAAAGGATCCTCATAGCTTTCTTCATTTGATGCCTCACCTCCATGATAATTGTGGTTGTTTGGCTTCTGTATTTCGACTCTTTGAACCTGCTCAGTCAAGGCATGGATTTGCCTCCTCAACACTTCCACTTCATATTCTAAGGCAAAGTGCTGCTCCAAAACTTCTGGATCATTGGCTGCATGAGTCTCCAAGGCTGCCTCTTGAACCACTACTTTCATCCCTTTGTCCTTACTTTCCTTCTCAAACACCATCTTTCACTACTGCAGAATCTTGCCAGCACAATTGAAGGCTTCTGTTTTTTTTTTTGATAAGTAACTTAAAAAAATTTTATTGAAAGAAAAACAGCCCCGTACATAGGAAATGTACGAAAGAGGCAAAAAACATCAAGAAACCAAAGTACAACGATCAAGTAACCCAGTAAGGGAAAAACAAGAAAAAGAAGATAAAACCAAACACCATTCGAGAAGAGTAAAAAAGAAAAAAGACTTAAACTCAAGAATAGACCGCTCGCGATCCTCAAAGCTTCTCGAATTCCGTTCCCGCCAGATACACCACATCAAACAATGCGGCACCATCCTCCAAATAGCTATATTACGATGACGCCTAAAATAGTATGACCAACAATCTAACAAATCCACTACCCTTAGCGGCATCACCCAGCATATACCAAACAAGCAGAAGATCATACTCCACATCTCAAATGCAAAAGGACAGTGAAGGAGAAGATGATCCACAGATTCCCCGCACCCTTTGCACATAATACACCACTCAATAACAACAAAGTGCCTCTTCCGAAGATTATCTATAGTTAAAATCTTGCCTAAAGCCGCAGTCCAAGTGAAAAAAGCTACCCGAGGAGGAACCTTCGATTGCCACACCATTTTCCAAGAGAAGGGAATGACAGTAGAAAGGGATAGAAAATGATAACACCAACACCCCGCACCTTTGTGGGGTAGATTAAGGCTATAAACGAATCCAAAGAAAGTGACTCTTGATCGTTCACTAACCGACGAAATTGAAAGTCCCAAGAAACTCTCCCATTTGTGAAACACATAACCTCAGAGACCGAAGCCTCCCTTGTCCTACTAATATTATACAATTCGGGAAACTCCTCCTTAAGAGGACGATTCCCGCACCACACATCACCCCAGAACTTCACACGAGTTCCATCACCCACATCATACCGAAGGAACTTGGAGAAATTCAACCAACCACTTCTAATGAACTTCCACAAACAAACACCATATGCCCCCGACACAGATTTTGTGCACCAACCACCCCACTCATTCCCATACTTTGCCCCAATAACCCTTCTCCAAAGGGCATCATTCTCCAAACCATAACGCCACAACCATTTGGCTAATAGGGCAGAATTAAACCTTCTCAAACACCGAATGCCTAACCCTCCATTCTTCACTGGCCTACAAACCTTAGACCAATTCACTAAATGAATTTTACGGTCGTCCCCAATACCAGTCCAAACAAAATCTCTTTGTAATTTCTCCATCCTCTTAGCCACCTTAACTGGAATAGGGAGAAGAGAAAGGAAGTACGTAGGTAAGCTAGAGAGCGTACTTTTAATAAGGGTAACTTTACCCCCCTTGGATAAATACAACCTTTTCCAACCAGCTAGCCTACGCTCCATCTTCTCCAAAATAGGATTCCAAATAGACTTATCTTTAAAAGTAGCACCCAACGGAAGACCAAAATATTTCAGCGGAAGTGCAGACTCTCTACAGCCCAAAATCTCAACTAACTCATGAAGATTAGGCACATCCCAAACTGGAACCAATTCAGACTTTCCTAAATTAATCCTTAGCCCTGACATCTCCTCAAATCTAGAGAGAATCCCACGCAGGGCAGTAATATGAGTGCTGTCAGCGTCACAAAACACAAGAGTATCATCCGCGAACAATAAATGAGACACCATCAACATGGAACCAGTTGCATTCCTAACTGTGAAACCCGAAAACTAACCAGCTGCAATAGCTGCATCTAACATACGACTCAAGGCCTCCATGACAATAACAGAGAGAAATGGGGATAAAGGATCACCTTGCCGAAGTCCTCTAGAACTCCCAAAAAAGTCAGAAGGGCAACCATTGATCAAAATGGAGAATTTAACAGTTGAGATACAACACCTAATCCACCTTCTCCACTTTTCAGAAAATCCACACTGCTGTAGCAAAAACATGAGGAACTCCCAATTCACATGGTCGTACGCTTTCTCGATGTCCAGCTTGCACAACACCCCCAGAATCCCAACCTTCAATCGACTGTCTAAACACTCAGAAGCAATAAGGACAGAATCTAAAATCTGACGACCTTTCACAAAGGCATTCTGAGATTCTGAAATAACACCGTGAACCACCCTTCGCATTCGATTGGCTAACACCTTAGCAATAATCTTGTACAACCCACCCACCAAACTAATAGGCCGGAAGTCTTGAACATCCACAGCACCAACTTTCTTAGGAATGAGAGCAAGAAAAGTAGCATTCAGGCACTTTTCAAACACAAAGTGGGCATGAAAAACATGAAACACCTTCATAATATCAATTTTCACCGTGCTCCAACATGACTGAAAAAATGCCATTGTAAAACCATCCGGACCTGGCGCTTTATCACCTTTGAAGTCATGGACCACTCCAAAAACTTCATCCTCATCAAAAGGTCTGTCCAACCAAGTGGCATCTTCCTCAGAAATTCTAGAAAAAACAACCTCATCCAAAAGAGGTCGATGAACCTCATTCTCCAAGTATAACTGCCTATAAAACTGAGAAATACACCCCTCAATGATCCCCCGATCCGTGGATAACTCTCCATCCACCATAAGCCTATCAATAGTATTGCATCTTCTATGAGAATTAGCCATACGATGAAAGAATTTTGTGTTCCTATCTCCCTCTTTAAGAAATAGAGCCCTAGATTTCTGCCTCCAACAGATCTCTTCCAATAGAGTTGATTTTTCTAACTCTTCACGAATTCAATCCTTTTCCCTCCTTTCCTCCGCTGTAAGAACACGATCCTCCTCGATAACTTCCAATGCATTAAAGTCCTTCCACAAGTTTTGCACCCTGAGACCTATATTACCGAACTCCTCCGCATTCCATCTCTTCAAATCCAATTTCAACATCTTCAGCTTGTTAGCCAAAGAAAAATTAGGAGTTCCTTGTAAATGATAGGACTCCCACCACGAACTCACCCTTCCCAAAAAGCCCTCATCCTTTAACCACATGTTCTCAAATCTAAAGGGTTTATTGCCTCTGTGTAAATTCTCTCCCTCAAGAAGGATTGGAAAATGATCCGAACACAACCTAGGAAGTCGTCGTTGACAAACAGATGGATATTTCTCCTCCCAATCTGTGGACAAAAGAAACCTGTCTAATCTAGATCTTGCAGCAACTTCTCTAGAGTTAGACCAAGTGAAATCCCCCCCAACCAGAGGCAGATCAATAAGGCTTTGCTCGGAAATAAATGCTGAAAACCCAAACATGGCTAAAGTGAAATTTGCCAAACCAGAACGCTCAGAGGGAAATCGCACCACATTAAAATCACCACCCACACACCAAGGTACATCCCACCAACTACCTAAGCCAGATAACTCCTCCCATAAGAGACTTCTGTCTCTATCACTATTGGGTCCATAAACACCAGTGAAAGCCCAAACAAAATGATCTACCACATTTTTGAATTTACAAGATACGGAGAAACGACCCACCGCTTCCTCCACCTTTTCTACGACCCTGTTGTCCCACATCAATAAAACCCCACCTGAAGCACCCATAGAACCTAAGTAGAGCCAATCCACATGCTGACCCCCCCCCCCCCCCCCCCCCCCACAAACTCCAAATGACACCTCTATTAATTAGTTCCATCTTTGTTTCTTGTAGACAAACAATATCTGCTTTCCACTCTCGGATCAAATTTCTAACCCGAAGCCGCTTATCCTGCTCATTCAACCCTCTAACATTCCAAGAAACAATTCTCAAATTCATTGATGCACAACTACAGCCCGATCCCTACTAGCACTCCTACTCCTTTTTGGCTCCTCCTCCTCACCCCATGAGCTCAATAAACTCTTCAATTCACGATGCCCTTTAGGCCCCACCTTACCCGACTTCCTCTTAGCGTCTACATCAATCATTCGTTGTTTTCTTCGCTCCTCTAAAGCTAAAAGCAAACCTATAACTTGTTCTTCAAAACCCTCAAGCGAGGTCCCAACAGATTTCTGGAAAGCTTTAATTCTATTAGTAACCTTAAGAGACAACTTGGTGTTATCGACATCCACCTTACCCCCTAACTTCTCAACTGTAGGATTCTTCTTACCCACTGAGTTATCCATCGCCAGAGGTGCCACTTCAAGTGGTTCACCTAACTGTTCCCAATCCAATAACCCCTCATCAGAGTCCTATGCCTCACCCTCTGACCCAAAAATAGAGACAGCAGAGCCCCCAACACCCTCAAACTCAAGAGCCCCACTAACAATATGTCTCCCATTTAAAAGAGAAGCCAAACCTGTATTAACTACACCCTCTGATGCAGGCTGATCCGACCCCGATTCAGGGGCACGGAATATGGAAAGCGGAATAACTATTTTCCTCCCATCCCGAAGTTCGAGCATCCAATCTTTAGAATTACCCCATGTTTTGCTCAAATCCCCAACAAAATCACTGATTCTAGGACCAAAATCGTGAGGCACTTTGGTGATAATCGAATCCGTCTCCATGTACCCCATATCTGACCCTATTCCTACTGTGTCACACATCGGGTTGCTAGGAACCACCTTAAGAGTGAGGGGTGGCAGCTGAACTGGTGGCTCCCTTGAGAGCAACGGAGAAAGCCCATAATGTAAGCCAAAATCAAAGGAAGGAAGGGACTCCAAAGACCCAGACCCAGAACCCACCTGATACGGCACCGAGAGAGAAGAGTCATCACCAGCAAGAGGCGAAGACCCAGCCCCCAAATCATGACAACCCGAGCTACTAGGCTGAGAAGAAGCCACACACGACTGAACCGCGGCGTTGCATGTGAAGGAAGAGATCGATTTCAAAGACGCAGCCCCAGGCATCTGATTCGCTGTATCGAAGAAGACCGAAGCACTAGGCTGAGTTTCTCCCAGTGTTACGTGGGTGGGATTAGACTTAATACTCTGTGGCCCAGCCTTGTGACCCAAAGCTAAATGAGTCCCAGCATGGGCTTTGGGCTTCCAGGCAGCCAGGGGCCTAGGCCCACTTCCATTTAGCAACACAGTTTTAAAACTGTGTGACTTTTCCTCTCTTTTGGACTTAACAGCCACCTGGCCCACTTCCCTAATCTCAGAAGATATAACAACCCACTTCCCTTCATTCCCTCGTTCCACACGCAAGGCAATATCCAGAGTCAAGGTTGAACTAACACTAATATTCTCATCTCCATTAATGCCCAACATGACCAACGTGACATCCGCCCCAACTTGATCTTTGTCAGTCCCAGAAAAAGCTCCCCAAGAAAACTGTGATTTCAAATTTTGAAAACCCAAAGCAGTCTCCTTACCTTTGTTTCCAACACCTCCATGAAACTGTCGGATCTTCTCCGTCATCCTTACCGGTCCAATGGTGGCACTCCTGTGCTTACCACTGATGTTCTGAATATTTGGATGGATTGTCTTTCTCAACTGTGCTCCAAAACCTCTCCAGCCACTCCCCAATTTCCCTTCCAAGATGACAATGGAACCCCTTCGGCAGCCTTTATCTAACTCAAAGACCAACAGAAAAGAGCCATGGCCATTAGACCCCAGCTGAAGAATAAGAACACTATTACCCTCCCTGACGGTTCTCGCAAACTGACCTCGATTTGGCTTAGTTAACAACTCCTCAACATGAAACAGAACTCTCTTAGCACACTCTTTACCCATACAGACAGAGCGTAAGGCATTCCTACCTCTTTCAAGAATACGTAATAAGAAAAACGACCCCCCTTCCTCAGCAGCAAACTCAAAGGTTTTTGCTTCAATGAAAACAAAAGTAGAACCTCCCATTCTCAATGGAACAAGATGTTAACAAGCAGGAATTCTTTAAGATATTAAATCACAGAGCACTTTCAAGAAGATGCAACTATCTACTTTTAATAAAAACCATTACTTATCCCTGCTCTAACCATGAATGTATTAAAACCCAAACCGACACAATGTGCTATATTGAAGGCTTCTATTTTGACAAAGGTAAGGTATTAAGGCTGGGAATGAAATCAAGATAGGATCTTGACAGGTTCTTGATGAAAAAAATGAGAAACAATACAAGAACTTAAATCCTAAGGATCTCAAGCTCTGATACCAAACTAGTGTAGGGAATGTGTGTAGGCTGAACTGTTTTGGGTTTGTTAGCAATAAGAGTTGTTTAGAACATTTAGTAGGTGGTTAGGCACCTCTACAAGAACACTAAGTTCCAAAGAAAAGCACACAAAGGCTTAAAATCACTAATTCTCAAAATATTTGGTTACAAAATGAGAGTATAAGAGTACTTGTACAATCTATTCTACAACTAACAACCATTAGTATCTTGCCAAGTGTCAAACTAACACTGGTTACATCTAATACAAGTAACTAACTCATTAACAAGACTCTAACTAATTCAAATAAGAATGACTGCCATATAAGCTAATTGCCTTAAGGCTCTTGTTTAGACATAAAGATAGCTGTAACTAACTGTTCTCAACAGCTAAGGCTGCTAGCTAGAACTCAAACAAAGGCATCTTAAAACAGCTTAAAAGATGCTCCTGCATCAGGGCAAGACATTAAACTTTTAGCAACCCTCTCAGAGAGTACAGCAAAGAATTCACTTCAATAAACATGTTTCTGAAATTAACTTTTGGAAATCTCATACTGTTTAGGCTTTAGCAGTCTGGCATTGAGTTCCTAATTATCAATTTCACAAATTTATGGCCCTTGGTAGCTAGGTTAGACTCTGCTAAGCCCTTAATCCTTAGAAGTTCAGTTCCCATTCTTATTAAGCAAATTCCTTGTCTTGCAACCAGCCTTTGTAGCTAAGTATGGCCTCTCCCTGGGTTTAAGCCATAGGAGGGGAGGAATTTGAGTTGGTGATCTCTGCCCACATTGAGTAGCCTAAGAAACACCAACTCGAAAAAGATTCAACATCCATGTCCATGCCTTTCAATGAATTTGTCGTATGTCTACCATTGAGAAAACTAAGAATCCATGACATCAGTGGTGTGACCAATGCCAATGCATTAGCATCTAGGAAACATTTTAGGGCAGTAGCTTCATCCTACTCTACTGAATGTACTCTAGACCATAACTAAACTAAGTTTCTATTAAAAATACACAACTCACGTCATTGAACTAAGCATTTCATAGTTTAGAGCACCTTAACTATGAGAAATCCATATTGAGTTTCATTTTCACAAACTACCAAAGGGCCAATTACTTTACATCTCACAATGGATTCACCAATGGCCAACTTGTCATAGGAGAAACCTCACATTTCTGAGAACATCACTAATTCATACCACTAGTATCACATATTTATTAAAATATTACATGATGCTAAGCAGATTTCCCAAAATGAGCCAAGAAGCATACATAATAAATTTAAAAGATAGCCAGCATTTAAGAAAAGTCATCACCTTCCCACAGTTAAACAACACTAAAATATATCTAAGTCAAATATAAAACTCACTATTCTACCATTTCATTTTGCGATAATAAACCATATGGGTCCAGGGAAGTAATTCTAATTCTGCATTTCCTTCTGCCAGGATTTTTTTTTTAATTTTTTAATTCAAATTAAAAATAAATAAATAAGATGAGGATATAAATATATTAAATGCAATTTGGTAAATCCTATACTGCAGATTTAGCAGAACCCATTAACATAAACTGAATTTAACCAAAGCCTCTCCTGCTTTTCAATTTTAACATTCATTGGACTCGAAACAATTGACAAAGACAATGTAATATATACTCAATTTACAGAAGTTTTTCCGGATAACAGAAGGGAAAAAATTGAATAACAGCAGAAAAGAAATTCACTTGATGGAAGAATATGAATAAAAAAATGTGAATTTACTAATAATTCTTCTATAACCATTAATTAGGATGGAAAGGGACACAAAAAGGCAATTAAAATTCGCCACATGGTACATGAGAACAAGAAGGCAAGGTAAACAAAATTTAATTGTTATTTTCCAAAGAATTACTACAAAAGACATCAAGGGGAACAAAAAAGGTACCTCAACTAATCCAAAACCCAAAATCCTTTTTTTTTTTTTTTTTTTTTTTCCTTCTTCACCAGTCCCACATTTCTCAGCAGCACTTGTAATTCCTTCACTAAATTGGAACCTTGCTTTTCTTTTCCCACACTTTCTCACCAACAGAACAAACCTTCCTCTTCTTCAACCTCCCACCAATAGAACAACCACCCACCACAGAATGCTCGACCCCACTAACCATGCACTCTCACCCAATTACCCATGAAAACATCTCGGCCCTGAAACCCGGGTTGACCCCATGCCTGGAAAGCTTGATTGAAGCTCCTCCTAGGCCTAGCCAACCTCACTCACTACTCGAACACATTCATATAAAATATACCCGGCCCCACGAACGAGATTCGGACCCAATAGCCCGCTCAGACCATCGAGGACTGACCCGGACCCTTATCATCGGGTCGACCCGAGAACCAGAACGATGAAGCAAGCGATAGCACGAGATAAGCGATGAGAACGCCAATGAAATCGGCGACGGCGTCCTTGGCAGAGGCTCCGGAGGATTGGAAAAACCCGAGGTGATCGGCAGCCTCTTTCGCAGCGCCAGCGAGAAGGGAGAGGATGGATCCGACCCGAATGGCGTGGCGGCGGAGGAAAGGGTAGCGGGTACGGGTCGCGAGGAAGGAGAAGAGGAGTGTGAGAGAGAAACAGAAGAGCAGATGGTGAAGCTTGTCCGGGGCCAACCATGGATCTTCGTTGTCGTTGGTGGACATTGAACCGATTGAAGTGAAGAGTTTAAGCAAAAGCAAAATGGTGGGAATTTCACGTTAGTGTTCGATGAGTCTCGTCTAATTTCTTTGTTTCTCTTCAAATCTAAACGCTTATATAGTTTTACTTTTTTTTTTTTTTTTTTTTTTTACTAGTGAATAATTTTGCGTTTATGCTTCTGGCACAACCACGTTTGGTATAACACTTTCTCCAAAATTTTAAAAGAAACGTTTGGTATAACATGAAACATGTCCAAAGGCAAGTGTCTAATTATAAATTAATAAATAAAATCACCGTGACAAAACTTGTAATGCAATTTTTAATCTTTACCCCGGATCAATCTTAATTTTTGGTCAACTCTACTCTGTGCTTCTCTAGTCTCCTTTCATCCTTTGAGATCTTGCGATCGACCATCTACGATTGAAGCTAAATACCACTTGTGTGTCCTAGAAGGGATGGAGGGAGAATTAAATGGAAATGGATGGGACGAATGGGAGTTGCATAGAAATGAATGGTATTTGTGAGGGATTTGAATATATTCTAGGTAGTCACCTTATGAAGAATTATTAAATGAGAAAGACATAAAACGATTAACGTTCTGTTTGTTTCGTTGGAAAGTCTCTTATAAAGATAGTTTTTCATATTTTTCAGTGTTTGGTAGTACAAAAAAATATTGGTCAACGGAAAATTATCTTTAGTCAATGGAAAACCCTAATAAAAATAAAGCTTATTTTCTATAGGTTATTTTCCAAAAAAAAATAAAATTGGAAAACAATCTCTCTCTCTCTCTCTCTCTCTCTCTCTCTCTCTCTCTCTCATAAATACTATCTTTTTCTTTAACCTTTGGTGTCGCGAGAACAGAAAATTTTTAGCTTGTTGCATAATTCATAATCACATAATAGGAGTTGACCATTTAAAATCAATTATGAGCAATGGGCTTCTTGGTAACCCACTTACAAATGAAAGTACAAGTAGAAGAGTCCAACAATCACAAAGGAAAGTCCAAGAAGAAAATAGAGAATGGGTTCAAAAATGGGATGATATTTGTGTTGGGGTTTATGCCATAAAATCTAATTTATTAGCATATCATAAATAATTAAATTCTTTAATTATATGAGACTATCTATAAATGAACTAATGAGACATTATCTTAGTCCATGAGATGTATAGTATGTAATTTATGTGAAAAGTTACAAAAGATATAAATCACAAATTCTTTGTAAACTCAGAATTTTAGTTCGTAGTCGGTGATGAAATTGGGCATTTCATCTGCGAAGACTATAACATATCAACTAAGATGATTTGTCTTGATCATGGAAGTGGAGACTTCTAGTTGATATATTAATATGTTTTAAAAGTTAAGACATATTGAACTAGACCACTGTGAGATTTATTATTTTCCTAACAACTGTCAAATAAATAATAAATCTCACGACTTCTATTTGCATCAACTCTAAATCTTGAGAGAATAATAGACCTAATCATGAGGTGTAGGTTACTTTGATATATCAGGAGTAAGATCTACAAGTCACGATCAAAATCTCAGTATGTTGGGCAACCACATTTAGTGTTGATGGAACATATATTCTCAAGATGGAATTCATAATTTCTTAATGGAATTCATAATCTCTTAACGAAGATATAAAATATTCTCCTGAGATAAGTTTAATGGGATTAGTTATTTAGAGTGTTGGGCCCAACCACTTTAGTGTTGGGCCCAACCACTTTATCAGGAGTAAGATCTATAAGTCACGATCAAAATCTCAGTATGTTGGACAGCCACATTTAGTGTTGATGGTGTTGGGTAATATACATGTTTGCATCGCATACAAAACATACGCAGCGGAAAATAAACGGATCTACTTCATTCGCAATTGATAACATGCACTATGTAGGTTTCAGAATATAAAAACAAGAGAGTGTACCTTGATGCGGTGAAATTCAAAACCGAATGAAGAAGTACACAGGAACACTTTCAATCTTCACTCCAATTCCACTTGATGCCCAAGATGTGTGGTCTCTCAATCAGTTCTATGTTTTCTAGAGAGAATATGAAAGAGTATCTCTCTCCCTTATTTTCATCACCTTTCACATACAAACAATTTCATTCTATATAAAATTCTGTATGTTTCTCTCCACATAACTGATTATCTAATTGGGCTAGCCTTTTGGGCCTTCCCAATTGGGCTTTAGTGTGTGGCTTGGAGTGGGACCAAAAGGGAACAAATAAGACACTAGCTCCAATGGGCCTTGGGCTTTCTGTCAACTCTTGATAAGTCCAAAGTTACCATTAATTATATTTAATACCACTATATAAATATAATTGCACTCTAGACCTCATTAATAAATTATATCCCAAGACTTTATTATACATGCAACCCCTTCATAAAATATTCGTAGTAATACAAAATCATGAATATAGACTGCCACTTTGTGAATTACTACATCTTAATCCTTGAGTACCCGGTTTAATCCTTTTAAGTTATTCACCATATATTTATAAAATCCAATTTCATAAATATATACTTTAGTCTTACTAAAGTGGTTAGGCCTAACTCTCTGAATAATTGAACCCATTAAACTTATCTCAAGGGAATATTTTATATCTCCGTTAAGAGACTATGAATTCCATCTTGAGAATATATGTTCCATCAACACTAAATGTGACTGCCCAACATACTGAGGTTTTGACCGTTACTTTAGATCTCACTCCTGATATATCAAAGTAACTTACATTTCATGATCAGGTCCATTATTCTCTCAGGAATAAGAGTTCATGTGAATAAAAGTCGTGAGATTTATTATTCAATTGACAGTCGTTAGGAGAATAATAAATCTCACAGCGGTCCAGTTCAATATGTCTTAACTCTTAAAACATATCAACATATTAACTAGAAGTCACCACTTCCATGATCAAGATAAATCATCGTAGTTAATATGTTATAGTCTTTACAGATGAAATGCCCAATTTCATCACCGACTACGAACCAAAATTCTGAGTTTACAAAGAACTTATGATCTATATCTTCTGTGACTAAATCACATACTATGCATCTCATGGACTATTTGATAATATCCGAATATTTATGTTACCATTATTTTAGATAAGAATAAAACAACTTTATTAAACACAATATTAAGTCATACATCATTTCTCACATAATGTCATACATAATATCATACATAGCATCATACAATAGGATTTAAGGGCACATATCCTAACAATATCCCACTTGCCCTAAAGACTATTGTGTACTAATCTAACTCTCATTCCCTCCAAATGTGATTCGAAGGTCCTTTGAGGCAAGGCTTTGGTAAAGGGATCTGCTAGATTATTTGCACTTTCAATCTTTGCAACTACCACATCTCCACGAGCAACAATGTCTCGAATGATGTGGTACTTTCTCTCAATGTGCTTTCCTTTCTTGTGATTCCTTGGATCTTTGGATTGTGCAACTGCTCCACTATTGTCACAAAACAATATGATAGGAACTTGCTCTATTCTCACTACACCAAGATCAGAAAGGAATTTCTTGAGCCAAACAGCTTCCTTTGCTGCCTCACAAGCAGCAACATATTCAGCTTCCATGGTGGAGTCCGCAATACAAGATTGCTTAACACTCCTCCAACTTATGGCTCCACCTCCCAAGGTGAATACACATCCTGACGTGAACTTTCTGAAATCTAGATCCGATTGAAAGTCTGAATCTGTATAGCCAATGGGAATCAAGTCCTCACAACGGTAAACAAGCATATAATCTCTCGTTCTCCGTAGATACTTGAGAATATGCTTTACAGCTTGCCAATGTTGTGGTCCTGGATTTGATTGATATCGGCTGACCATGCCAACTGAAAAACAGATATCCGGTCTAGTACAAAGCATGGCATACATGAGACTTCCTACTGCAGAAGCATGAGGAAGTTGTCTCATCATATCTTCTTCCTCTTGAGTCTTAGGCCTTTGGTCATCAGACAGAGGAACTCCATGTCTGAAAGGAAGTAATCCTTTCTTGGAGTTTTGCAAGCTAAACCGTTCTAGTACCTTATCTATATATCCAGCTTGTGATAAGCCTAACATCTTATTCTTACAATCTCGCCAAAGCTTGATCCCTAGAATAAAGTTAGCCTCGCCCAAGTCCTTCATATCAAATTGGCTTGACAACCAAACTTTTACTGATGACATTACACCTACATCATTTCTAATGAGTAAAATATCATCAACATAAAGCACTAGGAACATTACTACTTTGTCTTGATGTCTTTTGTGCACACATGGTTCATCAAGATTTTGTTTAAAACCAAATGATTTAATTGCTTGATCAAATCTGATGTTCCATGACCTAGATGCTTGCTTAAGTCCATAAATGGACCTATTCAACTTGCATACCATATGCTCTTGGTTCTTTGCTATGAAACCTTCTGATTGCTTCATATAGATTTCCTCTTCAAGATTGCCATTAAGAAATGCAGTCTTGACATCCATTTGCCAAATCTCATAATCATAATGAGCAGTAATGGATAAGAGAATTCTGATAGATTTAAGCATTGCTATTGGTGAAAAGGTTTCCTCATAATCAATACCTTCTTTTTTAGTATACCCTTTTGCCACTAGCCTTGCTTTAAAGGTTTCAACCTTTCCATCTATCCCTCTCTTCCTCTTGTAAACCCATTTGCAACCAACAGGTTTAATGCCGTCAGGTGCCTTTACAAGATCCCAAACTTGATTGGAATACATGGAATCTAATTCTGATTTCATAGCTTGGACCCAATGATGTGCATCTATATCATTCATTGCTTCTTCATAAGTGTAAGGATCAGTTTCGGCCTCCTCTGAGATAGCCTCATAAGTCTCTCCAAGACCTATGAATCTTATAGGTGGCCTAACATTCCTCCCACTACGACGAGGCAACTGTGTACTAGACATCTCATGAGTAGTATCTTGTGGTGTATCCAATACAGCCACATCATCCCTAGGTTCAATCAATGGTTGTTCAATTACAGGTTCATTCATTTCAGCCAAGACAACTCTACTTCTAGGGTTAAAATTATTCACATAATCATCTTCCAAAAATTTGGCATGAGTGCTAACAAACACTTTGTTATCCTTATGATTATAGAATAAATAACCCTTGGTTTCCTTTGAATACCCTAAAAACATGCATACTTCCGTTTTAGCTTCCAACTTATCAGACTTCCCTTTCAACACATGTGCTAGACATCCCCAAATGAGGAGATATTTCATACTAGGCTTGCGCCCACTCCACAATTCCATAGGTGTGTTGGGAACAGATTTTGATGGAATAAAACAACTTTATTTTAGATAATGTCTGAATATTCATGTTACCATTTTAAACAACTTATCAGACTATTTGATAATGTCCGAATATTCATGTTACCATTATTTTAGATAAGAATAAAACAACTTTATTAAACACAATATTAAGTCATACATCATTTCTCACATAATGTCATACATAATATCATACATAGCATCATACAATAGGATTTAAGGGCACATATCATAACAGATGGAACATATATTCTCAAGATGGAATTCATAATCTCTTAACGAAAATATAAAATATTTTCTTGAGATAAGTTTAATGGGTTTAGTTATTTAGAGTGTTGGGCCCAACCACTTTAGTAAGGAGTTAATAAAGTATATATTTATGAAATTAGATTTCATATGTGATGAATAACATAAAGGATTAAACCGGGTACTCAAGAATTAAGATGTAGTAATCTTCAAAGTGGCTATCTATATTCATGACTTTGTATTACTACGAATATTTTAATGAAGGGGTTACATGTATAATAAAGTCTTGGGATATAATTTATTAATAAAGCCTAGAGTACAATTATATTCATATAGTGGTATTAAATATAATTAATGGTAACTTTGAACTTGTCAAAAGTTGACAGAAAAGACCAAGGCCCATTGGAGCTAGAGTCTTATTTGTTCTCTTTTGGTCTCACTCCAAGCCACATACTAGAGCCCAATTGGAATAGCCCAAAAGGCTAGCCCAATTAGATAATCAGATATATATATATATATATATATAAGGAGAGAAACATACAGAATTTCATAAGGCTTTTCATAAGGTTTTGATTAAGATCATATAAGAACATGAAATAGTTTGTATGTGTGTATTGGACACACTCTTATTCTCTCTTTGGAAACTGATTGAGAGACCACACTTCTTGGGTATTAAGTGGAATTGGAGTGAAGATTAAAAGTATCCCCAAGTATTTCTAATCTTTTGTTTTGAATTTCATCGCACCAAGGTATGCTTTCTTGTTTTTAAATTCTGAAACTTACATAGTACATGTTATCAATTGTGAAAGAAGTAGATCCGTTAACTTTCTACTACGTATGTTTTGTATGCAATACAAACATATATTTTCCAACAATTTGTCATGACATTTGTGAGGATTATAATGCTATGGAGTGATTTCATACTCTTTATATGTGCTAGTTGTGTAATGCATTTATTTTGGTTTCATATTTTCAAGACTTCTATGTTATAAATATTTTTGTTTGTCATGGACTAATGGATTTTTTTGGTTTCATATTTTCAAGACTTCTATGTTATAATTATTTTGTATTTAATATTATTTATATTCTTCTTTAATTTTGTCTCATTTTTCTTGTGAATACCATTGTAATAGAATTGCAATTGAAAATAAAAAGGATACTCGGAAGGTCAAGGATACTAAGACCAACTTCAAGTGGTCACAACCAATGCAGGAAGTTATTACTTGAGATATTTGCAGATGAGGCTCTTAATAGAAATAAGCAATCCAACACATTTAAACATGCATCATATGTTAAAGTAGCGGAAGCAATTATTGAGAAATTTATGACTGAATGTACCCCAAAGTATGTGGAACATCGCTTTAAAACATTCAAAACCAACTAAAATACAATTGCATTACTTCGTAATAAGAAAAGCGAGTTTGGATGGAATAATGATTTGAAAATGATTACATGTGATAGAACAGTATATGACGAAGAAGTTAAGGTAAGACACGTTTTTTTTTTTTTTTTTTTTTTTAATTTTATAGGTGGAAACTTTTTAGTTTGTATCATTAATTGTAAAGTTTAAAGTTTAAAACTTTTTAAAAGAACATACTAAGGCAACAACTTTAAGATTACGTATAACTATTTATATAATTCAAAGCCTATTAATTCAACATGTGTAATTAGCCCATGATGTGTTAAACTCTGACTATCATGTTTTAATCTCTAACTAACTTAATCCTATTTATTCTACTTGGATATAGTGGGATTCCTAACAAACCATGAATTTAGGACTTTATGATCGACCATCTACAATTGAAGCTAAGGGCATATGTTCAAGCCAGGTAAGCCGCCCACAAGTATCGCTTAGGGAAAATCACCAATACAACTACATTCACCAAAAAATAATATTAATAATAACAATTGTGTTATATACTGATATTTTGTCTCTAAGAATGTTATGGACTTTTGATTTTTCATAAGAATTAGAAAAACACTGGATAAAAAATGACCTTAAGAAGCCCAATCGGGTGTTTAGCTTGTTAGTATTTATAAGTGTAGATAAAAATTACACTGATAAAAAATTTGATAATAATAATCTGGTAGTACTATATATGAGTTATGACTTATTTTGGATTTAATAATTTTTTTTTAACTAATGCACAAAGACATGTATATTTATATATGTGTTGACGCCTTGCGGCTACTCGACCATCTATTGTAGCGATGCTCGTGCACTTTCTTCTTTGAGTGTGAAGGTGTGTCGTTACCTTTGGGTGTGTGACTGGAATCTAAGTCAATTTTAAGGAATTACCGAGGGTAAGTGAAGTCGCCACCAATCATTAGATTTTTCTAAGGTGTGATTGGTTACCTAACTCTATTTGAATTTATTACCGATCTTAGGCTAAGAAAAATGTCATTTTTCCTAATCTAATATGGATGGGTAAAAAATCTTCATTCTTGAGTTCGAAAGTCTGGTTACGTGTGGGGAAAGTGTTAGGGACTCTACAGCACCTGTCCAAGGACAGTCATTTGTTTTGGTAAAATCGTAATTTTTAGACATTGGCAATTGAAAACAAGCTATTGGCATTAGCTTACGGGACTTTAAACGTATTAGGCTTTAAGGTTTGATTTTGGAATAGGTATGGTCCCAATCAATACTTTCTCAATGCATTTGGAATCGGTGCCAAATTTCCACAGCAAAAATCCGACAGCAATTTGCCTTATTTTCGTGGCGAAAATCTGGCAGCGCATCACCTCAAGTACATCATAGCACACAAAACACTATTCTCACCAAGTTTTCGCTGTGAGAAGATGGCAACAGGGTGCCTCATTTTCATAGTGAAAATTCAGCAGAGTTTCGCATATGGCGCACCTAACGCATATCGACATGCTTGTACTGAGATGAGCCGAAGCCCTTCAAAGTATCAAGTGTATCGATGCGTATCACATACACAGGGAAACTAGTGTCACTGGGTGACATAGATCGAGAGAATCACACTGCGATGATCGTGCACACAATATAGCATGAATATGCACCTACGGCAATCGCCTTGAGCACATATCCACACTACAAGGTCAAGAACTCTCATGACTAGAGATGGTCACCCACGTAGTCACGAGAGTCCATCATACAAAGTGCACAATCACCCATATACAAGCAGATATAGATATACATACATCATGCATAATGCTTTGAGGTTTGATTTTGGAATAGGTATGGTCCCAATTGATACTTTCTCAGTGCATTTGGAATCAATGCCAAATTTCCATGGCGAAAATCCAGCAGCATTTCGCCTTATTTTCGTGATGAAAATCCAATAGCGCTTCGCCTCAAGTGCATCATAGCACACAAAACGTTATTCTCACCAAGCTTTCGCTATGAGAATACGGCAATAGGGTGCCTCATTTTCACGGCGAAAATTCAGCAGAGTTTCGCATGGGTGATTGGATAATAATAAAATTGTGGATATTCTGAACTTCATCAAGATGTATTTTAGGATATTTATCTACAAGATCATTATTCTTGAAAAAGCCTGGATTATCCTAAAAAGAGACAAAAAAAAAAAATCATAGACGGAAGAAGAAAACGCGTCTAAGCGCAAGGACCAGTCAAAAAACCCTAGAAGAGGAGTCCGAACGGCACCCGAACACGAAAGAGTGTTCGGTATCCAAAGGCTAATTCGGCACTTTTGGAGTGCCAAACAGCACTCTAAAAGGGCTGAATTTCCCCTGTTTGGATTTTGGCCCAACGGTCTTCGGGTGACGATAAGGCACACCCTTTTCAATCTTTTCGCAAAAGGATGCGTCCAGATTCACACCCTAATTGTCCGTGCTTATTTTTTAGAGTCTTATAGCCTCCATAAATAGAGGCTAGACCTCATAATTCAGCACCTTTTTTTTACGCTCTTAGAAGCATACGTTTTAGACTCTCAAATTGCTCATATTTTCAGATCCCCTCTCTGATTTTTTGTTGAAGCTAGGGTTTTTAGATTTCAAAGATAATTGCATAAATTTCTTTGAACCCTAAAACATCCTCTCAAAGAGAAGAGTGCTCATGCAAGAGGTTGATTTCTAACCCTTTTGTTTTTATGTTTCTCTTGTCATGCATGTTTAATTGTTTCAAATATTCATATTTTGCCTTCTTAATTTAGTTTATGATGTAAGGTTGAAATTTATCACCCATTTTGTTAGCTTTATTCTGTGCCAATTTACTTGTAATTTAGCACTTAGAAACCCTGTATTTAGGTGGGAATTATGTAAGGGTAGTGTGTGAGAGAGTGTGAAGAAATGCTCAAGACTGTGCAGTGAAGCAGGGACTCGCGACAAGATCTCGTGGGTGGCTCGCAACTGGCAAGCCGCCAGAAGATGCACACGAGTGAAGCATGCGGAGAAGCTAAACCGTCTGCCAGCTGTTGCACAACATGACAAAAAGTCCAACCTGGCCATTCAGTTAGCTCGTGGCTTGTACTCGCGACTCAATCAAGTTGCGAGGCCAAGTTGCCAGCCAGCTCTGTTTTAGAAAAACTAACTCTTCGCATTCCATTCTCACTCTAGTATA
The DNA here is from genome assembly GCA_033629205.1 of Lithocarpus polystachyus. Taxonomy (NCBI): domain Eukaryota; kingdom Viridiplantae; phylum Streptophyta; class Magnoliopsida; order Fagales; family Fagaceae; genus Lithocarpus; species Lithocarpus polystachyus. The sequence goes on along the minus strand of CM066166.1, from coordinate 41,057,380 downwards.
AATACCCCTTATACCCACGAAATGTAAAAAGCTTCTAGAGAGAATTTTGAGAGAGAAACCCTAAAGAAAAACAAGATTGACTCATCCACAATCTTACATAGTGACTCTTCAAATTCCTCTACTCTCACCCGCTCCATTGTTACATCCTTGAGAGGTTCTTTAGCCAAATCCTTTTCTCACCATACCCATATCTGTGAGAAGGCTTTTTGGTGCTTTGGGAAGCAGTTCGGAAGGGACCAATTGATATTGGTTGATGCTATGGGCAATAGCAGAATCTAGTAAACTAAAGAAGACAAAGGTTCGGCGTAACCTCGTTGGAGCAAGAAGCTTGGAGGGCTTAGGTACACTGGGTAGATTAGGTTTGGAGGGTCTTCTGCTGTTCATGTATCCCAACTTCATTCTTTAGTGGATTATTGACCGCTTGGAGGGTGGCGGAGAGGTTTTATGCCGAGGACTTCAATTTCCTCTTCGATAACACATCGTTGTGTTGTCCTTGTGTTTGCATCTCTCTTCCTTTAATCATTGCCATTTAATTTCTGCTGTGGATGTGATTTTATTTGATTTAGATTGTTTATCAATTCTGTTATAAGTTTATGTTCATTTTTCGCACATACATTGTTTTATATTAAGCTTGAATTGGTAATTTGTAATTTAGGGGTCTAAACGTTCAAGGTGTTTTCCACACTTTTTGAACTTTCAATTGGTATCAAAGCAGGTACATTTGTTGTGGTTTAAATATCTAAGTGTGATCCTTGACTCCTTGTGTTTATTTGCCATGGATTGTGATTTGTATGCTTCCTTGGTTGTTGATGATTGTAGCATTCCACGTGTTTGTGAAAATGCTTCTATGAGTAATAATCCTCATAATTGTGATGCTATGTTACATGAATCTTTGGATGTTATTGATATTCCTAACATCAAACTCTTTAAGAAGAAGGCTAAGAAGTTTAATAAGGATTTGAGCAAGTTATTTTGTGAAAATGATGATTTGATTGCTAAGCTCAATGAATCCAACAAATTGGTTGAGAAATATAAGAAACTTACTGAAAATTCTCTTGAAAAGCTGAAAGAGTTTGAATGTTTGAATATGGACTTGGATGCTATACTTGTTTTGTCTAACAAACTTGTTGATGAGCTAATATGTAAAAATGAATCTCTTGAGATGCATGCCAAGTGTTTGATTGTTGAACCTATTGCTAAAAAGGATGAAAATATTTGTTAAAATCATGTTGTGGTACCCAATTTCGTGCTTAGTGTGTGTTCAACCTCAAAGGACAAATCGGTGTACATTCTTCCACATAAAAGAAATCAAAAGGTGGAGAAAAAGGCTCTTAAGCCAAAGCCTTTGTTTAGGTCTCAATCTAAAGTTTTGAATGGATCTAAATTGAAAAGAGAACAAAACCATGTGGCTGGATTCCCTTCCAAAAAGCCTAGTGGACCTAAACACATTGTTTGTCACTATTGTGGTGCCTTTGGTCATCTAAGACCTCAATGCTCTAAGTTTCATACTTTTAAAAGAATCAAAAGAAAAGAGAGACTTGAGCTTCTTGGAAGTTGTGCTAAAAAGGGTAAACCGGATTTGAGTGAAAATAGTGTGTTGTTAAAGAAAGTGTTTAATGCTCTTAACTCCTTGTCTATGTGCATCTCCAGTTCTCATTCTTCCAACCCTCGTCTCACTGCTCATGAGACACTCATTCCAAACAATCGTTCCGTTTGAATGAGGAATGGTTCCTATGGTTGAGCTTTTACTCTTTTGGTCATTGATCTAATTCTTTCGATCTTTGTAGAACCCTTCATGCATTGAATGTCATATCTTCATGTATTTTGTGCATCTTGCATATATTCATATGCATTGTTTTTAGTTTTGATCTTACTTTTATGTTTTAGTTTTGTGTGAGTAAAAATCCAAAACTACATAAAAAGTGAAAAATTCAAAAAGTTTGATTGTATATGTTTAAGCACATATCTCATGTGAGTTTTGCCTTGTACCTTTGTACAGATGGCTTTGTGCAGTTACAAGCTTAACTTGTTCTTTATGCACTCATATCATTGTGGGAAAAATCTTGAGATCTATGTGTGATTGTTGTAAATCGATCTTCAAGCTTGTCATGAATGATAAGTCATTAGTCATGTTGGTTTTGATACATGCGTAGACTTGTGCTTGTATCTCTTCCCACGTTTTTTTTTTTTTTTTTTTTTTTTTTTTCTTAAAAAGCTCAACCAATGTAAATCTCAAAATGAAAAGAGATAATGAGCTGCAAAAGTCGTCGCACATATTAGTATTTGACTAGGAAAAAGGAAAAGCAACTTTTATGAAAATGTATGATGCCCAAAATGCCAAAAGCTTGTTTATGAAATTGAAATATCAAAAATTTCAAGCATCGATCTCAAAATGAGATGTATTGATTCAAAATGATCAAATGTTGAGAATTGTAAAGAAGCCAAATGAAAAGCTTCAAAAGTTATGTAATCATTTTCTTGTAGAAGGTCATATATATTCATTTCTATAATTAAGATAGACCATTTGTCTTAGCACTAGTTGTGTATGACTTGATTGAATTAATCATTGAAGCTTCACTCTAGACTAAGGACTATTCCACACTTGATACACACACACAATACAAATGCCTAATGTTCAATGAATGCCTTATTCATTTGTTCGATTGTACTTGTTTAAATGTGATGTGTGTGTGCTCAACTATATATGGATCAATCCAAAAAGATTTTTGATCATTTTATATGTATTTGGAAGTGATTTTTATCACTCTTTGTGTTCAAGTTTAGTTCTTACATTGTTTTTCATTGTTTAAACATATTCTGTGTTGAAAACAGGTGTCAAAGATTTTCGCAATTGACTTGCCAGTCGCGAAATTTTTTGCGACTCATCTCACGACTCACCAGTCGCGAGTTCATCTAGAACCTTTCGCGACTCATCTCGCGACTCGCTCGTGAGATTTTTATCACTCTTTGTGTTCATGTTTAGTGCTTATATTGTTTTTCATTGTTTAAACATGTTCTGTGCTGAAAAACAGGTGTTAGAGTTTTTCGTGACTCACTTGCGACTGACTCGCTAGTCGCAAAATTTTTCTCGACTCATCTCGCGACTCACCAGTCATAAGTTCATCCAGAACCTTTCACGACTCATCTCGCGACTCGCTCGCGACTCGCTTCGTGACTCACCCAGTCGTGAAACGCCTAGAAACAACTTTTTAAAGGGCTTTTCGTGAGAAACCTGTTTTAAACCTCTCTCATCCTCTCTTAAACCCCTCTTTCAATATTTTTACATCTAAACCCAATCAATTTGAATGGTTTTTCATTCCTTTAACATCTCTAAGGTATTTCTAAACTCTTTTCATTGATTTTGATTCTTAGATTATGTTTTGGAGATTTTTTGTATTCTTGGTTGGGATTCTCATCATAGGGGTAGGAGAAACTTAATTTTTGTCAAATTTTTGTATGGGATTGGTTTCTTTTGATAATTTGCTTTGGATGTTGGTCCTTTGTGGCAAAAAGAACATGTATTAAGGGTGGATTTCATGATGTTCATGCATTGTTTTACATTGTTGTTCATAGTTTGCATGCTAGGTGTTTGATAAAATGTCTCTTAGGCATTTTCTCACTTGTTTGGACTCCGATGAGTACCAAACTTTGGGGTTTCTTATGTTTTCTCACTAGGATCATGTTTGGTTCATTGGTTGTGTATTTAACACACCTTGCCCCACATGTGCATTTTCAATGCTTTGGTCATGCATTGCACATAGTCACTTCTTGTACATTCCTTTGGTACCCTTGTCAAGCATTAGTCTATACCTTGTGTCTTCATCCTAGCATGTCTTGTTTACCTTATACTTTATAACATTTTGTTTTGTCTTAGGTTTGAGTTTCATTTTCTCATTCATCTTGCACCCCTCATGCATTATTGCAACCCTCATGCATCATTATTATTATTCATACCTTCATCTCTTGCCCTCATTTCTCCTTGACCCTTTGTCTATTCCTAACAAAAAGGGGGAGAGTATACTCTAGAGAGTATACCGAAGAGTTTTTGTCGTTTCCATGACCCTTGTGCACGTTCTTAGGGGGAAAAATTCTATTTCTCATGCACATGTGTAGGGGGGAGAGATATCCCATAGGGGAGGTGCATATATCAAGGGGGAGAAGACATTGTGTTAATGAGAAAACTTTGTTTTGATTGTATTTCTTTATGTTTGTTTTCTTGTTTGCTTTATGGTACTTTGAGTTATGTTTAGTATCTATGCTTTGTTGTTCTCATTGCATCATGCTGATGTGTTGAACATGCATACATCCTTATGCTATTGTGCTTAATTGAATGCATGTTCGGATGATCATTTGCTTTGCTATGTGATCATTGTAGTCATTTCTATATGACTATTTTGGTGTATGATCAAGTTGCTCACATGTTTCACATCATATTTACTTGATCACTTTTTACTTGTTACATTATACTTGTCCTTTTATCACTTGATTTACCTCGAAGGTTTAATGTGTTTTGTGTAAGTGTTTCAGGTTACAGGTATATATGTTCCAAGTTCATCACAGCTCCTATGATTCATGATAGGGGAAGTGATATGATAGGGGAAGAAAGAGAAAAAGAGCTTTGTGTTATATTAACTATATTTTTTTTATACCTTTGCTTTTGTAGCCGTTATTTTGTACCCTTGTTTTGTAACTTAAGTACTTGTTGCTAAATGTCATGCATTTTCTTTAAGTACATCAATCTTGTGCCATTTGTTGGATTTTATATCCTTAATGCAACTACCTTGTGTTGTTGCATTAGTTGAGTGTTGGACATGCAAATAATACTTTGCATTGAGCTTTCTAGCTTGCATGTCCAGATGTTCATTCCTTGTGCGAATGAGCATTGTGGTCACTATTTATAGTGATTGTTTGTTTTTGGTCAAGTCATGCTCTATTTGCTTTATTTTATTTTGCTTAATCACATTGTGCTTGTTTCATATGCTTTACAAGTTTTTCTGCATATAATGATCATATTATGTGGTTGTTTTTCAGGAGATACTTGTGCTTATGTTTCAAGAGCTTCACAGATTCTAGAGTTGGGTATGAGTGAGTTTTGTTCAACTGTTCCCAACTCACGTGTTAAGTCTCGAGTTTGTTGTAGGGTTTTGTCACGGAATAGCTAAAGGGGGAGATTGTAAGGTTGTAATTTATCAACCATTTTGTTGGCCAGCCTGGCCATTCAGTTAGCTCGTGGCTTGTACTCGCGACTCAGTCAAGTCGCGAGGCCAAGTCGCCAACCAGCTCTGTTTTGGAAAAACTAACTCTTCGCATTCCATTTTCACTCTAGTATAAATACCTCTTATACTCACGAAATGTAGAGAGCTTCCAGAGAGAATTTTGAGAGAGAAACCCTAGAGAAAACAAGATTGATTCATCCACAATCTTACATAGTGACTCTTCAAATTCCTCTACTCTCACCCTCTCCATTGTTACATCCTTGAAAGGTTCTTTAGCCAAATCCTTTTCTCACCATACCCATATCTGTGAGAAAGCTTTTTGGTGCTTTGGGAAGTAGTTCAAAAGGGACCAATTGATATTGGTTGATGCTATGGGCTATAGCAAAATCCGGTAAACTAAAGAAGACAAAGGTTCGGCGTAACCTTGTTGGAGCAAGAAGCTTGGAGGGTTTACGTACACTAGATAGATTAGGCTTGGAGGGTCTTCTGCTGTTCATGTATCCCAATTTCATTCTTTAGTGGATTATTGACCGCTTGGAGGGTGGCAGAGAGGTTTTATGCCGAGGACTTCGGTTTCCTCTTCAATAACACATCGTTGTGTTGTCCTTGTGTTTGCATCACTCTTCCTTTAATCTTTGCCATTTAATTTCTGCTATGGATGTAATTTTATTTGGTTTAGATTGTTTATCAATTCTGTTATAAGCTTATGTTCATTTTTCACACATACATTGTTTGATATTAAGCTTGAATTGGTAATTTGTAATTTGGGGGTCTAAACGTTCCAGGTGTTTTTCACACTTTTTGAACTTTCATATGATATTATGTTCTTGATTCTTTTATTGTTGTTATAATTTGTTTCTTAATTTTAAAGATCTGCATGTAATTAATTCTTTTTCTTCTAAACAAAATAGATCTACATCTTCCTTAGATGTAAATTTGAATTTTTCTTCTAAACGAAACAGATCTACATCTTCCTTAGATGTAGAGATGTAGATCTGAATTTTTCTTAAAAGATAAAACGGATCTGCATCTTCCTTAGATGTAGATCTAAATTTTAAAACAAAATTGATTTACATCTTCCTTAGATACAAATCTAATTTTTTTAATGCATGCAGATTTTTGAAATAAAGAAAAAGATTAAACATGATTGTATTTTTATTTGTGTTTGTTTAATTCAAGTTGCATAAATTTAAATTATAAGTGAAATTCTCTCCAAAAAATCTTTTCCATATTTTCTAAACATATAAAAAACAGATCTGGCATTTTTAACAAACCAAAAGACTTTATTTTTATGTAATAAAAACATATCTTAATTTTTTATTTCCAAAAACCACATTTTCTACATACTACAAAACAAATCTGCTATTTTGACAAATCAAAATCATTTTTTTTTACTAATCAAAACAGATCTAAATTTTTTTAAAACAAAAGTAGAGACTTCATTCCTAAATAAATTTGTGTGATTTGATTTTATTTTACATATTCAACATATCATTCATGACATGTATAAAATGGTACATTGGTCATAAGAGTTTAAGAGACCAGACTCTGTCTGGGCAGAATGGATGCCTAAAACCTTCCTATTATGTTACCTAGCCTCCGGATTTAGATCACTGGTTAAGTAGATCTAGTTTTGTCTTTTTTTCTTTTTTCTTTTTTTGGATAGAATGTAACTAGGACAAAAAATCATGTATTTTTGGTAGATTGCAACTAAGACCCAAAGCCATGTAATTTTTCAAATTTCCAAATATGTAATTTTTATTCAATCAATGAAGAGAACAATTCAATCATGTATTTATTTTTTCTTATTTTTTTTATAAAAAATAAGTGGCGACTCCACACCACTTAACCAAAAAGAGAAGTGCCCTAAAAAGTACCCAAATCTTTTTTTTTTTTTTTGAGAGGCACCCCAATTTCGGCGGTCTCTCACAGGTAAACAAGCATGTCATCAAATAAAAGAGGGTGTCCTAAGAGGATGAATGTAGGTTTGGATCAAGTGTCTATAGTCCTATTAGATTGGAGTATGGACGACACAAGCAAGCAAAAACTCATGTATGAACATGTAGGCAAGTGTGCAAAAAGAATGCATAGAAGCAAGGAAAGCCACACAGGTGGTACAAAGCAAGCAAGGCAAGCAACATCGCACGGGCGGAGAAAAGGAATGCATCGAGCAAACTGGCATCATGGGGATGCATCTCACAAGTGGTTACACCCAATAGGCCATGAGAAGGATGGATATAACCACACAAGAGCAAGCCCACGGGGGGAAACAAAGCATGGCAAAGCCTAGATATAGAGAGACGAGCATATACATAGAGCATAGAAGCAAGCAAACATAAATATGCATATAGGGAACTGATCCAAACCCTTTAATATAGGCCTAGGTGTGTGAATGTAGGCCTAGACCACGAGATCTAGATCTACACCCCACCAATAAGGGCCAAAACACAAGAAAGGGGGATATCAAGGGACAGAAGGGCTATAAAAGCACATGGCATAGCAATTGACATATAGATCTAAGTACAAAAGCATGGCATGGAGCACATAAACACATAGATTTAAGCATAAACATGGCAAAGAAAGCATAGACATGTAGATCCAAGCACAAGCATGGAATTTAGACATATCCTTTCCCAAGAAGGCTAGGCTAACAACATTAAAGTGATAAATCATGGCAAAAAGCTAGGAAACGTGCTAGGAAAAGCAATAAAACATATTATTGAACTACAAAAAACTATGAAAAGAAAAAGGTGTGGATTGTAGCTAAAAAGCTACATCCACACCCCTAAACCTAAAATCCAAGGTATGGGACCAAGGAGAGGAAGAATGGGTGCAAGAACACTACCTTGTGATTGTGGAGAAAAGAGAAGAATCAAAAGTGTTTGGATGTGTTTGGGAGAGAAATTAAAGAGAAGAGAGAGAGGATCTACCTAGAAAACTACCCAAAATCTTTTTTTTTTTTTTACAAAATGAGGGGTCTAGAAGCATTTATAGCCTAATTTCGACCCTTTGGCTTCCAACAGCCACACAAGGGCCACCGGCCACCCCTGCTAACATCAGCTATTTTGGCCTTTTCTGGTCCAAATTTGGATGCGTGTTTGAAGGTCTCTTCGGACTTGGATTGAACTGATCTTAGTGTCCCTAGAAATCTATGGATGTCTAAACACTAAAGAAATTGGAAATCCAACGGTCGGATAAAAAGTTATAGGCTTGGGAAGTGCGCTGACGCGCTTTGCACAATTTTCTGGATATCTCAACCGTTTTAACTCCAATTTCAACCCATGAATAGTTGCTGGAAAGGTAATTTGACAATCTTCATAATGGCACTGGTCCTAATCCATTTTGATAGTCAAATCAAAATTAATGTTTCTGGTGCCCCCAAGAGTTAGCGTCGGGTCAAACTTAGTCAAAATTGACAAAAATCTCTGAATGGCTTAAGTTTGATGTAAAAGCATGAAAAATGTCGTTTCATGAGGACTTTGACCTCATTTTACTTTTAGTCAACCTAAGGTTGACTAGGAGCATTTTGGTCAATTTGATCAGAAAAGGCATTCCGAGTGCTCCGATGCCTGAACGGGTTGCGCCACGTCAATCTAGATGTCTCCACGGCCCCATGGAAATAAGATAATATTTTTGGAATTTTTGGGGTCCAGCACGTAAATCGAGAGTGGATAAAATACGATATCTACAATATGTATGTCATTATTTGAGTTTTTCTTGAAAATCAATGTGATAGTTTTACCTCGGCCCCTGCAAACGAAAATTCTTAAGTACGGACCTTCAATCTCTTTCACCATCCTATAGGTCATATGGAATCATAGAAATCAACTGGTTCATGAAGGAAAACACCCTAATCCAAAGGAAGTTATTCTAACAACTCAATCTCTAATTTGCAAGTACTAGGAAGCTTTCAACAAAGAACATACTTCCAATCGGGTTTCGGACTATCAGCCTCCAAAATACAAAACAAGAGGAAACTGGCAGCTTATCATTAAAGTTACTGGTATAAGAAGGAAGAAGCCTAGTAGGAGTAACTTAACTTATGAAGCTAAGAATCTACAATGAGGCATTATCTTCACTGGTAGAGCAAGTTGTGCAGCAACTACAGTCTTTAGCGCAATTCAAGAAGCAATACTGGATTAGTCAAATCTTGATTTTAAGTGACAACAAGAGACTAGTTCAAGTTTGCAATGAGGAAAGCTCACCAAATTGGCAAGAAAATACTATAATGACAAACCTTCATTCAGGGGATATTTAGGGACTAGCATAGTAAGGGTATTCAATATAGTAAGTTAATACACATTTGAATCGTTTTAGCAAATTAGCATCTCGAGTTTTAGAAACTTGAGTCTCAAAGACTCACTTTGTACTTGATGAGCTGGAGAGTAACATGCCACATAGATCTTGAGTCTTAAAGACTCGAGTTCTTCAAATCAAAACCGAGTTTTTAAGACTCGATTTTCTTTGGGAAAAACAATTATACCACATAGATCTCGAGTCTATAAGACTCGAAATTCAAATAAAATTTACTTGAATCTCAAGTCTTATAGACTCGAGTTTAGCTAGGTAAAATTTTATAACACACAGATACGCATTAGCCACCCATAACACTCAGCCTCTAACACTTTCTCACCCATAACACTCAGCCACACACTCCTCAATAACTCACTGCCTCACTCACCCATAACTCTCACACTTCTCATACCACATTGCCTCTCTCTTTCACTGCTCCTCCCTCTCAACAAATTTATATCTCAGGTAAGGGTTTTTTGATTTGATTGCTATTGTAAGTGGGTATTATTTGTTGTTGGGTGTGGGTTAAAGAGTTTGACTATTTATTTGGTAAATGGTTAACATAACTTAATTAAAATACCAATATTGTGAATTATAGAACTTTGTTTTGTTAGTGTAAATTTTTTGAGTATTTATTTGCATGGTTTTTATTATCAAAATTTATTCATCATTTCTAGGTTCTTATCTTTATCATGATCTTACAAGGATTTTGACTTTATTCATCATTGTTTTGGGTACAAAATAGGTAGTGAATAAATGAATTGTAATGAAATGGGTATGTTATGAAATAAGTGACTTACTCATGACCTTTGAATGGGTATAAAATGGGTATGTAATGAAGTGAATGACTTACTCATGCCCTTCGAATGAATTGTAATGAAATGGGTATGTAATTCATGCCCTTTGAATGTGTAATGAAATGACTTTTTTTATATTGAATATGAAATAGGTATGTAAATGTTATGGGTATGTAATTAGATAAAATATTGTATACTTTTACAAGGATTTTGGCTTCTTTTTTTTTTTTTTTTGTATTGAGTATGAAATGGGTAGTCTTAGCATGACGGAAAAAGGATTTGGGTATGAAATGTGTAACAAATGTGTAATGAAATTCATGCTCTTTAAATGAATTAGAATTTGTACTTTGTGTAGTTTCACTAGTTTGACTAGATAAAATGTTTTTAACTAACATTGTAACTTGACTTTAACAGGTTCACAATGACTGTAATTGATATAATCCTATACCACGGTGGTCCGCTTAAGAATGCCAATGCGAACAAGGGATTTCCATTTGAAGGGTTGGGTATAAAGTGCTGTTATACCCAAATTAATCATAGGTTGAAGACCATTGATAAATTGAAGATGATAGTTATGGAAAAATTGTGTATGAATCCTGCTGTGCACAACATACAAATTGCTTATCATATGCCACATGAAATCTTAAAGCACCAGATTAATTACAAGTATATTGCGATAGAAGCAAACAAACATGTAAAGATCATGTTTGACAAGTTGGAGAGAATACCAGAAGTAAATGGTATTAAGTTGTACATACAGTTAGAGTCGCGCGCAGAAGTTGGTATCAAGGAAATCCAACAAACAACCACAAGTTTACAAGTTATAGTTCCGGATGCTCAATATGAGTATTCTACACATGTAAAGGATGATGTTCATGATAATAATGATGATGACGACGATGATGATAATGATGACTACGTTGATGAGACTGCCATTAACGGTGAAGATTTTGTCGATAGAGATGAGTATGAAGAAAGGATTGAACGAGGGGACTTTGGGGAATACTTGGGCAAATATGGTTGATCCTTCAAATATTGAGATACCATTTGTGTCTACTTGGAGAGAGGGGATGAATTTGTGCAAAGGGTTAACTTTTGTCAATAAAGTGGACGTGAAGCACGCATTAACAATTTGTGCCCTCAAGGAAAATAAACATTTTATGATCAGTAGGTCGACAAAGGTATTCCCTCTCGCCTTTGCTGTTATGGATTGTGAATTAGGGTCCAATTAGAGGTGGTTTTTACAATGCCTCAGAGATACAATTGGCAATGTGATACCTGACGAAGACATTTGCATAATTTCTAATCGACATCTTGGTATAAAAAACGCCATTGCAGCCTGGCCTAGAGGGGATGATGGAAGAACATAGGTATTTCATATATATTGCCTTCGACATGTCGCTAGCAATTTCAACACACATTTTCAGAACTCGACTCTAAAGTCAGCGGCGTTGAAAGCGGGATATGCTACTCAGACAATTAAATTTAATACCATAATGGAGTCTATTAAGCAGATGGAAATTGAGGTCATTAGGAAGAAGAAGAAGGTGACGAGGAAGGATGGCAGGGAAAAGGATTTTCTTCCATACACATACCTAATGAGGGAGTCTGTGGATATGTGGACCCGATCGCATGATGGTGGGAGACGTTTTGGGGCAATGACAACTAATATATCAGAGTATTTCAATGGTGTACTGAATGGTGCACAGGTTCTTCTTATTGCCGCAATGGTTGAGTTCACTTGGTCCAAACTTGTTGCATATTTCCATGACCGACACAAAGACATTACTGTTAGGATATGTGACTTTAAATCTTATTGTATGATGCTATGTATGACATTATGTATGACTTAATATTATGATTAATAAAATTATTTTATTATTATCTAAAATAATGGCAACATGAATATTTGAACATTATCATATAGTCCATGAGATGCATAGTATGTGATTTATATGATTTAGTCACGGAAGATATAGATCACAAGTTCTTTGTAAACTCAGAATTATAGTTCGTAGTCGGTGATGAAATTGGGCATTTCATCTGCGAAGACTATAACATATCAACTAAGATGATTTGTCTTGATCATGGAAGTGGAAACTTCTAGTTAATATGTTGATATGTTTTAAGAGTTAAAACATATTGAACTAGACCGCTGTGAGATTTATTATTCTCCTAACGACTTTCAAATGAATAATAAATCTCACGACTTCTATTTGCATGAACTCTTAATCCTGAGAGAATAATGGACCTGATCATGAGATTTAGGTTGCTTTGATATATCAGGAGTGAGATCTAAAGTTACGATCAAAATCTCAGTATGTTGGGCAGCCACATTTAATTTGATGGAACATATATTCTCAAGATGGAATTTATAATCTTTTAACAGAGATATAAAATATTCCCTTAAGATAAGTTTAATGGGTTTGGTTATTTAGAGTGTTAGACCTAACAACGTTAGTAAGGAGTTACTAAAGTATATATTTATGAAATTGGATTTCATAAATATATGATGAATAACTTAAAATATTAAACTGGGTACTCAACGATTAAGATGGAGTAATTTTCAAAGTGGCAGTCTATATTCATGACTTTGTATTACTACGAATATTTTATAAAGAGGTTGCATATATAATAAAGTCTTAAAATATAATTTATTAATAAGGCCTAGAGTGCAATTATATTTATATAGTGGTATTAAATATAATTAATAGTAACTTTGGGCTTGTCAAGAGTTGCCAAAAAAACCCAAGGCCCATTGGAGCTAGTGTCTTATTCGTCCCTTTTGGTCCCACTCCAAGTCACATGCTAAAGCCCAATTGAAAAGGCCCAATAGGCCAACCCAATTAGATAATCAGTTAGTTGTAAAGAGAGACACATACATAATTTTTTAATATAAAAAAAAAAGAGACATCATTGTGAAATGGTGTGTATGTGTGAGTGAAGCCACTCAATTATTCTCTCTTAGAAACTGATTGAGAGACCACACTTCTTGGGCGTAAAGTGGAATTGGAGTAAAGATTAAAAGTGTTCTCAAGTACTTCTAATATTTTGTTTTGAATTTCACCGCACCAAGGTACGCTATCTTGTTCTTAAATTCTGAAATTTACATAGTGCATGTTATCAATCATGAATGAAATAAATCCATGTTTGTTGTTTCCGCTATATGTTTTGTATGAGATACAAAACCGGATTTCCCAACAATTACTTGTGATTTGTTGGAGGGTAAAAGATGGAGTACATATGCCTTCTCCACGTGGTCGGAAAATAGGCATAAATCTGAGAAACACTACGTCAGGGAATTTAGCCATGAACATGTTAGAAGAATACATGTTTATATCGCATACAAAACATACGCAGCGGAAAATTAACGGATCTACTTCATTCACAATTGATAATGTGTACTATGTAAATTTTAAAATATAAAAACAAAAGAGTGTACCTTGGTGTGATGAATTTCAAAACAAAGAATAGAAGCACTCGAGAACACTTTTAATCTTTACTCCAATTCCACTAACGCCCAAGAAGTGTGGTCTCTCAATCAGTTATATGAATTTATTCAAGAGAGAATGAAAGAGTATCCAACACTCATATACAAAACTATTTCATATTCTTACAAAAATTTTGTATGTTTCTCTCCTTATAACTGATTATCTAATTGGGCTAGCTTTTTGGGCCTTTTCAATTGGGCCCTAGTATGTGGCTTGGAGTGGGACCAAAAGCGAACAAATAAGACACTAGCTCCAATGGGCCTTAGATTTTTCTGTCAACTCTTGACAAGTCCAAAGTTACCATTAATTATATTTAATACCACTATATAAATATAATTGCACTCTAGGCTTTATTAATAAATTATATCTCAAGACCTTATTGTACACGCAACCCCTTCATAAAATATTCGTAGTAATACAAAATCATTAATGTAGACTACCACTTTGTAGATTACTATATCTTAATCCTTAAATACCCGGTTTAATCCTTTATGTTATTCATTATATATTTATGAAATCCAATTTCATAAATATACACTTTAGTAACTATTTACTAAAGTAGTTAGGCCTAACATTCTGAATAACAAATTCATTAAACTTATCTCAAGGGAATATTTTGTTTCTCCGTTGAGAGATTATGAATTTCATCTTAAGAATATATGTTCCATCAACACTAAATGTGGCTACCTAACATACTGAGGTTTTGACCATAATTTTAGATCTCACTCTTGATATATCAAAGCAACTTACACTTCATGATCAGGTCCATTATTCTTTCAGGATTAAGAGTTCATGTAAATAGAAGTCATGAGATTATTATTCATTTGACAGTTATTAGGAGAATAATAAATCTCACAGTAGTCCAGTTCAATATGTCTTAACTCTTAAAACATATCAACATATCAACTAGAAGTCTCCACTTCCATAATCAAGACAAATCATCTTAGTTGATATGTTATAGTCTTCGCAGATGAAATGCCCAATTTTATCACCAACTACAAACTAAAATTCTGAGTTTACAAAGAACTTGTGATTTATATCTTCTGTAACTTTTCACATAAATCACATACTATGCATCTCATGGGCTATATGATAATGTTCGAATATTCATGTTACCATTATTTTAGATAATAATAAAACAATTTTATTAATCACAATATTAAGTCATACATAATATCATACATAGCATCATACAATAGGATTTAAGGGCACTAATCCTAATAAAACTTTCAATATATCAAGTAGTTACTTCACGCAACATGTGTTGCACTGGAAGGAGAAACCATAGTTATGAAGTTCGATTACTGGAAAGAACATGCAGTTGTGAGAAATGGCAAAATATTAAGATCACATATTCACATGCAATTAAAGTATGTGATGTGCTAAACATCGACTCGACCACATATATTCACCTATGTTATAGTTTGGAGTATGCCCTTAACACTTACTCACATGTATGTGTGGTTCCTAAGTCAGAGTCATTATGGAGGGATCCCATGAGGCCAAAGTGGTTGCCTAATCCAGCATTGTTACGGGCCAAAGGTCGACCAGTGAAGTCAAGAATAAGGAATGAGATGGATGGAGTGAAGAATAAGGATCAAGAACCGGGATGGCGGAGGGAGGACACAGATTTCATAGAGAGTAAACCCAAGCAGACATGTGGACTATGTCATGCTTCCGGGCATAACCGTAGAAAATGTCCGCAATCCCGTGGCGTTTCCACAAGTGGTCATGTTCCTAACTAGGTAGGTGAAAGATGGTAAAAAGTTCTGGATCGGTTAAATAATTGTTGTTCATTCTATGTTTACATAATATTTACTATCTTGTCTCCTAACGTAATTAGTCTACGTTTTTCAGGCATGCTTCCCTGGACAACGTTTTTGTTGCGCTGACCACCGATATTAGGAAAATTGACTATGTTGAATCGGCACAATTAACTTTTTGGTTTTTGCTGAATGTAATTGTAATTCTTTATCCAATGTACCTGATTGAACTTTGTGGTTTGAGTAGTACGATTAGATTTGCAAATTAAGCGTGGTTGGACATGTTTAGAATGTTGATATATTGAGAATGTCTTTTGTTGTAATTTAAGTGCATTTACATTGTAAAGCTATGTTTGTGCAAAGAGCGTAACAGTCTCTATAGTTTAGTGCCTATTGAAAACGCCTTTTGATGTAATTTAAGTGCATTTACATTCTCAACTTCTCTGCCTCTCAATGAGTGTTTGTGGATTACATTCTCAGCTTCTCTGTCTTTGTTTCTCAACTTCTCAGCAGGTGCATGCACACATTTCTGTTTTTGGTTTGCCTGCATGTCCAAAAAAAAAAATCCCAGTGAAACTCGAGTTTCATAGACTCGAGTTCCACTGAGTATTTTTGCAAATGCTATAAATCTCGAGTTTGTAAAACTCGCTTTTGAAGAACTCGAGTTTCATACACTCAAGTTCCACTAGTGTGAACACTCAAAATACAAGGCATGCTCTTTGCCTGAAACCCCGATGTTACGGTCCTCCAGTACTATCTCGAGTTTTTAAAACTCGCTTTCTAGAATTCGAGTTTCAAAGGCTCGAGTTTTTTTCAATTTTTTTTTTTTGTACATATGAGCTTTTTTTCTTAGCTATTGCTTGCTAGAATTCGAGTTTCAAAGGCTCGAGTTCCTCATTTTTTTTTTTTTTTTTTAATTCTCGCTTTTTTATTTTTGTACATGTGAGCTTTTTTTCTTAGCTAATTCTTTTTTTTTTTTTTTTTTTTTTTTTTGCTTATTGCTATTTACGGTGGGGTATACGTTTTCGCAGTGGCGGAGCCAGAAATTTTGAGTTTGGGGGGCCAAACTATTGTGTCAAGATAAACTCAAATCACAAATAGACACTACCCTTAAAAAATTCAAATAATATATGTGTGTGTATGAAAATATAAATTTGAATTTGCTTATTCTAAAGTAAGTTATATACATATACACAAATTATCAACTTTAATATGTATATATATATACACCTAGACACAAGATCTTCTTTACAAAAGAAAATTATAATCTTCATAAACTCTAATAAGTATGCAAACATTGCATAATTGGGTATACAACATACAAATATAAAGAGCAAAAAAAAAAAAAAAAAAAAAACGAATATAGTATCTTCCATCAAAATCATGCTTGACAATAATACTTCATGTAATAAACTTCATTAATTATTATTTTTATAACAAAATTATACATAATTTCCTTTTTAATATATAAACTGTTCACAAAACTTCATCCATGTTTGACAAATCAAAATCATATTGTTATAACTGAAGTCTCATATGAGCTTTTTTTTTCTTGATAAAATCTTGATAACAGAAAATTTCAACCAAATTGCATATGTTATCAATGTTGAATGATTTGAATGCATTAATAGAATTTGAAATTGAGCTAAAAATTAGAGGTCCCACTATTTACTCACAAAACTTACTATTTAATTATTTCATTTTATTGCAATTGTATATCAACGCTAAACTCTCTTTTTTGGAAAGGATTACTAGATTAGTTAATCAATGCTTTCTTTAGGGGGGCCAACATCTTTTTTTTTTTTTTTCATATAACCTTTAAATATTTATTAAAAAAAATACCTATATTGTAAAAAAAATTAAAAATTTTGGAGGGGCCAAGGCCCCCCCAAGGATGCATGTGGCTCTACCACTGTGTTTTCGAAAATAAAAACAAAACACTGGGGAAGGCAGTTGTACATAGAAAATAAGGTAGCACATTAAGTTAAATATTTTTGAGAAAATTTGTAAAACAAAATAGATTTTATAAGTTGAATGTCATACGGGACAAAACGCTTCATATTAATTTTGATACTCCCTTTATTTTATTTGTTTTAATTTGTGAGAAAATAAAACAAAACAAATCATACAAGAATAGAGGGAAAAGAAAAAATAAATACAATAAAAACTATGTTATCAATTAAATGTTTAAATTTCAAATTTTTGTAGTCTAATCAATGATTAGTAAAAGAAAATATGTAATCATGTTAATTTTTGTAATGTGAGTTGTAGTCATTAACTACAACCAAATTTATAGCCAAACTTCGTCCAAGTGTAATAACCAGGTGGCGACTCCTTTGCTTCCTTTTAAGAGACACCACGTACTCCCAAGCTCACGCCGATTTTAGCCTAAGACTGCTTTTAAGGAGATTAAGTACCGCGTAACCCATGTTCACAAGAAGGAACCGAAGGAATTTGCATGCCGACATGTTATCTAAAAGGGGTACGCTGTTTATAGAACTTACACTATACATATGGTTCTTAGACCTAATCTAGGTAGCGAATCCACTTTCACCCTCCGCCTGGTCAACACCAAGCCGAGGCCTACTTCTCACAAGAAAACCACTCGTCGCAGTTGCGCCTACACATACTTCAAGTATCCATGCACATGTAAGGTTTTAGGTGCCCCATAAGGAAAGTTTTTAATGTAAAATTCGTGCAAAGCTAATCCCACATCAGCTGGGAAGGGAACAGTCAAAATCAAAGCTCCAAGAGCTCTCTTGTTTTTCCGATCCCTTGATGAAGGAAGGCACTGCCATAATTCTTCCATAACATGTGGCATAAAAGGATGAAGCAATCGCAACCTGTTGTCAAGACATAACCAAAGTGTGTCTCAAGCAAAACTCCTGTCAGTCTCAAACCTTAGATCACTCCCAACAAAGAAAGGCTTAATTACTTCAATAAAAACATCACACAGTTGGTATTACCACCATGAATACACAGTACTTGCTGCATTTGAGAATTTATACGAATCCAAAGCCACAATAGTTTTGAATATGGCTCTGTTTAATACTAATAGTATCCATTGATAGCTAAATGACAAGTTATCTGGATTTACATTTGTGGGCAGAACATAATCATCCCTAAGCTTGCTCATAGAAAATCGTACAGCATTCCACAATTTGAATAAAGAAATGAACCTAAGCTGTGTAAGATATAAGTGCGAAGCGGAGAGCATCTGCACCACATTCAGGAATACAATTAGGAAAGTCTTTCACCTGCCCCTCTTTTGCAACAGTCAGTTCCTTAGGATCTAAGTTACCCTCCTCTAGCCTCTTATGAAGACCTTCCAAGGATATCCCATTTATTACTTCAAGCGGATCAATGACATTTCCCAAGGACTTAGACATCTTGTGCCTATGTGCATCACAAATCATGGGATGCAAATAAACCTACATAGAGTTTATAGTGCTTCAATCATATCACACTAGCACAACACACGCATAGCTTATACTCTACCAAACCATGACGACAGATTCATTACCTTTGCAAGGCAACAAACCCATTGTCTCTAAAGTCAAACACGAGTATGCGTACACTACAATGAGTGAAGCAGCATAGTCTTCTATTTCCTAAATGAATGTTGCTCAACCCATGATATGCTTCCTTCCTTCATGTCCATGAGTTTCTCTGTGGTTGGCATGGATGGAAGGTGCCCACACATGTAATCACCCCTTTCAAGGATCAAGGGCCTAACGATTAATGTTCCTACAACTAGAGAACACTGAGAAATTGCTTTTACACCCCCATCATGCTCGTTCAGATTGCAAACATGGCTTGCTTTGTGTACATGAGTTTGACATTAATTTTATAAGGTACCTAGCTATAGGTGATTATATCGTACACACAGATACATTATCTAGATATACCGTCTACATGCTTTAAACGGGATCAATCGGATGCCATCAATCTTATAGTAAAGAATACGTCTACACTTCACCCCATCCGTCTTCTTTCTTTAAAATAAAATAAATTCCTCCAATCTTTATGGTTGTATCATGTATGGGAAATATATTATCCAATATTCAACCAATATCATTATGTCTCGTCCATGTTACCAATGATGGCACATGGAATATTGTGCGCACGTTTCAATTTCTGAAGCATTCTCTTGAATTTTTTTTTTTTTTTTTTTGGCTAGACTTTCAATTAAAAAAAAAAAGTTTACGGATTTTATGAAAATTTAAAAAAAATTAACTTTTTTTACAATTATTTTTTGCATAGCCAATGAAATTCCCAAGAGCAATAAATGATTCTTCTCCCATGTAATGTTGAGGTAGGATAAAACTTGGGTCTAGAGCATAAAAGTTTTTGTTAAACTAATTGAGTGTTGTTTCCTTCCCTCATAAAGTAAATCCTCTAGTTTTTATTTTATTTATTATTGTTGTTGTTGATGTTAATCTAGAACCTCACACCACCAATAGCTCAGGGTGCAAGGCTTTTATAAGTCACAAAGACAATGTATAAAAGAATTTTAATGTTACATTATAAATCAATGTTACAGCTAACAAACTTGAAGATGATCAAATTTAAGAGAATCACGATCAACTAAAAACCCAGAATTTCAATACAGATATATCACATCTACATTTGAAAAAAAAAAAAAAAGACAGCAGAGAAAACCTTAGTCTATTCACTCTTAGCATGTCCCTCAGTGCTATTATAGATTTTATACAAAATTTTTCTGAACACGCATTCCCAATTCACCTCATCTGGACCATGAGACCGAATCAATCTCATCCCTTGCAGACTTGTATAACGCAAGCCGCCTTGCACATTGCTGCCTCCTGTCCATCAGTGCAGGGTTTTCATCCAACAATTCTGCTAGTTGCTTGGCCTACAGAATAAACAACAAACTCAGTAAAATGCTAACTGTACTACTTTTACAATACCCTCACAATTTAGTAATAGTACTAAGATTAGCGTAATATATGTTTACATGTTAGGATGCCAGGCCCTAAGAAGCCTGGGTGAAGTCCACGTTAACATACTCTTCTCTCTAACCCAAAATAAATTAATATAAAATAATTATATATAAAACCTGTCCTGTAGATCCAATTCCCTTCCTAAGATGTTCAACCATTTCCACTGGTAGCAATGAATTTGTTTCCTGCTGAGCAAAGAAGCTGTTACAATCGGGCAGATATCTTAAGTTGAACATACTAATTCCTCAACTTCAAAAAAAAATGCTTTTTTTCTTACAAAGAGAACTGTGCTTGTATGATATGGGCATATAATGTGTACACACACACAAAGGTGCATCAAGGTGCTGAGAGTGGACATGTTGCCTTGCCTTCCAATTTAATCCAAACAAAGAAATTGTCACATAGAGAGCTATTTGTCAATCAAGATTGTATATAAACAATACAGATTTAAAGACTTGGGCATAGTTAAGTTATTAATATTATATATATATATATATATATATAATAAACGTAAAATGAATTGGCAGCATAAATAGCATAAGGCGTGTGATTTTTGGCTTTTATATTCTCACATGAGGCATGTGATTCTGTGATATGAAGTTCTCATTGTTAGTGATAAGTAAGTAACATAGGCAACATAAATAGCATAAAGTGAAGCCTCTAACAGATAAGGGAAATAAATAATAATAAAAAATAAAATAAAAAAGACGAATAAGAAGCAAAATTTCACATATGCTATGCTATGCAGTGAAAACCTAGCAAAATGCCCTAGGGTGATTGTTACCTGGAATGTCTAAGATTAGAATTTACATTTGTAGATCCACTAGTATCCAGACTACTCTGTGTTTCCTTCAAAATCTGTACTTAAGTAGCACTAGAAAGTAAATAGAACTGTCTTGACCATGCAGTTATTCTAAGTAGAGCATGTATTGTAGCAAATCACATACAGTTTTTGGGGACACAACTGGATTCCAAAGGATGAAAAGCTTTCTAGTAGAGGGACTTCCATCACTTTGAATTAGCTCCAAGGTTGGTAGATTTACAAGCTCCTGAATTATCAGAAAATCATTTTTCAAATCCATAATTTCATTTTAAGTCCAAGATAATTTTTCCAAAAAGCCAAAAATTATTTATGAAACCCAACACTTGGAAAAAAAAAATAAATCATAACTTTTCATATTAGAAATATACCATCCTCACATAGATAAACTTCAATCTCTCAAAGTTTCAAAGAGAAACATTTTAGGGACTCCCAAAGTCCACAACATATGCTGACGAAAGAAAAGTTCAAACAAAAAATGTGTATAGCAACTGAAGTGAAGTACACCTAAACTGAAAAATCCATCAAGAAGCTAGCTGGCTATGCACAAGTGCATAATGCCGATAAGCTATTCATATCCAGTATTCATGCCTACTCAGCAAGTCAAAGAAACAACCCCTCCCCCCTTACCATTGGTTGTTTCTCTCAATAAAAATTGGGTTGATATGTGCATGTCTAGAACTTTTAAATTGTAAATCTACGGCAAGACATGCCACTACAAAATCCAAGCTAGTGTATATTTTCTAAAAATATTACAGATGTGGTGACTAACATAATTCCTATCAGCCTAAGATTCTTGCAGGGGCAGGTGGGGGAAACAAACCTAGAAAAGGTACATACTGGTGGTTTCTGAAAATAAATAACACCAAGAAAATCAAATTTTCCTAAGATAAAAAAAATGCAAAGTATGTATTTAAATTCAAGAACTCTTTACCATACAATGCTCAAGCGGATTTGCAGAAGTTGCAGTACAAAATACAAAAGAAGGATCACTTCCATATACTGCACAAGGAAGCAAACCACTAAATTACCATATACTGCACAAACTGCCATGTATGAGCCAACCAGAACTTACTAAATTACCAGTCTAGCATTATCACGCAGCCATGTCCTCTCCTTCTGAGAAGTGTCACCATATATACCAAAATTTAAGCTAGCATCAATTCCTTTTGTCATATCTAACAAAGCTCTAAGTTGATCTTGAGCTAAGGCCTGCACACATGAAATATTTTCTTCATATAATTACTACCAAATATCCAAAACCATGATACTGTCTTCCAAACCATGTAGAAGTTAGACATTTACATATTGCAACAAACCTTTGTTGGAAACAAATACAAAGCACATGATAACAAATTCTGCGATAAGACTTCAAGAACTGGCAGATTATAGCAAAGAGATTTCCCACTGGATGTCATTGTTGCCACAACAACATTCTTCCCAGCAAGGGAGGCTTGAATAGACTCTGCCTATTGATATTAAAAAAAAATGGAAAAACATTATGAGTAAAATTTTGGGATTAGATCAACACAATATAAGACTAGACATGCTTCAAGATTTAGTTTGCATTGACATGTTTACCATGGATGAAATGAGAATCCTAACAAATGACAAGACATGAACAAACAAAATTAACCTTGAAAATTATACCTACGAAGATAAGAGGCCAACCCAACTAGAGACAAGTCGAGACTGCAATAGAGCCCTGCAGTTATATTTATACAATTAGCACACTTGATGGAACAAAAGAAATTCAAATGCAACATTTGAAACTAAATAAGTATAGTTAATTTGAGAAAGACACAAAATCCAATTCATGTTTCCAAACTGTGCATTTGGTTGAACACCTATATCATTAGGGCATGACAAAATATATAATAGATCAGAACCCTACATGCAAATAGACTTGAAAAGAAATAAAAGCTATCTGTCCATAAATAAGAAGCCTAGGTTTGTCATTTTGGTGGACGATAGCCTAAAAGCCCAGAAATACGCAAGCACTAAACTCAACTCAGCACATTAAGGAAGGCTCTGAATTCATCCACCTGGGAAAAGCACTGAAGTCCAAAACTCAGGACCAAATCAAGCTATCACAATAGTCAAATGTAAGTATGTCACTACCCCATTCTATTACTGACTCGTACAATGCTCCAAATATAAGGGAGTTCATGTTCCAATTTGCTTGGAACTCCAATACAATGCATCAAAACAACAAAGCTGGATTTGACAATGACAAACTTTCTATATTACCAATCCAACAATAGGAATATTGTAAAATCTCTAATTTAATCAACAAAATTGTTAAAAAATTTCATCAAAAAGCAGCATCCCAAAGGCAACGCTAAAACAGAAAGAAAGATCCCTGAATATAAGGTAAACAAAAGTCTTAAATGACTAAGCCAATTCAGGTTTTCAATCTTCTTCCTCCCCTTCTTTCTCAGCAATGTTGAAGTACCTAAGTTCATACACATTTCTATCTTTGTTTGAAGAAATCACGCGGAGCCAATCATGCACATTGTGTTTCTTCAGGTACTTTTTTGTCAAGTACTTCAGATACCTGAATCAAGGAAAAAGAACAGATGTTTAGAAGTACAAAAACCCAAGATTAAACAGCATTACTAGGGTTACCAACAATAAAATTCTTCTTGAGATGCAGAGTTACCCTTGAAAATCAAAAGACTAATTATATTTTTCAGAAGCTTAAATACCTCAGAATTCGTACAAATTGAAGTCATTAGAAGTGAACATATCTGGTGCTGCAAAACCTGTTGAGTTCCCACACAATCTTTTCTACTATTATAGTTTACAAGCATGTTTAAACAAAACTCCATTAAAAAATTAATTTTAGTTAAGAAATTGTTATATTTACCTGCTCATAAGGAATCAAAGTTCTGAAAACAGCCACATAATTGGGCAAAATAAATCTGCAGGTCAAGCATTAAGTACAAGTAAATAAAGTACAATGACACAAGTACAGTCTCCAGGTTCATTATTACAATTAAAACTCACCACAGCATGTGCAAGCTTATCTATTATTTGCACCAAGTAGCACATTAGAGATACCATGTCAATCACCTGCAAACCCAATGCAACTCTTCAACAATAATGAAATATGAATAGAATGAACTTATTGCTAAAGAATGTGTACAAAGTTTTTACTTGAAAACATACATCGTTATCACCTATTTGGCGTAAAATGATAATAAATGGTAGACTAACCAATTTTGCGTTTTTTAAGCCTCTTGTAATGTTTGGGAGGGGAGAAGGCTGCGGGGCATCATCCTGAGGCTCATCATCATGCTGCAAAGACATTAGATGCATACAATCAATATTCGGTGTAATAATAAGAATAAAGTCAACTGCAAAATATATCATTACATTGTAATTAATGTTATCATACCATAAAGCTGCCTTTGTGTCCTATTTTGTGTCCACCTGCCCCACAAGTGGGTGCTCTTCTATTGCGTTGCAGTCTACCTCATAGGGGTGAAGGCTGATGAGGGGGATGCTCGTCTAGTACATCAGGATCTGGTTGTAGAGTGTCAATCCCGACTAGCGGTCCTAGGGGGTCGGATGAGGATGAGGTAGGTAGGTAATGATGCTCTATATAGAGGCCAGGATTGGAGATCATTGTCATGGGTTCAGTACGGGGTGGGTCTATAGGCAAAGTGGGTGCACTGGAGCTGGTGGGTGGGTATGAGGATGTCTCGGGGTGCATAGGAGGGGTCAAATTAAAATCAATACCAGGATCAAAACTAGGCTGCAAAGATGGGGTGGGTGAAGGGACCTCGGGCTGAAGAGATGCATCTAGGATGGGTGGAAGGACCTCGGGCTGAGGAAATGCATTTGGGATGGGTGGAAGGACCTCGGGCTGAGGAGATGCGTGCGGGATGGGTGCAGGTATCTCGGGACTAGTTACAACCCAAGCGGTTGTTGCGCGCCGACCACGGCCCCTATCTATGCTTGGGCTTATAGTAGCACACTGACCACCACTCGGTGTACTTAGGGGTGCTGCGCTTGTGCTTGGGGTTGTAGTGGCTACTGATTCACTCTCATGCCCATTGTTTGTCTGCCTACTTACAGTAGGACCATTACCAAGCTTTGCCACAACCTGTAGGACAGCCAGGACGTGGTCATGTCCTAGGCTGCCTACAAGAAGCATCTTCAACAGCGCTAAATGGCTTTCAATTTAAAATAGAGAAAGAACCAGTAGAATTAGATTTGAGACATTTATACATCAATTACAGAATGTATATATTAGTACTTATTAATTGCTAATATTAGTTTTCCAAATCCAAAGAAAGAAATCAATTGATTCTACGTGAATACATCTACTGAAGAAAAAATAAAAAGGCCGGCAATAAAATCTAATTAGAACACATTACCATTATATGTAATTTAGCATTGTTGCAGTCGACATACTTTCAAGTGATCGAACGGTACTAGCGATAATAGGCATGCTCACGAGGCATCTCACCAATCTGAGAAGGTGCATGGCAAACTCGTTGTTGTCAAGTATCCCATTCTCGGATATACGGTACATGTTCTTGCCTCCAATTTTTGTCCATCTTCCCACACAAGTCTATTGCATGTAGTCTTTCATCATAGATAACATGGGCGGGCTCCTCTTGCGCCAACCCAAACTATCTAAGGACACGGTTTGGGTGGCGTGTCTCTACTATGCAAAAACACACAAGTGGCACCCTTGCCCTTCACATATCCCTCCCTGCAACGCAGAAGGCAGAAAGGTGGCCTAAGTTTGCCTCATATGGCTGCCACATAATCTACAATAGAAACAAAAAATAATTATGATAACATCTTAAAATGTGAAAAAAAATTTTGTAACAAAATGTGACAGTGAACATGGTCTAAAAAGTCAAGATGAAAGTGAACACGGTCTACCTAAAGCTACCTAAATTTTCAGAATATTAGATTTAACCATGAGTCAGTTTTTGCTTTATGTTGTGATTGACTAATGGCATATAGTACAAACTGCCTTATTATGAGTCAGTTTATTAACACAACTTAAAGTTTACTAACACAACTTAAAAGAGTAGCATAATTGCATTGTAAGTGCCCCTAAGACCATTAGCCATGTAATAATTCAACTCAATTTGAAGTCAAATGAATAGATAAAGAATGTATTGGGATGTAAATAACAATCATAATGTTTGAGTCAATTCAAAATATTTCAGACAATGCCTTAAATAGTAGTGATTAAATTAAAATTCACTAGATTGGACCACTCAATAGTCCTGGGAGTAAACTTGTTTTATACACACCAAAAAAAAAAAAAAACATTGCATGTATGATAATAGGCAACATTAATAAGTATAAAAGCTCACGAATTCCAAATAAAGCTAAGACCAATTTCGTCATATATCTGTCTATGAATTCAATTTGCTTTGCATTGTAAAAGTGAGGTTAGAGTAATGCTATACATATTTAATTTAAATGGCTGAAATTATTCTGTCAAAATACTTCAAATACAATTACTTGCCCTTTAATATTTTGCAGTGGTATATCCTTCAGTTTGCAAAAAATTAGAGGACTTGTTATTGTGTTTCCTGTGTCTTGTTAGAATGATCTAGAGAACAAAATTTATGATAATACCAGTTTCCATCTCAAAATTATGGACCAAGCTATGGGGCTTAATGACAAGTGAAACAATTGAGCTTAGTAAGCTTATTTAACAAACAAGAGGCATTCTCCTTTTATAAACTTAGCTGTTATAAAGTACAGATGCTAGTAACTA
The DNA here is from genome assembly GCA_033629205.1 of Lithocarpus polystachyus. Taxonomy (NCBI): domain Eukaryota; kingdom Viridiplantae; phylum Streptophyta; class Magnoliopsida; order Fagales; family Fagaceae; genus Lithocarpus; species Lithocarpus polystachyus. The sequence continues at coordinate 41,030,281 of CM066166.1, read as the reverse complement.
CTGCCATGTTGGTTTCTGACTCTCTATTGAAGCAATGGATATTAAATCTTGTAGATTTGTAAAATTCTTGCAAATGTAAAACTAGCTGAAGTCTTTATATTTTAACTAGCTTAAATGCCTGTCTTTATTCTTCAATTTTTTTATGATTCAACCTATGTTTTCAAAGATGTGCTTGATGGGCAGCCAATTTTCCTATTGCACTGTAATTCTTCTCTTTTACGTTACCAGAAATATCAAATTACAACCCTTTATATTAGACAAAAACATTGGATTTCATGATCGCCAAAGCATCAGGTTACTTTTGTACCTCAATGCAACCAAAGTTTCTTATCTTCTAGTCAATGAACAAAGAAGCAACGTCATTAAGTTGACAAGCAATTCAAACTACACTAATTGGATCTGATTCCCAAGTTAAGCGTGAATACAGTTCAAGGAATTTTATGATACTAACGCTCTATTTGTTTCAATGTAAAATATTTTCAGGAAAATATTTTCTAATTTTACAGTGTTTGTTTTGCGTAAAATATTTGGTCAAAAGTAAAATATTTTCAGTCAACCAAATCAATCTAAGCAAATTTATGTAAAATAATTTACACTAAAAATTTTGGGAAAACATTTTACATTTGCTCAATCCTTCACACCCCGACACTTATAACTCCCGCACTTACGCGCTAAAACTCTCCCTCTCGTATATCTCTATATCTCTCCCAAAAAATCCAGCCACCCTCTCAGATTTCTGATGAGAATCAACAAGCATTCAAGGATCCATTGCTTGTTCCAGTTGGGGCAATTACAAGAGCGAGATCCAAGAAGATCAAAGAAGCACTTAATGGGCTGATTCAAGAGATTTGGGCTGATTCTGTCGCAGGACATTCCAGGTGGGGCCCAAAGGAAGACAAAGGCATAATAAATTTAATCCAAGCTATTGAGGGCTGATCTGACTTAATTGGGCGCTATTTATGGCATGAAATTATGGCTGATTGACTTTCCAGCTCTAAATCAGTTAATAGATACTTTTCCTAATTTAGATCTTCTAATTTTGGACCAGATCTTCCTTAATTTTAGGGTTTTATTATTTAGAACGTTTTTTTAGGGTTTTTCCTATTTTGGATCTGCTATTTTCAGACCAAATCAGTTTTTAATTAGGGTTTTATTATTTAGTACTTTTTTTAGGTTTTCTACATTCAGTCATGCCTTATAAATAGCATGCACGCATTGTAATAGATAGATTAATTGAATAAAAAATCAGAAAAGGTGAGGCTTTGCTCTTCTCTTTGGTTCTTCAAGAACTGTGAACTTATCAAGGATTCTTCCTTGTGGCATTCAAACTTAATACCTTTGGTTCGTGATTCCTTTATAATCATTGGGTCAAAGTCTGTTACTTATACCTTTGGTTCGCGTTTCTTTTATAAACGTTGAGTCAGCGTTTCTATCAAAAATCTGAATTTTAGCTTTCTTGGGCAATATTCCAATATTGTTTGTTGGGTCTCAAAGCGAGTCTGTTGAGGTTCGCATCATTTGGTATCAGAGTTCAGGTTCTAAAATCAGTTTTCTATCCTTTTATCTTTTGTTTCCTATTATCTTCCTATCTTGTTCCGTTTCTGTTCTTTGTTCTTCGTTCTTGTTCTGTGACGTGCACTAGGTTAAAATTGTGCACTGGGTTCCCAAAAAAAAAAAAAAAAAACGTGAAAAAAAAACGTGAAAAAAAAAGTGAAAAAAAAAGGACTGCAGAAAAAAAAACGTGAAAAAAAAAATTGTTTTTAGTTTTAGTTCTCTCAGAGCAAATATATTGTTTTCTTTTGTTCTATTTTTCTTTGATTTGTGTTTCTGTCATACTTTCTAGCCGTTGGTATTTGTTTAAATACTACAAGTTGAATTTCTTGATCAAGTTTATTAGTTTATTGCAGAACTGAAAAGGGGAAGCTGCGAGTGGAAAAAGGCAAGAGAGTGTGAGACTAATATCGGGAAAAAGCCAATTTAAGAGTGAAACACGAGTGGGAGTGACATAATCTGAGTGCAAACACGTGAGGGAGTGTTGTGAGGAATTATTTCTAACCTTTCTTTGTAGTTTTTAAAATATGTCTTGTAGGGGTGAAACATCAAATAAGGAAAGAGGGGAGGAGTCATCATCTATCATGTTGCAGGCTATGCAACAACAATTTGAACGCATGAACGTGGTGTTTAATGAGATTCGAGATCGGTTGGACAGGCAAGATACTGATATTGCTAATTTGCGTGAGGAGCGTCCCCAAAGAGGCCCTAATGCTAGAAGGCAAGAAAGGCATGCGCGCATGGATGATTCTGATTACTACCATGAGGATGAGCTTGAAGATGAAGAGGATCAAGTTTTGTGGAACAATGGGGGCAGGTTTGCACGCAGGATCCTGTTGGGAAATCATCATGTTTGCATCGCATACAAAACATACGCAGCGGAAAATAAACGGATCTACTTCATTCGCGATCGATAACATGCACTATGTAAGTTTCAGAATATAAGAACAAGAGAGTGTACCTTGATGCGGTGAAATTCAAAACCGAATGAAGAAGAACTCGGGAATACTTTCAATCTTCACTCCAATTCCACTTGATGCCCAAGATGTGTGGTCTCTCAATCAGTTCTATGTTTTTAGAGAGAATATGAAAGAGTGTCTCTCTTCCTTATTTCATTACCATAATTATGATCAAACATACAAACCATTTTATTCTATATAAAATTCTGTATGTTTCTCTCCACATAACTGATTATCTAATCAGGCTAGCCTTTTGGGCCTTCCCAATTGGGTTTTAGTGTGTGACTTGGAGTGGGACCAAAAGGGAACAAACAAGACACTAGCTCCAATGAGCCTTGGGCTTTTCTGTTAACTCTTGACAAGTCTAAAGTTACCATTAATTATATTTAATACCACTATATAAATATAATTGCACTCTAGACCTCATTAATAAATTATATCCCAAGACTTTATTATACATGCAACTCCTTCATAAAATATTCGTAGTAATACAAAGTCATGAATATAGACTGCCACTTTGTAAATTACTACATCTTAATCCTTGAGTACCCGATTTAATCCTTATGAGTTATTCACCATATATTTATGAAATCCAATTTCATAAATATATACTTTAGTCTTACTAAAGTGGTTAGGCCTAACTCTCTGAATAACTGTACCCATTAAACTTATCTCAAGGGAATATTTTATATCTCCGTTAAGAGACTATGAATTCTATCTTGAGAATATATGTTCCATCAACACTAAATGTGGCTGTCCAACATACTGAGGTTTTGACCGTTACTTGAGATCTCACTCCTAATATATCAAAGCAACCTACATTTCATGATCAGGTCCATTATTCTCTCAGGATTAAGAGTTCATGTGAATACAAGTCGTGAGATTTATTATTCAATTGACAGTCGTTAGGAGAATAATAAATCTCACAGCGGTCCAGTTCAATATGTCTTAACTCTTAAAACATATCAACATATTAACTAGAAGTCACCACTTCCATGATCAAGACAAATCATCGTAGTTAATATGTTATAGTCTTCGCAGATGAAATGCCCAATTTCATCACCGACTACGAACCAAAATTCTGAGTTTACAAAGAACTTGTGATCTATATCTTCTGTGACTAAATCACATAAATCACATACTATGCATCTCATGGACTATTTGATAATGTCTGAATATTCATGTTACCATTATTTTAGATAAGAATAAAACAACTTTATTAAACATAATATTAAGTCATACATCATTTCTCAAATAATGTCATACATAATATTATACATAGCATCATACAATAGGATTTAAGGGCACATATCCTAACAGATCCAATATGGCAAGATGGGACTGACAGAAGTTTAGGAAACATAAAAATGAAGATACCATCATTTCAAGGGAAAAATGATCCAGAAGCGTACTTGGAGTGGGAGAAGAAGGTGGAGTTCATATTTGAGTGCCACAATTACTCCGAGAAGAAAAAGGTAAAACTAGCTGTGATTGAGTTTACTGACTATGCTATTATATGGTGGGATCAACTTGTGATGAACAGAATGAGAAACCATGAGAGGCCTATTGAGACGTGGGAGCAAATGAAGGCCACCATGAGGAGGCGATTTATTCCTAGTCACTACTATAGGGACTTGTATCAAAAATTACAGAGTCTTACTCAAGGCTATAGGAGCGTGGATGACTACCACAAGGAGATGGAGATTGCCATGATTCGAGCTAATGTAGAGGAGGATAGAGAAGCTACCATGGCAAGGTTTCTGAATGGGCTGAATCGGGACATTGCCAATGTGGTGGAGTTGCAGCACTACGTAGAGTTGGAGGACATGGTGCATATGGCAACAAAGGTGGAACAACAGCTTAAAAGGAAAGGAACTCGGTCATTTCAAAATCCGGGCTCCTCTACTTCATGGAGGTCAAATGGGAGGAAAGATGAAGAGGCTGTTTTCAAGTCCAAAACCGAACCACCAAAAAGGAGAGATGAAGGTCCCAGTGTTAACAAAGGTAAAAATGAATCCCAAACTCGTAATCGTGATATTAAGTGTTTTCGTTGTTTGGGAGTAGGTCATATTGCTTCACAGTGCCCAAATAAGAAGACCATGATTGCACGTATTGATGGAAAGGTGGAAACTGAAAGTGAGGGAGATGATGACCTGATTCCATCACTTGAGGATGCTTGTGACGATGATGTGGAGTATCCAGTGGAGGGTGAGTCACTTGTGGCTAGGCGTGCTTTAAGTGCTCAAGTCAAAGAGGATGATATGGAACAACAAAGGGAGAACATTTTTCATACTAGATGCCACATCAACAGCAAGGAATATGAGGATGTGTTTCCTAATGATGTACCTAGTGGATTGCCACCTATTAGAGGAATAGAGCATCAAATTGATTTTGTGTCAGGTGCAACAATTCCTAACCAACCAGCCTATAGGAGTAATCCGGAGGAGACAAAGGAACTTCAAAGGCAAGTTGAGGAGTTGCTGACCAAAGGACATGTGAGAGAAAGCATGAGTCCATGCGCGGTGCCGGTGCTGCTTGTGCCTAAGAAGGATGGAACTTGGAGGATGTGTGTTGATTGCAGGGCTATCAACAACATTACGGTAAAGTATAGACATCCC